>JACEVL010000524.1:240000-662500 GCA_020284085.1 Aporrectodea caliginosa
GCAGCTGAGCAGTGCCCAAAGTATCTTTCTGACTATATGCGAAAGCCGTTATCTGCGACGTCATCTCGTTCCTTGCGCTCTGCTGATTGGCTAGATCTTTTTGTTCCTAGGACTAGGACTGCCTTGGCTCAAAGCCGGGCATTTGCTGTGGTTGGTCCCTCTACTTGGAATGACCTTTCCCCCTCAATAAGGGCTAAACTAATGACTAGTTTTTCCTGTTTGGTCTCTCGTTCTTTAAAGACGTTTCCCCGGGGTTTTCGTGCTGAGAGCGCTTCTGAATAGTTATTCTGAGAGAGGCGCTATATAAATCTTTAGATACAATAAAATACAATACAATAAGTGACAGTAAAGACCCAGATTATCTGGCTCATGTAATTTTAATTGTAAGTGCAAATTTATATAGCGCCTCTTGAAAATCGATCATGTTTCTTATGGATTGCAATATCTGCGTTTCTGTTCTAGAGCCTTTCAGCGACGACTACATTCTCGTGGCTGACACTCTGCAGCGCAACATTTTCCAGGTGAGACCGGGAACTGGAGAATTGCGGGCGATCCTTCCACACGCAGCCCGCCTTCCGACGGTCATTGACTTCGATTTCATCCATAAATACGTCTACTGGATAGACAACAATACAAACGCCATTGGAAAAGTATCGCTAGATGGAAGACTTAACGGATACATCTTCCAATATACGTCACGTAAGCATCACATACACATATGAAAGCTACCCCATGTTATATATGTGTGTATATTTGAATGTGTACATAATCTATAATGTAGCCTATTTTATAATGTACGATATGTTACACATATTGTATCTGATATTTGTTGCATGAGAGATGATACATTTGTTTTATTTTCAATGATATATGATTCATTATGTGTAAATATAAGGATATGATATCTATTATGTCAGAGATCTGGAATATAATGCAATGAACGTGATATACGATATATGAAACATGACAATTTATGTATTATACATCCTATATTATGCATCAATTATATGAACCATCATACACTAAGTATCATAGATGTTGTTTATGTTGTAAGGAATATGGCATACATGTATAAACCATGATATGATAGAAGATTGAAATAGGTTTGATACATGATCATGTAAGTTGTGACTTAGGATACTCAGGATGTGATAACCAGGCGTATGCTCAACCAATCAGATTTATTACTGTTCTCATAATGACTGAAGTTTGCGATGTTCGTTGCAGCCTTGAGTTGTATCGCTGGTCTTGCCATCGACCTTTCTCGAGAACTGCTCTATTTCACGGACTCTGGTCTCGGGAGAATCGTCCGCATGACGACCCTTGGAAGCGATGCTAAGCTCATCTATTCCGACAGTTCCTCAAAGCCCAGGTCCATTGCCATCGACATCGCCACTAGGTTAGTCGAAGATTCTCCTAAATCAAGACACGGGCTATAATTATAGAGACTTCGATTGCTACAGCTGAGATTGATGTTTAACAACGGCAGCGATAATAACCGCGATATTAATGACTTTATAATTATTCGGAGCTATTTCAATTCCCAAGGGGTCATATGTACATCGGACAAATAGCTATAATCGTAATAATAAGACGATTTGTATAGCGCCGTAGGTAAGCCGAGGCAGAGGGAGAGGACGCTGTACATGAGTTCAAAAAGTCAAGGACAGTCATACGCTACTTGAAAAAAGGCCTGGAGCTGTGATTTGTACGTTTCCAGAGATGGTACGATATTCGTCATGATTAGTCCTGCATTTGTCGTTTAATTGTGAGTTGTGTATTTGCGCTCTGTATAGCAAGCACAGCGTAGGGGAGATTGTGACTGATGTCTTTGTTCATCTGCTACTTACATGTAGGCAGTTGTACTGGAGCGACTGTGGCTTGAGTCGATCGATACGAAGAGCGAAGATATCAGACGATGGACTTTATGACCTCGAGGTCATCGTCAACCAAGGCATCGGATGCCCTTCGATAACCATCGACTCCGAACGTAAGCCGTACGCTTCAGTCAAAGCTCCCAATGCAGAGTCTATGTCTATAATTCAGTCCCTACTGCAGTCCGTGTGTAATAAACTACAATATGATAGGCCTACAGCAGAGGCTAATGAAGATGCGCATTGATCATTGCGCATTGCAGGGTTTATCAGAGACACAGCCAGATGAATAATGGCTGAGCTGCCTATTAATGGTCAGATCACTTGGTAAAAGGTACATTGCAAGATTTGGGTAAGGTTGACGTCAACTTAATCGCAATCGTGAGATTTCTACTGCTCCTAAAGAAAGCTAAGTTGAGGGAACAACCTTTCCAGCCAGGACATTAAACATCGAACATCAGTAATAGTCTTATTGCGGGAATAAATACTATGCCCGAAGCCACGGTCTCTTTCTATTCCTTCTGTTCTTACGCTTACTAACACTGCTTTTGTTTTACAGGTATATTAATTTCCTCAATTTCTTACATTTACACGGAGTAGTCTCTAATGGCAAGGTATCAACTAGTAGTACTGATTAAATATAAATTAAGAAGCTTATATTTTTTTCCCAACCTGATACTTTCATCGAACATTCATGAAGAACACAATAAAGGCCAGCAGAGCATTTTTTGGAATGCATGCGAACTTTGTGAATTTCCCAGAAGGCTGTATGCAAAATCCGATCCATGCACACATACATATACTTCAACATACATACCTGCATGCATACTTACATGCGAACGTTCATGCCGCTTCCTCATAATGGAAGAGAGTTGTTTTCATTTATATGGACTGTACAGTGGATCAATTGTTCTGGAGTGACGATACAACGGGTGCCGTATGGAAGGCCAAGATGGACGGAACTGATCGACTGATGATCCACAGAGAAACAACGGTGGCTCCGAACGCTATGACGAGCATAGCAGTCAACACAAACAACATCTTCATCTCCAACTCTAAGCTCCAGTATGTATATATTTATAAAGACGCTGGTTTGAATGCATGTATGTATGTATGTATGTATATGTGTATGCATGTGTGTTTTTTTACTTACTTTTGACTTATGGCCTTGGCGATGCTCCCGCACGCATAAGCCGCTCGTTTATGGAAGACCTCCATCCCTCTCTGTTGTATGCCCGGTTATGTGTATGTGCACGGTATATGCATGTGTGTACATATTAACAAATAATAATGTATTTAAAGTACCTCACAAAGGGGCTGGAGTGAACTATCAATTCTTTTTAGATTTTGAGAGGTATACTTAAAAGCCTAAACTTGATTTAAAGCCTTTTAAATACCTCTCTTATAAGCTCTGTACGCAGGACTGTAGTGTATAGGGGAGGCTCTCGTTTCCTTTAGCATAATGATCAAAACCGTTGGGTTAAGAAATAGTTTAAAGTGTGAGTTGAGCACCTGAGTCAAAAAGTACGTTCATGCAATGTAAGACTTTTCCAAGTCTTACACGGCGTCACGCGACACGGAATATGGGTCTCTGACTCTCTGTCACCAAAGCAGTAGAGTTTGGTACCGGAGTGAGATGAGAAGTTAACGGCAAGTCCTGCGATGCACTGGTCCCGTGTTAAGGACCTTGGGATTAGTTCCTTGCAGGCTCAGGGCCTACGTAAAAGAAACGAGAGCCTCCTCTATGTCCCACTCAGGGACAGGAGACCTTCATTTTCTTGCTTCACTTTTCCAAAGAGAAGATCCTGCATCGAAGAAGGCATGATTGGCTAGCGTCGATGTGAACGACATTGCGCCCTCATACCTTTTTATCCAGTTTAAATTCCTGCGAAAGCACTGTTAGACTATTAGACATATTTAGCCAAACTATAAACCTTAGGCCTATTTAGACCAATTCGATATCAGGTCGTTAAATAAGTCGTGAACCTGAGCTCCAGTATTCAAAGAGTCTGTGCTAATTCAAAAGCAACACTCTGATGTGACTGGACTTTTAACGCTTCTTGTGAATTCCTGTTAGTAGTCTATAGGAGTTTTAAGCTTTCCTAAAAGACCCGACATACAATATGCGAAATTAAGCGTGTTATCGTCATGAAATAAGCGACTGTGTACATTTGCGTTTGTTTTGTTCGTAGATGGATTAAAAGGATCGATAGAAACACTTTGAATGTATCTCAGCAGCAACCACTGGATGTATTTTACTCACCAGGTGGCGTGGCGACCTCCCACTCCAGCTACAGATTTCCCGGTTAGTTGGCTGCCTAATGGCATAGTCCTAATGGCATTTTGCTTCATGCAATGAGTTCATCAATTACAAATGTTTGGCTTTATATAATGTGAAGTAAAACCTTCCTTTGAAACCATTTGTCTCATATCATGTAAAGTCCAATAGGACATTTTACATTTTCAAAGGTTTCATTATTTTTGCCCAAGGTAGAATAATTCCTCAGGCTTCTAGAAGCAATTCCGAAGAATAAATATTACTGTTATTAATCTAATATTATTATAATTAATTATTGACTTCTATAGAGCCGATATCTAATTCACAATGCATCAACCGATGGCGCACCACAGCCAAGCCGTATCTTGGAATACATTTTGTGTACTAATGAGTCTTGGTGCTGACTGAATTGGTCTGAGTTGAGTTGAGTATAGATAGAGTTCTGTTGTATCCTTAGATCCTGTTGAGGACAACTTCCTCGTGGTTGTGGACTCAAACGAACAGAGAAGAAATCTCTACCAGATCGACCTCGAATCCGGTGCCATGATTCCACTTCTAGCGACGCGACCAATCGTCCCAACAGCTCTGGCCTTCGACCCGGTCGAGAGGGTCCTCTACTGGACGGACGTCGACCAGGGACTTATCGGAAAGGACACGATCGACGGAAGTCGGGGAAACTCCACGATCATATTCAAAGATCCCACCGGTGACTAAATTCAAACAGCTCGACCGAGATTTCTAGCTAAGCCTGCATTCTTTAACACAGCACAGAAGAGCATATAATTGTAACAGCAAAGCATAGGGTTGAACATAGATCAGTGTGGCATAACACAACATCAGAGCGAATAATTATATCCTAATATAACATAACATTGTATGACACATATATCTTACATGTACAAATCTTTGTTATGTCAGATCCTTAGGTGAATACCGCAGGTCTCAATAAGCTGGACTACATTATGGACTCAATTGAGTTTACATTGTGGCTCATAATGGCCTATTCTTAATGCGCTACCATTCATTGCCGTTTGAAGGTTTCGAATCCTGTTGCGTCCTGTGAAACTGCCAATTTGATGTCAAGCAGTATTTAGTCTGCTGTAATACAGACTGCTGTTTTGTAACTGAAATGCACTTTAGCCGAAACATCGAAAACGAACATAATACAATATACAATGCAACTACATTGCAGGTTCGGTGCCGCTCGATGGATTGGCGCTGGACATTGAAAACAGAAAGCTGTACTATGCGGATGCAGGACTTTCTCCGAAGATCGTTGAAATGAACCTGGACGGAAGTCGACCAGTTCCCATCTGCACGGAAAGCGGAATGAAACCACGCGCTTTGGTTCTAGACACAGAAAACAGGCGAGAATTCTCTGACAGTATTAGAGTAAAAGAGCGTTGGCGCAATGTGGAATGCACACTGCTTAGTGTTGCCTCAAAGTTGTGCCTGATCAAGACGTATATTATAGTCTATTGAAAACGTTGAATGAAATTAGCTTAATATAGGAGAATGCAACTTCAGTACCATCACTAAAGGTTTACTTTCGATCGTGTTCTAGCAAGGTACCTAGGAATTAAAGAGTAATATGACCTAGAAAGTCTTCACGTCACGATGACTTAGGCCCTATGCCCTGACCTTGTTCCTTCCATTGACTGCATGTATTACAAGGAGAAACCAACACTGCGTAAGAGACATTTGCATCGAGTACCAACGAATTTCAAGGAACAAAGTAATTAAGACTGATAAAACAGATTAGCACATACTACATACAGTAAGTAGTAGATTACATCGTATTTTGTGTTGGTCACGCTTGTAGAGACCTTTACTACACTGACTGGGGAGATCAGCCTGGAATACATGTAATCGATCTCAGCACACGACAACGCAGAACGATTATAACGGACAACTTGGTCTGGCCTAATGCACTGGCAATAGATTTCGATGGTAAGAATTTTCTGAGATCATTCTAGAGTTCTTGTTATTTCTGGTCAACTAAAGGCTATGACAGAACAATAAATGAAATACTTCAGTATTCAATCTTGAAATCATATTTTCATATAAACAACTTAAAGTAAAGAATACATGTTAACGGCAATGCAATAAAAAAATGACACAAAGAAACAGCAAACTTATGACCGTCAATACTTTTAAGACTGCTGCTGTAGGCCTACATAAGTAAGTAAGTAAGTAGACCATTTATTGACAGAGCATCAAATACCATAAGATCACAGTAATCAGTACAAATTCAAGAAAAACAATTCCAGTAGATGAATGCACATATCAAAAGGTCAATCCAAAGGGTCAAATGGACCCGAGCTTTGCTGGTCAAGTTCCAAGGTTTAAAAGTATTCTCATCTAAAGTTTCTGTCTTATGTTATACGGTGTTTTGGTGATAGGTTTCAGACTGTGAAGTTTATTTTTCTGCAGAGGGTGTGATGTACTGGGCAGATGCAAATATCGATCGCATAGAGATGGCCAACCTCGACGGAAGTGGACGAGTTACGATAGTTACAGAGACGAACGCACACTATTTTGCCATCGCACTCAGTCCAGAATACCTTTACATCACAGACTGGATCCACGGGTAGGCAGTTCCAGGGAGTTCCATGTTAAGCTAACATTAAACTTAGCTTACTATGATCACAGAAATAGAAATAAAAGAGACTACTGTTGTTTTATCATTGTCATCACGAACATGACGATGTAATTGTCCTTAGTATTATGACTTTTCTTGGCATCAAGATCGCATTCATAAGCATTAACACCGTTATCACTTATCAATCTTGCTTCTTGAGCTGTAGCTGCTTGCCCATGTTTTATTCTGTCTGTAGTTCCCTATACAAGTGATGAACATTTACCTCAGTTTATGCACGTGCAACATGTCTTATTGTTTCGTTTGCTAACTAATAAGTAGTGTGTAACTCCATCAATGTGTGAATCCGTCCACTGGTCAGTAAACCCATGCTACTTCCTATACTCTCACTCTGTTCTAGATCGTTCTGCAACATACTCTGCTATTCTGTCATTCTCGTCACTCTTTCTCCTTTTTAATTCTATTATTAAAGCTTCACACTTACGGGTTCTTTGTCTTAGGGCCGTAAGGAAATTGGACAGAAAAACACACCAACTTTCGGAACAGAAGCCAAAAATCTTCGGAAAACTTGGAGGGATTGTGTACTATAACTCCAGTATCTCCAGAGGTATATGATTATACGATTCTTTGTTTTACCGTTACATTGTGGCATTTTATTGCTATGACTACTTTATAACCGAAAGCATTATTTTGTCAGATAATAGAAAGAATCTTCTTTAGAAGTCTAGAAGTTTGTAGATTCATATTTTCAACGATCTCTTTCCACTATTTTGCAGTTGGCATTACTGTAATTTAAAACAGGTAATCAAGTAAGATCTACTTCATGAAGGGCATTCTATTTCACAATCCATCCAGTTTGATTTGCATGAAATTTGTTTTGAACTTGATTTTATTTGTTCGATGTGTCATATTGCTACTTTTTTCCTGCCATTAAAATACGCATTTTGTTAACACAGAACGTAAAGGCAATGCTTCTTAATAATTTCCTGTAGTTTTAATACGCAGGTTATTGTGTGTGTTAATAGACATATCAAAGCTCTTGGAATATAGCGCAAGGCCTCTGGTTTGCCATGTAATAGGCCCGTATGTATTAGAGAAAGCGAGGCCTAGGTTAATCATATTTTAAAGAATTTTGAAATTCATGAAATTATAATTTTACATAAGCTTACTGCCCACGAATATATAAGCCATTCTATGTATGAAAGCAATCACCGATCTCAACTTCATTCGTGCATTTTTCAGGTAACCGAACGCAGATAGTCAGGAGAACAACCTTAACTCCAAGGACAAGCACGACTTCTATGAGCTCTAAACCTACTCCAGTAACAATAGCGAGAAAGATAACACCAGACATCACAACGACTAGAATCAAAGTTGTTGACATAAATCACTCGTTGATGCCAACGACTACAATCCATGAAGTCCAGCCATGGTCAATGTCTAGAGCTGTTTCTAGTACTTTGGCTGAGGCAACGAATCTTAGAAACGACAGAACCCATGATCCTATCGCAAATGCACGCAACGCGGCGCATCAAATCGGTATGTTGTTTCTACTAGTTTTTCTATTATCAATAAATTGTAGCCTATTTACTTTATTTTGAGCTAAATAAAGGCCAAGGTGTATTCATCTGTAGAATTATCAACCCTACCATTTTAACTCCAAAATTCATCTCCATGGTCACTGAGAAGGTTGTGTCTAGAATGCTAGGCTGTCATCTGTCTTCTGACTCTCAATTTCTTTTTCATTTAAGCCATCATAGTTTCCAGATCACTGAAACTGCATCACTTACAAACTACAAATATATAATCCGTTTTATGTATGAAGAAAATCTCCGATCTCGTTCTTCTTGACCTGAAGCTGCCTTTGATATTAATTAATCTCAGAGAAACAATCTAGTGATGGCCTGGGTATTATATTAATGGCGCTACAGAAGTCGATAGATTAGATCGATCATGATACATGCACTTCATCACTTCATCACTGTCTTGAACAGTCGTGTTCAGGCTTTCGGTTGTTCCTATCAGTTGATGTTTTACACCATACATGCTTCGTCTTATAGGCCCTATATGTTTCGTCCTAATTAGTCTGTCCACGCTAAGAAATGAGACTGAAGAGGATAGGAGCAAAGTGAGATAGATCTATGAGTTTTGAGCTTAGTGTACTGATGTGTTAGTTTGCTTTTATGTTCACAGATCACACGATGATCATCATCATTGCTGTCGTGGTCGGTGGAATCGTTTTGATGACCGGAATGATAACACTCGGCGTTTGTGTCGTAGCCAAACGACGAAGGTATACATATATATATACTGGCATTCGTCAATTCAATCATCATATTATTGCTCTACATAATTTTGCTCATAAATAAAAATTGGGCATCTGACGTGCTCCAAAATAGACGATATACAACGGACATGTATATTTTGGAGCACGTCAGATGCCTAATTTACAAGCAATTTACTTATCATGTTGCATTATTATTCACAACGCAATTAGAAGCAACAATATCGCAAAAACGAGACAACATATTTCTTTCATGAATCAATTTTCAATTACATATGCTGAAATTAGATTCCACATACAGAGTTGAAAGTTTTAGTCTGGCTTGATGTGTTTGACAGAGCTCGCGCTGTTGCTGACCACCATTACACCATTCCAGCAGGACACACAATGGCCAGCTACACCACATCCACTGGAAACCGTTCGTCCAACACCTACGACTACATACCATATGCCACGACGACGTCGGCATCGGCCGCAGCTCTTGTCAATGAGTCCTTCGATGGTGGCTACCTTAATCCAACGGCAGACGATGACTACCTTAAACCTGTGGACGGAGTCGTCTACTATTCCATCAAAGATGATTCAGCTAAACTCGCAACGCTCTACAATATTCCCGCCGCCAAACCCATTTTCTAGACGCGACGGTTGCAGCTTTGTTGATTGAATATTGGAATATTGAATATTGTTAAAACAATTTTCTACAGAGTTTTATCAAGTAAACTCGTCAGAGGTGCTCAATTATTCATGAAGACAATTATTGTCTAGAATGACAGTTTATAACCATTTTATGGTTTATAACCACATTTCGTTGTTTGTATGTTCCCGGTAACTGAACATGTCCGTGTCGTATTTGTCGATTTTTGTGGCTATTATGTTTTGTACACGAAGATATTACTTTTGCGACTATGTTTATGGAGGAATTTTAAAAAGTGGCCATTATTTGTGCGAGTAACGGAATGAATTTTGTTGTTTAATATGTTAAATTTAGTATTTTGTTCCGCCATGGCAGCACCTATCCAAAAGTTCCATGCCGTATGTCTATTCTTCCTATTCACTATGCCATATCTCTAGAGTAGACTTCCTCCACAATAATACCCTATGATTAGTCCTTCTTGACGGTCATCTACCATCCACATTGTATATATTGTATTTAGCGCGAATCCTGCTTTCTGCTCGTTGAGTATTTATTATAGTCCTATGAACGATTATATCTGGTCGACAACTGAATAAATGTGCCTGCTATAGAATTCAATTATATGTTATTGTAAATCGCAGTTATGCCCGTATAGGAACGAGTTCACAAACGTCAAAGCAAGTAATCTTAAACGCATCACGCACTTATAGTAGTTCTACAATTATTCACCGGCTGCAACCTAAATGTGTAATATAATTCTATGCGAGTATTTAATGTACAGATAAACAACAAATATGAGTATATTATAGTTAACATACATTTTCTACGACGGTCTAAAACATTGTCGTTATTACCATTACAGTTCCAAGAAGAGTAAGAACGAATCGACTTCGTACAAAAAGCAATCTTTGTACCGTATAGACCAAAGCCTTGTCGGTAGCTATATGTTTAGTTGCCAATAAAACATGTAAAAAATGCATGTATTGTTAGTTTTCATATAATTTAAATTTCGCAAATATCCATTATTATCTTTATTTGTCATGTCCATGATGATGAACATCATGACGATGATCGTCAAGTTCGTGATCGTGATTGTGAAACTAGGATGTTGCAAATCACGATTCACGTCATATCTCAACTGCCTGCAGTCACGATACCCTAGCTAATGAACTAAACTAATTGCACAGGATGTTAACCTAACTGTGTCTGATAAAAGAACTTCGAGGCCAATGCTTCGTTACTGTTCTAAGTAATGTCTTAATGAATCAGACACCAATGCAACTAAAACACAAGCAACTATTCTTTTTCAAAGATTTGTCGTAAATACAACGCGTTTTTTAAATAGTCCAGCTGAGTCACATCTTATAAGATGATAGCAACTCAACAATAAGACAAGGTTCATTAGCAGTAGGCTAACATGGCTCAACAGTGATTTGTCCATTTCTCATCAAACATCGAATTCGAACCCCACAGCAGAGGCGAAAGAAATGCATTTGCTATCAGCCACCGTTCCTCTAGGTTAAATTTCATCTTAGGAACTTGTGAACTTACTGAGTAAATCCAATCAAAATATAAAGACATTTTAAAGCGCTGAAGTATGACGGTTATCCTTATTTACTGGAATGGAGCTGGAATGAATGGATATTCTTCAAGTAATGCGATGTATGCTAAAAATAATAAAGACGAGATGTAATATTTGAAATCTAATCACAATTAATTGTAATTGTAGTTTTAAATTCATATAGCATTTTCTTGTATGAAACTCCTTGGTGGCGCTCCCAAACTAACTTCGCACGCAAACACGATCGAATGGTTTTCAACGCTGATGATATAGAATGAGAGAAAGACCGAGGACTGAGTCCATGTCGTAGGTTGGTAGACAAGTTATTTCAAGAAGATGGACCGACCTCAGCGAAGCTTCTTAACTGGATCAGCGGGAGAACCAGGTCATCTTGCACTGCAGAGCGAAAGGATCTGCGGCACGGAATGGGTGAGACTGAGACATAAAGAAACACGGGGATAAGTTGGGGGCACAGATTGTAAGGCAATTGAGCATAAGCTTTATAGTTTTACGTGGTGTAGACGCCCTGAGTAAGGTTAGATATACGCTCAAACCTATATAATATATATTATATATGGATGCTGCCGATCAGTCGAGCTCCAAATGGTGTAAAACAGGGACTGAACACCCGTCATATACGCCGAGGCTAAGAAAATTAGGTTGTTAACACTTCATCCCATGGCTACCTCAGGCCTCTTCTCTTCTTCTAAAATTGACGGTAAAAATGATTTAGATATATAGATGATATAGATATATCACATCAGGGCAATACGTCACATCAGGTCGACTCTAACTAAGAATATGTCTCAAACTATAGCCTGTTCACTTGTATCCACTTTTCTTGATTATGCTAATTCCCTTTTTGTGGGTGTCTCAAACCTTCAACTCAAAAGGCTGCAACGAATCCAAAACTCCTTAGCTCGTGTAGTGATGCGTGTCCCACTACGAATATGCTCCTCAGTCCTACTCCACGAGCTGCATTGGCTTCCTTTTGAATTCAGAATAAAATTTAAATTGGCCTGTTTGACCTACAAAGCCCTCAGCACCAGCACACCTACCTATATTCATGCACTACTAACTCCTTACATCCCTCCTCGTTGCCTGCGATCATCAAGTACAGGTCTTTTAGCTTAGCAACGATGCAGAACAGTTATGGGCTCTCGTGCATTCCACGCCTCTGCTCCAAAGGAATGGAATCGAGTACCACTTTCTCTTCGTAGCTCAGCTTCACTTCCTTCCTTCAAAAAGCGGCTCAAAACTCACTATTTCTCCTTGGCTTTCAAGGATTTAGAAATCTAAGTGCATCTTCACCTGGCGGCTGACTATCCGCGCCTCAGATTCACATTTCGGTGTGACCTTGCGCGCGTTAAAAATTTATTTAATAATAATAATAATAATAATAATAATAATAATAATAATAATAATAATAATAATAATAGTAATAATAATAATAATAATAATAATAATAATAATAATAATAATAATAATAATAATAATAATAATAACAAACAGACGAATAGGGCCATTCCGGATATTTTACATTCTAAATAGTTAATATTCTAGTCCCTGAGGGATCCTGTATACCTATAATAATAATAATAATAATAATAATAATAATAATAATAATAATAATAATAATAATAATAATAATAATAATAATAATAATAATAATAATAATAATAATAACAATAATAATAGAGAAAGCCATAAGCAATTTTATTCCAAGTCAGACATGTTCAAACAAAAACCACTACATGGTAGGCCCAAATACGCACTAGGCAGTGGTCTATGGTCAGGCTTAGTGATATTTTCAGATGTTGCAGGACGACCTCAATCAATCAATCAAACAATTAATGAAAATTGATATGACGCCCCTGCAAGATCATTACTCAAAGACGCTCCCGACCCATGCCCTGTGGAAAAAAGCCCTCCTTGAATTGAAAGATCTGCGTGCATTCTACAATATTGCCTTTGAACAATAATAATTAAATTAGATTGGTGAGAAGATGACGCTCACAACGGGGAACTCGATTTATTGTCGTTTTCCGTCACTATACACGAAAGAAAACTGTCGTCAAACCACTCTCAGAAAGATCAGATAAGCTGATAAAAATGATATTTTTTATCAGTTTATCTGATTCCTATCTAGGCGCGGCGCTATTTGCTAAATATATTATTTTCAGCAATTAACGCCGCTCCTATGTATATAGGAATTGTTCATATATTGAACCTTGAACTATTTGATTTTTTCAAGATGATTGACAAAATGCTACATGAAATGTCTGGTGTTTATGAAACAGGATATTACTCTATGTATTGTGAATATTTCCATCAGCCTAGCTTGACAAAGGACAGCGCAACACAGTGTGTCCACATTCTGAAACAATTAAAATTAGTAGGCATCCTATGGCGGCGCCAGCACAAAGTAATTATATGCCAGAAACAACACGAACACATGCGGATGCATCTTCAGTTAAGCTTAAAACCCTTTTTTCCTGGTAATATTAATATGGCCTACAGACATCTGTGACAAATATTTCCTCAAAACCAGCTCACATGTAGTTGTATGTATGCTGCCATGCTTGTATGTATGTATGTATGTAGCCGAACACTTGCTGTGGCACCTTATTTGTTACTGACAGTGCAAGTGCGGGAATTTCGCGACAAGTAATTGAATAGATGGATTTACACACTCGCATTTATCCAAACTGGTTAAAAATAGAAACAAGCGCCCTTGATTGTCAACTGAATCTTCATAGCGCCTAAAGAGGAAGTTACGATAATCCTTTGACAGTCGGTCGTCTGCGCGCTCTGAAGACAGAGGTTTATACATGAGTCGCTGCCGACTGCAAGCACAATCTTTTATTGGCATCTGCATTTATGAACATAGATACAGTTTAGAATCGTAATTAATGCATAAGACAACGGCTTAGAAGTGCAGTTCAGCCACAGAGATGCATTGCCTGATCAGCTGCGTTATCTTACTAGGCTTGTACATGTCACAGGCGTCCGCTCAGGGTGAGTTTATTGTCTGTTGCTTTCGGTTTTACCAACAGTTATTTTTTACGTAGCTAATTAAACTGTACGCTTTCTTTACCAGTAAGTAAGTTATACATATTATATTATCAATCAGCCGTTTATTGAATCAACAACAGCACAATTAATTAACAATCAGTCATTTAAAAAATGTTAATCTGCTGATGCCGTCAACAGGACATTCATTCTTTCATTCATTCAGAGGACTGAATGAATGAATGAATGACATGAATGAATGAATGAATGAATGAATGAATGACAGCCCTAACCTCGTGAGACCCCGCGTCCCGCGATAGGGACATTGGGTTTTTATTTTGCCAGATAGTTACGAATCACGTATTGATTTAAGACACTATTCTGCGAAAGTCAGAGACATGCATGGAGCAAGAGCGGGCAAGATGGCTGTTGTGATCGGAGAAGTTAACACTTGATTGGGATGAGGTTTTCGATGTTTTAACGGAGAAAGACCGGGAGAAGAGATAACATTGAAACCAGAGAAAAGGAGTGTCAGAAAAACCGAACCAGGCTGACAGTCTTTGGAGTAAGATGTTGTAATTAATTGTAGACTCGGAAACCTCATCCCAATCATAAGCGTCTTTGAGCAACTCAAGAAAATTCCAGATCCATCTATTTCCCTCAACCTTGACTGCACCAAGGTTGAGGGAAATCAACACATTAACTGCAAGTTCTCCTGTCCGCAACCTAGGCGCGATTGTTAACTTCTCCGATCACAACAGCCATCTTGCTCGCTCTTGCTCCATGCATAACTTTGACATTCGCAGAATCAGCCCTATGCTCGACTTCAAAGCTGCATTTACAATCGCTGCATCTATAGTTTACGCTAAATTAGACTACTGCAATTAACTCTTCCTGCACATAGACATCATCCTAAATAAACCGTCTAAAAGCTATTCAGAATGCTCTCGCCCGTGCTCTCACTAAAATTTCCAAACACTACTAAATCACTCCTGTCCTCAAATCACTTCATTGGCTCAAAATACCTGAACGAATACATTACAAAGTCATATAACTCACCTACAGCACACTTCAATCATCCCCGCCCTCTTATCTGCAACAATTGTTCACGGTCCAACCACTTCTATCAACCCGCTTTCCTTCTGCCCTAACCCTGCTCCGCCCTTCCGTCACCTCATCGCTAATTTGCAAGTCGATCCATAGCCAGCCATAAATGTAGCTGGTCCGCCTCTCTGGATCAGACTCACGCCTGTATTACGATAAATATCCGATTCATCCTACGATCTCGACCAAAACCTCACCCCTTGCTATCTCTCCACAGGTTCTCACTCAAACCGAAAGCACTGCTATTTCATAAACCTTATATCGGTTCCTTCTCTTCCCCTTTCAACTCCAAACACCATCCCCTTAGCCGTCTGACTGCATGCCTAATCTGTTTGAGTCTTGACCGGAAACCGATTTCACCCCTCGCCTATCGAATAAGTTTTTGACTAAGCGTCTGTGAATTAGCTGGCTTTGGAGACTTCGCTTTTTGGGCTTTGTAAAAATATAGAGATTACTATTACGAATTTGACGCATGCAGAAGTAAGTCACATGCAATAATACATTATCACGAAATCAATACCTTGCCGTTTACATGAGTCCATAATTATCTTACTAATTACCCTAACAGTATGTCCAGATGTGGCCCATATAGGGACCAAATTGCCATTATGTGATTCTTATAGAGCCTATAGAGGTCCCATGCAATCACCATGGACAAGCTGTCGGGGGTCAAAGTTAAAAGGAACTTTACTCACAGTCAGTGATTCGCTGCAACAACTCCACATAGGCTATCAAAAATTTATTCATGTAACGATATTCATACAATGCTTTACCTTCATTTTTGTGCGCCTAAAGCACTTCACACGGAAAATCCTGTATTAGCAAGGCTTAACACCTGTTAAGGGTGATCGAAAGAAGTAGCATGCATAACACCGGTCAACACTGATTTTATTGCCAATGATATTTGAGCGATTTTAGGGTAAACTTGTGGTGCTGATTCCGAATATGCAGTCGGTTTTGCTAGATTGGCTCTAGTCTTTCAGTTTGTCTCATAATTATGATAATTTAATGGTTACGTGAAGCCCATTAACAAATCCCAATAAAATCATCTGAAATTTTGTACAAATGTGCACACATAAAATACATAATGGCATTTTAGTCGGTCTAATAACATATAAACATGGAAAGCTGGTTAAGATAATGGCTATTAATGCATAGCCAAACGCTGTTTGTACGATTTTCTCTTATGTACGTTTTCAGAACAATCACGTTGTAGGCCCCAGCAATAGTCTGCCTGTCCCATCTGCCTTGATATCTTTCCTCCATGACCTTTAGATCTTGGTGAAACCTCTCAGCTTGTTCCTCACTAAAATCTCCATGATTATATGCCAATCTATATAAGTGGATATATATGAAGAAATTGTACCTCATATTATCAATACCGAAATTTCTTAAGTTTGTGAGCATGTTTTGCACCAGTTCTTCGTAAGTGTCTGCCTTGTTGTTACTTAAAAAGTTCTGAACAACTAAGGCAGAACTACACCAAGAGAAGCTTCAGCACCATTCTTCATCTTGGCTGAATTAATGAAGAAGTTCTGCCTCTCTTGTCCGATAAGCTGTTATTTTAGTTTCTGGCTGCAGAGAGTTTTTTCTTTTAGTCTGAATGCTAAATGTTCAGATGCTTGCTTCGATAGACTGAGATCCCGCATCAGATCATTGAGTTCTTCTTGGGAGACCTGCTGAGGTGTTGAAATGCTTCCTTCATATTCACTTCCACTACAATCCATTGTGCTACTTTGTAAATTCTGAGTTTCTTCGACATCTTACAACGGAAGGTCAGGCAGTGTGGTAAACACTGGTATGGGAACTTCTTCGCTGTGTGGAATAGGTCGTCTTGCTATTTCCAAATCCGGGTAGTCCCACTTGTGTTTCTTGTATCAATTGACACCTTTCACATTAACTGAACAGAAATAACAATTGTCATGGTGGTTTTTATGCTCTCCCGAAACCATAGGCACACTGAAGTTTTCTCTATTTGTCCACTGTCGTAAGCATTCGACACAGATTTTGCAAACCTTATGAGGAGCCAAGACTTGTCTTGGTCTCCAAGTGCCACTCCAAAATACGCAAGGTAAGCTTGCTTCAGAAAGTCTGTGATGTTTTTTCTATGTTATTTGAGACAGTATTCGCCACAAAATTATGCAGCCGAATGCATTAGGACTGCTTAAGCAGCCTCCTCATGAAGAACTTATATTTCCATGAAAAACACGCAACATAGAAATATTCGCTGCTTATTTTTCATTTGTATTTTTATTAATTTATTTACTCCCCTTTATTTGTTCTTTCTGTAGAACATATTTCAACTTTAAAGTTAAGTTAATTTAATTACAGTTAATTGACTTTATTCTTACTTGTAACACTCTCTTTATTGAAATTGCGAACATTAATTTAAGGTAGGTGTCCATTATCTCATGATCTAGAGCCAATTTGAAAAAACCACGCTCATTTTCAAATTCAGCGACCCCAAAATACCAAAGATTCGCTGAAAAATCCTTGGCAATAAAAAACATTTTTTGTTAACCAGTGTAATAGAAGAGCTCATTCAATAGACTTTGTTTTGTTTTAAATTGTTGCGGTATTACACAAATCACCTTTATTCAATTATGAAGCTGTTCCTTCGCATCAAAAGCAATGTTCTAAGGAAAAGGGTTATACACACAAACTTTTTAAGTCTGTTATCAAAGAGTTTTGACTTATTTGCAATTTCATCAAGTTAGCTTTAATACATAAAGCAATCCGCATGCCCTCCGCAGATAAGATTTCCGATTTTCGATGACTTTCTGTCATTTCCTTAGACCTTGTTCAGGACAACTTCCTCGTGGCAGCGGCCGATATCGAAGACAGACTTAATCTCTATAAGATCGACCTCCAATCCGGTGCCATGACTCCTCTTCTAACGAGGAATACATTCGACATAGCGGCCATTGCCTTCGACCCAGTGGACAGGGTCGTCTACTGGACCGACTTCAATCAGAAACATATTGGAAAGACAAGCGTCGACGGAATTCGGAGAATCCCAGTGATCATATTCAATGATCCAGACGGTAACTAATTAAGCACCTTTATTTTTTTATGTGCACACTGTTAAAAAGAGAAGCAATGAAATATGATAATATTATATTAAACTTTTCTCATTACGCGTGCTAAATTTGCAAGGCGAAAATAACGGTTTTGAATGTGAAAAAGTTCAAAAAACACATAGTATTGTATCTTGGAAATATGGAGCTATGGCGTTCACCTTTCTCCTAAGACTCCGAAGTACGAATCGTCACGTGAAATTCATAAATCGTTGTCGAAAATAAAAGGCTAATAGTAATATGACTGAGAGGTTGATGCCCTCGCCATTCAATACCAGTTGTCTACAATGTCTCATATGTTGCGCCTTGACTTACGCATCAACTATTTCGTTACAGACAGCTGAATAAACGTTTTCAAGTCACCTTAAGGCGCACCCGTTCGATTGCCTTTTTTAGTGCCCCTCTGAAGTTTTCAAAAGGCGCATTACAAATATGCAGAGGCATACATGCAGGTATACATGCACACATACATACATGCATACATACATGCAAGCAAACAAACATACATATATACATGCATACATACATACATACATACATACATACAAGCAGATATGCAACATTGCTTTATGGTGATAGTAAGTAAGCAAGGAGGTGTTGTCCTTGTTCCTGGCTGTTGGAACATCGTGTTGATGAAGACCTGAGAAGAAATCGACCCAGACGAGGAAAACATCTTCCAAGTTGTAATCGTGACATGGATGAAAGGAAAACGGTTTCCGACGCTTCAAATATGAACATCCTTGAGCAGAAGAAATCTTTAGATTGTTTCTGATCTAATCTTGTGACCTCAAAGGTAGTGTTACTGTACTACGCAAGGTCTCTCAGTGAGTGGTCGCTTGGAGTGAAATCAGTCAATGATCATAATCCACTTGAAAGTCATGACGAAATCCGACAGATGAGAGAAACCAGGAAGCCAGGCTACGATGGGTGTTCAAGTTGAATGATATGATTTAAAAAAGTTTAGATCCTAAGTTTCTCTGTTCTAAAACACTTAGACCTATGCCTTCTCCAACGGACTACGAGATCGGACTTAAGTTTTACTACATTTGTCTTGCTGTCTACTTCATCTGACATTGCATTATCTGATATAGTAACGTCACATCTCTTTGGATTGACGCTGGACACGGTAAAAAGAAAACTGTACTACGCAGATGGAGGAAATTTTTCGAAGATTGTTGAGATGAACTTCGATGGAAGTCAACAATTTTCCATCGTCAATGAAACCGGAATAAAACCGTTTGCTTTGGTCGTAGATTCAGAAAAAAGGTACGCAGGTGTTTAAACTAATCTCATTGTACACGTGACTTAGGGCTGCATTGTGAATAGGATTGCGACATTTATAAGCACAGTAGGCCTACGTTCGGCAATGCCAAGTACAAGCAACAGCTGATTTGATATGAGTGCACAGCCCAGGACTCACTTTTTACGCATTTTATACTTTCATTTCAGCAGTCTATGATACATTTTTTCCAGTCAAAAGCAATACATTAAAGAGTAAAGATTCTCACTTTATTCATTAATTCATTACGAAGATTTATATAGCCCCCTCCCCTTCAAGGTTACTACTCAGGAGCGCTCCCGACCCCAGCACGGCTGAAAAGGACAGTTTTGAGGCAAAAATAGAACGATTCAGAGTGAATTCTGGGATACAAGCGCAGCGCCAAAGGGAGCCCGTTCAAGAGCGAAGGGCCAACCACTGAGAAGGCGCGATTCTGCTTAGTAGCAGTGCGGGCAAATGGGACCATGAGCACGCCCCGCTCAATAGAGCGGAGAAAGCGATGACCGGGAGCACTCAAGGTTCGCTCAAGGTAGGGCAGCATAGGTCGCGTAGATAGGCGAGGGCGAGGGCGAGGGCAAGGGCGAGGCTCAGCAAGGACCGCCAGACCAAAGCAATGACATCGGTCATCAAATATCTACTGAGAACGAGAAACTGTTTAAACAGGGGCGCTTGGAGTTGTGTGAGCAAACTGCGAGGAGATAACCCGGAAGAAACTTCTTCACATATTAGCATTACCGCCGACTCTCTCAACCAACACTACGGAAACAAAGATCAGGAATATTCTTCTCCACCGTACAAACTAACAATTACTGAACCGATCTTTGAGGAATATGCAATATTCAAGGTGTTGCAACCATAGGACATACATGTACCGCAGCAGGCCTTGACGGGACTGTTTCGTGGTTTCTGAAAGGAGCAGCCATAGACTAACAGCGCCGATTACTTATCTCCTCAATCAGTCCATTCAGTTCGCATTTGTCCTCCCGCAGTGGAGAAAAAGCATGATTACTGGATCCTGTCCCCAAAGTTCCTAAACGGGCTAAACCCTCCTCTGGAGCAGATTTCCGACCAATATTCATCACTCCTATTCTATGCCTGATTCTTGAAGAGCAGATTGTGCTCAGGTTCTTTTACCCATTCCTGACTGACACCCTCTAAACCGACCGCATAATATTCCGATCAGTATGCCTTCCGATCTACTGGATCCACCACTGCTACCCTTATCTCGATTATCCATAATATATTAGAGATGCTTAATTCCAACGATTACGTCCATTTGATAGCATTAGATATTTCCAGAGCTTCTGACACTGTCAGGCATGCATACCTGGCCTGAATACTAGCGAAATTGCCAATTCCAGACAATGTCTATAACTGGACCATTGCTTTTCTTAATGGTCGTAGGCATTGTATTAAATTCTTGGAGGAATTTAATATCAACTTACATTTACATAAATGCCAGTATGGTCCAGGGTTGGGGCTTTGGACCTATGAACTCATCACAGCAATAACCAGTCTTAACGCAGCTAACCCTGCAAACAGGCTCCTCAAATATGCAGATGACTGCTACCTTTTAATCCCTTCCTCAAATAGTGCTTCTCTGACTTTAGAATTGGACCATATCTCCCGATGGGCTGCTGACTGTAACCTAAAGTTGAACCGAAAGAAAACAAGTGAAATGATAATTCACCACCCGAGGGTTGGCCTTGGTTACCTTACTATCCCATGCACCACCACAGGTCTAGCTAGGGTTACTAATATGGTGATCTTGGGAGTAACCATTTTTTATGACTTTAGATTTACTAATCATATCCAACGACTTTGCTGTCAGGCCCGTCAATCCTTTACGCTCTGCAAACTTTGGTCGCCCATGACCTGCGTGGTCCATATCTATATGACGTTGTGCGAGCCACTACCTTTGCAAGAATGCTGTATGCCTCCTTTTTCATCGATCCTGGTGGATAATGGGCATGTGTTACATGAATTGCTTCCCCCTATTAAAACTTCTAAGTATTCCCTCCGCCCCCGGGCTCACGACCGTATCATTCCTCCTGCAGATAATTTGATGCGTAAAACTTTCATCACTAGGATGATATATAAGGTCTGATCAAGATTGGCTGACTTTCTTAGATATTTGCGGGACTATAATGATTGTGCACCAAGATGCGGTTGGCAGTTGGTTTATTACGGGATATTCTCACTTACTAACTTACTTGATGCGAAAAACGTTTATTGTCAGAATAGGCCTACTATATACTTTTTAACTGTGTTTATAAGATGTCTGTACACCAAAGTGCGATTAGCAATTGGTTAATAAAGAATATACTTACTTACTTACTTAAATCTGACGACGAAAGAAGGTCTAATGCGGATAGTATAACCGCCAGCAAACATTACATTAGCAACTGGAAGGACTTTTCCTAAATGTAAAATCATACTCGGTTGAATTAACAAACAAGTTGTTCGCCCTGCACTTATAGGGTAGGCCTGCAGAACACTCACGTGGGTAAATTAAAATTAAAATTTAACCTCGAAGCGACGTACATAACTAAACAATAGTAAGTAAGTAAGTAAGTAAGAATATTCTTTATTGAGAAGCACTAGCAAACGCACAGCATTGTACATGGCAAGATTAATACATTCAAACAAAAACAAACAAATTTATATATACAAGCAAAGAATTGAATGGGAGAAGTTATTATATCAGAGGAACCTAGTTTGCAGTACTTTCGAAATAAATCATAGACTGTATTGTTTCGCTGTAGAGCCCTTTACTACACTGATATCGGCGATCAACATGGAATATATGTTATCGATCTCAGTACATACCAACGCACAACGATTCTGACGGCCAAGATAAGCTTTCCACTTGCATTGTCAATCGACTTTAAAGGCAAATGTCCTTCTGTCGTTTTATTTAGAACAAAGTAGTTTCTTTTTAAGCTTGTAAAGCGTTATCTAACAGATATAGTCATTAAAATATGAGAATTTCTGTTATGCATGATTATTATACGTGTGAATATTTACCGTAGAGCCCTTTGATTTCTCACAAAAGCATTGTCTTCGCAAAACGAAATGCTGTTAAAGTCAGTTAAAGCAAAAACTTAATCAATAAGCAAGCAATGTTCAGAAAATTAGAAACAAAAAGCTCCCTCAGACATGCAGAGCCAATTCGACGGATTCCTGTTCAGCGTGGATAGTAGACTCGATGTTTGGAGTTTCTGAACAAAGTAGAATCGAATAAGATGAGCGACGACAGGTGAAGAGAGTCGCAACAAACGAACCCCAGCAGCGAACAGTCCTTCGCAAATTGTAAAAGACACTGCCTCCTTTAATTGTCTCACAAAAGCATTATCTTTGAGGGGAATTCCACTGTCACGGGGTCTGTGAACATGGAATTATGTTCCCCGTGATATAATAGATCGTCAACATGTAGAGAACACTTGTTCGATACAAAGTACCGTAAACAGTGCGGGGATCGACATTTGGTCTGACTTTCTCAAACATTAAAAATATCTCTGCTCGAATACTTGGTATCCCTTCTACACAACTTATAATAAACGGTTGCTCGAGTTTACATTTATATTCTCGGGATAATAATTACTAACCCCCTAGGATGTCTCCTCCGACATTGACTTAAACAACCAGATTGCTTCCCAACTACTGATTTGGGTCATAGATTAGATCTTTGACGAACAGGTTATGCTATAGTCTACTCCGTTGTAAAGCATATCGTTTCTTAAGAAACGTATCTATCGTACCATGTTGTCCTTACTAATAGGTGTAATAAATATCTTTGCTTCGTAATCGAAATTCGACCAACATGATTATCACCTTCCTTGCTTCGAAGTAACTAGACGCTTAGAGCTAAATTGATCTTTGATGATGCTCGGCCACATGGACCCCTCTGCTTAGACAGCACTGACACCCGCAGCACAAACTTCTTTATCTGCCATCCCAAGCAAACACTTTCAAAATAGTGCGAAGTGAGTTTTGGCATGTACAACGCAACTATAGAATAATTCCGACATTGATAAAATTAGAAGATTGAGCAGCAGTCTAGACAGATTTTGCGTCGTTCCCGCTTACCATCTCGTCACCTTAAGTTTAGGAGACAATGTATAGGCCAACAAGGGTCTGCATTCGCGTGCTATGCTAAATTTGTCTACTTCTACAATAGGTTTTTTTAAAATAGGTTTTAAAAAATTCATAAGAACCTGTCAACTGTTTCTTGGCTTCGTTTCATTCCGTCCAATTAGCATATTGCAAATACCGTTCAACTGAAGTGCGCTACTTGCGGTCTGCGATCTGCAATCTTTACTTCTCAGCAATCTTTAATACCAACGATCATGACAAATCTTCACACTCTTGAACAATTGTTTGAATTTTAAGGTAGCTTGTAATTGAACGTGGTCTTAAAGATGTTAATCTTCACTGGCAAATTAAACCCTTTGCTGTCGCTTAATTTAAAGATAATATTTTCACTTTTTAAGGTCTTTGGCTTATTACAACGTATTCGTAATAAACCAAGGACCTAATTGTTCTCATGAAGACCTTCGGTTATGTCATTTCAACAGAGCGCGTGATGTACTGGGCAGATCCACGCAGGAGTCTCATAGAGATGGCCAAACTAGACGGAAGTGGACGAGTGACATTAGTAGAAGAGGAAAACGTGCGTTATTTTGCCATGGCCCTCAGTCCCCAATACATTTACATCACAATCTTCGATCAGAGGTATGCAGCTCCTTACTTCACGTTCACATCAATTGAATAGATAGCATCTGATGCTGGAAATGTATTATCTCGTTATGATCGATTGACTTAGTGTAACAAGTGGTCGTTATTGCTGCTACTACCACATCACTATCATCATCATCATAATCTTCGTCGTCGTCGTCATCATCATCATCATCATCGTCATCATCATCATCATCAGCAGCAGCAGCAGCAGCAGCAACAACAACAACAACAACAACAGCTTCAGCGACGTCGTCGCCGTCATTGTTTTCCTCATCACTGCTCGCTTTGTCGTCATTTTGTGCTTATTATTAGCTTTTGCATATGCCACTGACTCATAACTCAGTGATTCAACGTGCCACCACTCTTCAAATTCGTTTATTTAGTCTTCACAGATTCTAAGCGATTCATTTACTTGGTAATAGTTCCTTAAAGAGACTTGATAGGAAGACGCATGACATGTCGGACCAAAAACCAGAAGTACTGGGAAAACTCTATGGAATAGTTTACTACAACTCCAGTGTCGGTAGAGGTAGGTTACATAATAATAAAGTTTACATTTAACTTATGATGGTAAATGGTAGCCTACTTTCGATCTACACGGTGGTTCAATGAAAAGTAAGCCAAACTTTGTATTTCATATAAGTACTTCTAACATGAAAACAGTATTTAACATTTTTGTGAAGAAACTCTCAGTAGTATGGTCTGATTATTTAATTAAAGCAGATATTCAAAATGTCCTCCTTCTGCTTGCATGCAAGCCTGGAGGCGCTGGCGCCATTGGGCAACAGCATCGTCGATTAACCTCTGATCCAGACCATCCCACACTTCCAACAAGCGTTTCTTCAGATCGTTTACATCATGGATTGCTGTCTGATAGACTCGCTCTTGTATAATGCTCCACACTTTATAGCCGACAGGATTAGTTAGATCTGGACTGTTCGGAGGCCATAATGTTGGAGAAATCAAGTCTGGTGTCTTGTTAGCATTTCGATGGTTTCTCTGGCTCTGTGGGCTGGGGCACTGTCCTGTTGAAAAACAAAACAGCCTTCTGGGGCTAGATTTCTGATAACAGGTAGAAGATGTTGTGACAGCAGTACGTCGCGATAATAGGCTCTTTTAATTTTTACTCCAGGATCACTGAAGACTAAATGGGAACGACCAAGCGTTTGGCTTACTTTTTATTGAACCACCGTGTATATCACTTCTGAGGGCAATAATAGAAAGTCGATTATCTATCAGGACATTGTGTCAGAAAATTTAATGATCTCTGACCCTCTGGTAGTTATAATTATTAAGGTAAATACGTAGCATTTCTGATCGAAATACGGCGTATTTGAGTTGTGTTGTATTCTCTTTCACTTCAGAAGTTCAAGAAAATTTCTTTAATTTTATTTATCTTTCACTGCATTGCAAACAATGTAACAGCTCTAGTTCATGTAAGTTTTAATGTAAAATAGCGCAAACAATATTGTCACCAACTCTTTTCTTTCTTATGTTGTGACC
Source organism: Aporrectodea caliginosa (assembly GCA_020284085.1). Lineage (NCBI taxonomy): Eukaryota > Metazoa > Annelida > Clitellata > Crassiclitellata > Lumbricidae > Aporrectodea > Aporrectodea caliginosa. The sequence continues at coordinate 265,946 of JACEVL010000524.1, forward strand.
TACCTCAAGAACTTTCCTTATCTCTACATATAAATTGCTCAACGTCTTCTAACTGTTTAAGAATTAAATTGACACAGTTCTTTGAATGTTTCTTTCTTTCTTCAAACACAGTTTAATAACAACAACTCAACTCTTGCCTTAAAACAACCGTACTACACTGTATAGTTCAAATTCACTGTCATCAGCAGTTTCTAAGTTTGGCGCGCTAACTGCACGTGTAAAAGAATCTACCGTCAGCCAATGTTTAGGCTACTTTAGGCCAAGCGCCCACGAGCCGACAGCGCAACTAAGGCCTAAGACTAAAACGCTTAACAATCGATACACATTATATATATATCAACCTAAAGAACACCTGTGCTCATTATATATGCAAAACACTTGTTCACATTACCTCCTTCCCTTTCTTTGGATTGAGCAAATTAAACTTAAAAATTTGCGAAATCATCATGTACTAAATTATGCAATAAACTTAATACTATACAATATATTAAAATAAACAATCTTATAATCTAGATAAACAATCTGCTACAACATTTAATCGTCCTTTCTTATAATTAACCTCTACATCAAAAGTTTGCAGTGCTAAAGCCCAACGCACCAGTTTAGCAGACTTAGACATAGATTCAGTCAGATAAGTTAAAGGATTGTGATCGGTAAAGATGTGAACTTTAGATCCAATGATTATCTCTTTTAACTTATTTAGAGCCCAAACAATAGCATAGGCTTCTTTCTCTACAGTTGCCCATCTCTTCTGGGTGTCAGTCAATTTCTGACTTATAAATGATACAGGGCGTTCTATTCCCTTATCATCCATCTGTGTTAAAACAGCTCCTACTGCAAAATCACTGCTATCACAGTACAAATTAAAAGGTTTTCCAACATCAAAAACATATAAAACAACTTTAGAGCGTACAGCATCTTTAAGTAAATTAAATGCCTGTTGATGTCTATCAGTCCAATCAATCTTATCTGGAACATGTTTACTTGTCAAATCAGATAGAGGCTTCGCAATCTGTGCAAAATCTTTGATAAACTGTCTATAGTAACCAAAAAATCCCAGCAATTGCTTAACTTGTTTCTTCGTTTCTGGGGTTTTCAAATTAATTAAACTTTCAATTCTATCTGGATTCATTTGAATCGTTCCAGAACCAACCACATGACCGATGAACTTTACCTCACTCTTACCAAAGATACATTTCTTTAAGTTCAAAGTAATGTTATGCAGTCTCATTTGCATTAAATATGCATCTAAATGCTGTAAATGAATCTTCCAATCATCTGAATGCACAGCAATGTCATCTACATAGGGCTCAGCAAATTCATTTATAGGCTGTAAAACCATGTTAATTGCTTTAACAAATGTTCTTCCTGAGTTGATCATTCCGAAAGGAACACGAGTAAACTCGTACAGTCCATTGTGAGTAACAAAAGCAGTTTTCCATTGATCAGTTTGCTTAACAGGACAAGTCCAGTAAGCACTTCGACAATCAAAAATCGAGATCACATTTGATTTTCCAACTTTGTGCAAAACATCTTTCACAATCGGCATCGGATATTTACAATCCACAGTGAACGAGTTAATGTATCTGTAGTCGCAGGCAAGTCTCAGAGAACCGTCTTTCTTTTTAACAATTACCAACGGACTTGCCATTCTGCTCGAAGATGGTTTTATAATGTTGGCTTGAAGCATTTCTTTAATTTGTCGTTCAACTTCTGCTCGATAGATGAGTGGAATACGGTAAGCCATAAATTCTTTTTCACGAAATTCCGGTTTCAGTTCGATTTCATGTTCAACCAATGTACATAGTCCAGGCTTTTCAGAAAATCGATCAGAATATTTGTTCAGTACTTCCAGTAATTGTTTTTGTTGAGTCAATGTTAAATGGTTAATCTGATCGGGATCAAGATTCAGTGAGTTCTTTTCATCTTGCAAGTCATTCTTTGTCAGCAGTTCAACCACTGAACCAAAGTCTTCATCTTCTTCAACGATTAGTCCACAACTCATTGCTCTTGTAATGTACTTTCTGATTTTATTTGCGTGAATTATCTTTCGACAATCGTCACCCATATCAATCAAATAAGAGTACTTTGATCTTCGTTGTATGACAGTACATGGACCATGCCATCGTGAAATCAGTTTATTTGTTGACGTCGGATACAACACAATAACTTTTTCACCCGGTTCAAATTCTTTATGTTTCGCTCTTTTGTTGTATTGATTCGTATACTGTAATTGCTTCTCTCGTGAATATGATTCTGCAAACAGTAATGCTTTTTCCATATTTGCTTTCATGTCTTTCAAGTACTTTTCTGGTTGGATTCCAATATGAGGTGGTAAATTAATTTCTCTTGTCCAACTTTCTTTTAAAATTGCCAATGGTCCACGTGGAATCTTTCCATACACCAACATATAAGGAGCAATTCCAGTAGTTGCATTCGGTACTTCTCGTAATGCCCACACTGTAAACGGAATTACTTTGTGCCATTGCCTTGGATTGTCAACAATTACATGATGGATCATTTTCTTGAATGTTTGGTTCCATCTTTCTACTAGTCCAGCTGCCTCTGGATGACCTGGCGTGTCAAATCTTGGACTACAACCCATTAAATTCAGAAATTCTCTTGTCAGACTCGCAGTAAAATTTGTTCCTTGGTCACTTGTGATCACTGAAGGTACACCAACGTTCATGAACAACTCCATCAAAGCATCACACACAGCTTTCGCAGTTAATGATTTCAACAGAAACACTGTAGGCCATCTTGTGCAAGAATCGACAATACATAAACAGTACTTGTGACCTGCAGCAGATGCTGGCTCGATTGGTCCTACACAATCCATTGTAATTCTTCTAAAGGCTACATCTTCTCTTGGAATTGGAGTGATAGGAACCCTGTCCATCACCAAACTTCTTGCCTTTAACTGACATTTCTCACATGATTTGCAAAATTTCACTATATCTCTTCTCATCTTTGGCCACGTAAAAGACAACTTTATTCGTTCTCTAGTTTTCTCTTCTCCAAGATGTCCTCCAAATACTGATTCGTGAGCCAACTCCATCACTTTCATTCGTCGCTCTTTTGGTAACACCAATTGATATATCGTTTGCTCTAATATTCGATATCTTTTGTACAGTAAGCCATTTACCACGCAGAATTCAGATTCTTTATCTGGCGCTAACGTCCACCATGCTTTCAATGATTCATCTTGTCTCTGCTGTTCTTCGAATTTCTTTGCGTCTGCAATCTGCATCTGTTGTTCTTCATCTTTCTCGTCTTCTTCAAACAAATCTCCTATCTCAACATCACATTCATTATCCTCTTTCGTTTCATTTACATTACCATTCTTGCATGCAGCCATCTCTTGTTCATTCATCTCTGCTGTTATACCGTCTTGCATTAAACTTTGTTGATCATCGCTTTCGTTTTCCTCTTCACTTGAACTTTCAGTTTCACTTTCCTCTTCGACATCTACCACTTTCTTTCGCTGACTCTGCAATCTCGTCGTTACATTCGCTTGCACATCTCCTTGTATCATTTTCACTTGTGGCACGGCTTTAAGTTCTGCAATGATTTCTGGATGCAACAAGAATCTTTCTGTGCTTCCCATTTTTGCAATACTAGCACACATCAATGTCACATAAGGTGTAAGTGAACATTTGACTTTATGCGGAATTACCTCTTCTTCCACATCGTTACAACACAGCCTTACATCAACTTTCACTAACTTTGCAGGAATGGCATCTCCTGCCACGCATTGTAAGTTCACTTTTCCAATCTGCTCCACCTGCATGCCTTCCAGTAATTCTTCACTAATCACCGGAACCTCTGCTCCAGAATCAATAAGTGCTTTTACTTTCACTGGTTCTTTTCCTGCTGTTCCACGAATCTCTACCTCGACGTACTGTAATAACACTTTCTTCAATGTTGTACTTTCATCTTTTCCAGCCATTTCTTTCTGCATTCCATTGTGCAATAGAATTTCTTTCTGAATATCAGGTGAAAGGTGACATTTCATCACTGACTTTACTTCAGTTTCTTCAGAATAATGAGACCGATGTTCTGTGGCTTGACTTTCTGAATTGTCAACCACTTGAATTCGATTCACCCTCGAATTTTCTTGTTTTCCATAATTTGAGGTTGTAACCGGAACTGGACAGAATTTCATCAAATGCCTGTCTGATCCGCAGTTGTGACAACGTTTCACCACTGCACCTCGTTGTTCAATGCTTTCTTTTCTCTTATATGGAGTAAACGATGCATTGCCTTCTCTCGCGACAAACCTTGGTGGTGATTTGTTATATACCGGACGTTGTCTGGCCATCATCGATTCTCTATTCTCGTGAACAACCGGAGAATTTGGTTTCACTTCTGCACCTCTGAACTGATTTCCTGTTTCTTGATTGCTCTTCCAATGAAAACCAAAATTTGGAGTGAACTGTTGATTTCTTTTGCCATTAGGAACAAAACCAAAACTTGTCTTATTCGGAATTGCCAAACCAATTCGATTATTAACATGAATGTCTGCTAGGTCTGCCACAACACTAGCTTCGTAACAATCAGTTCCTTCCTTCGACAACACAAACTGTAGTGGACCTGGTGGTAGTGATTCTTTCAACTTATCTGCCACTAACAAATCAAACAACTTCTCAAAATTCTTATCCACTTTGCGACTTTTCACATAATAGTTCAACAAGTTCTTCAGCCTAGCTGTAAACATTGTATACGTTTCTTCAGCTGTCTTCTTCGCATCAATAAACTTCGATCTGTACTCTCTCGGTGTCAACTTGAATTCTTTTAACAAGTGCTGTTTCACGACCTGATAATCGTCTAAATCAGCGAATGACAATCTGTTTAGAACAGTTCTAGCTTTCGGAGTCATCAATGGCAATAGTAACTTCACCCAGAATTGTTCTTGCACGTTGAAACTACGAAACGCATTCTCAACCGTTTCGAAATATAATGGCACCTCCATCATATCGTTTGGCATTTTGGGTAACACATGTTTCATGGCATCACCAATTTTCTTTATTTTAGACACCATCGTTTCACTTTCTTCCTGTTTCCTTTTCTGTTCTTCTCGTTCTTCTTGCCTTCTTTGTTCTTGAGCTTCTCTATTTTGTTTCTCCTCTTTGAGTTGTGCTTCTTTTAATGCTATTTTTGTTTTTTCCAACTTTAAACGTTCTTGTCTTTCCTCTTCCGCCTTCTCCATACTTTCTTTCTGTAATTTCAGTTCTTCTTGTCTAACCTCTTCTGCTCGCTCCAACTCTGAAATTCGCACTTTTTCCTTTTCTTCTTCACGTAGTCTCTTCTCTTCAATCTGTTGCTGACGTATCTCTTCGTCACTTTTCCGCGCCCTTTCAAATTCAATCATCTGCTCTAATCTTCTCCTTTCAGCATCTTCTCGATCTCTTCTCAATTGCTCTAATTGAATCTCAAATTGCTGCTTTTGCAACTCAAGTTCTGCCACACGAACTTGCTCTGCTTTCTCTTCTTTCTCTCTCTGAAGACGTAATTCTTCCTGTCTTGCATTCTCTGCTTTCTCTTCTTTCTCTCTCTGAAGACGTAATTCTTCCTGTCTTGCATTCTCTGCTTTCTCTTCTTTCTCTCTCTGAAGACGTTCTGCCTTCTCTTCTTTCTCTCTCTGAAGACGTAATTCTTCCTGTCGTATTTCTTTCTCTTCTTGTCTTCGTTTCTCCTCTCTTTCTTCTTTCATCATCATCCACTGCATCATCATCTCCATAGACATAAGTCCAGGCGGTTTTTCAATAACCTTTTCCACAGCACCGCCGACAGCACCTTCTTCTTCTTCTGCTTCTTCTTTAAGCCAGACTTCAGCTAGCGCTTCTAGCATGTCCTCACGTGACATATCTTCCAGTTTCTCTTCTTCAAAACCAGCCTTTAACAAGCGCTGTTTTAATCTTTCAGAAGACATCTTCTTCAGTTCTGCTTGTTTCTTGACACTTAATTTCTCCATCTTACTTCTTTACTTCAGTGCTGTCCTTTCTGGAAAACACGAGTTTTCTTTTGTGTTTGAAGTATTGGGGATTGTTCTTTGTTTGATAACAACCAACTTTTATACCTTTGTCGTTGAGGCTTTCGTTGTCGTAGATTTACCAATGATTTGAATGCGTATTCACCAGTCGACGTTGTTTCGAATCTCAGACGTTGTTTCGAATCCCAGACGTTGTTTCGAATCCCAGACGTTGTTTCGAATCCCAGACGTTGTTTCGAATGTCACCACTGCTGCCACCAAATATGTCACCAACTCTTTTCTTTCTTAGTTGTGACCTACCTCAAGAACTTTCCTTATCTCTACATATAAATTGCTCAACGTCTTCTAACTGTTTAAGAATTAAATTGACACAGTTCTTTGAATGTTTCTTTCTTTCTTCAAACACAGTTTAATAACAACAACTCAACTCTTGCCTTAAAACAACCGTACTACACTGTATAGTTCAAATTCACTGTCATCAGCAGTTTCTAAGTTTGGCGCGCTAACTGCACGTGTAAAAAGAATCTAGTCTAATGTCAAAAAATTGTGATACATCTATGTAAGTCCAAAGCAGGCGAGATAGGTTCATGTTTTCGCAAACTACACCATTCTGTGCTTGACGTTAATTCATCTTAGTCACGATGGCAGGACAGGCTATAGTATAGAGTATAGACAGAGGTGGAAAAACCAAGTTTTTTTAAAATGAAAGTTGTTTTTGTTTTTTGTTTTTAAGATTTTCCTATTTCGGATAATAAAACTCATCAAAATGGCATAATACCGTTCTAATAATATTAATCAGATGCATCGATGAAATTAACTAGAACAGTAGAACCGTAGAGTGTCATGGAACGAAATTAACAAAGACCATACAATAATTCCCAAGAGAGTCGAAGAGACGCCATTTTTGGCATTTATCATTTCTAAATTTGTAAAAAAACAAATTGTGCGGTTTTTATTTCATTTTATTTTTTTAAACGAAGCCTTTAACAGCCCTGGCTATAGAAGAAACTTACACACTTAAACGCGTTGATGTCAGTTCGTATGTTCTTTGATGTTCAATGGGCATAAATGACATGGTGCATGCTTAACAATAAATCTATGTAGGATCATCACTGCAGTAATATTTGCCTATTTTTCAACGTAGTGGATCCGTTCACGCCCAGGACGTTAGCGGAACCCCAGTAGGCTACTAAATTCACGTCCGTCGCGTTATTGGCCAAAGCATGTCACGTGAACTTGCTTACTTCCCTTGGAATTTGAAATGGCTGACATCATGAAGGTCGGTTAGGGTCAGGTTATGCGTCGAGGGTCGTTTAGGGTGAGATTATGCGTCGTGATGGTCGGTTAGAGTCAGGGTTACGGTTAGTTTCGTCATTAGAAAACATGGTGAACACTGCATCGGGAGAGTTTATCGGTTTGTGCACCTTTCAGGTGCACAAAATCATATGACGTGCATTGACCAATAGCGTAGCGGGCGTGATTCTAGTCCCAGGTATTAGGATCACGTCGGGCGTGACTGTATCCACGACCATTTTTCAAACGTTAGAGTAGCGTATTGAGTCCGAAATGTTACGAAATGCGTCAATAGCCGTGATAAATTTTGCACCATCTGCTCCGAGTTCACTATGAAATCTGAAAAGAAGATAATGTTAAAAAAGCGTATGAACTGTATTTTGGATGTAAAGTTGGCGATCAGGATACAGTTTGGGGACCTCATATTTGTTGTACGTTTGGCGCAGTCAATTTCTGACCATGGATTAATGGTGCTCGGCCGTCAATGCCGTTTGCTGTTCCAATGATATGGCGGAAGCAAAATGATCATGGTTTAGACTGCTATTTCGGCTATGTTTGACAAATGTTTGGCCATTCCTCCAAAAGCAAGAAAACACTTGAATATCCTATTTATTTATCCGATTTAACAGAAGACCGAAAAAGACTCGAGAGACTTCTGCAGCGAATCAAGCATGCCGGATATCTTCCTCCTAACTCACCGGATATCGATCAGCTGGTGTGTGATGCTGACGCCAGTCTACTAAAGGCAGTGATAAGGAACGATTTCCATGTGTTACGTTCACTGTTTCCACCAATAATTACTCGTCATTATAATCTGCGACCCCGGCCTCATGATTTCACTCTGCCGGATAGGGATGATCGAAATTTTATACCTAGAGTACTTTATGGTGTATTGGCTAAACAATAATTTTCTTTAGCAATAGGTCTCAGTCACTAATACATTCCTAACCCTCTTATCTATTTGACTATATATTATTTTTTTGTCTAATCGATATCTAAACTGTTGATTTTGTAATCTTGTTGCGTTTGTGTCAACGAGTTTTTTTAAATAAAGGAATAGTAGTAGTCAATTAGACTTAACCACTTTAATTTGGTCACGCCGTGAATCCAAGGTGGTTTTTGGACTATTATATTCTAGCTAGTAACCTCTCTTCCACCTTTGCTTTTCTCAAAACCTTTTTTCTTCTCTTTGGCCTTGCGCACTGGGAGCGCCTCTGAATGGTTCACCCTATGAGAGGCGCTTATATAAATTTTTGAATACAATACAATACAATATCAATTGACGCTAAGGAAGTAATTTGGTTCAGTGTCAGTCTCATCCTTAATAACCAGTCTACGATTGTCGAATTCTTCCGGAAACATCCGAAGCACAAGGTTGTTAGCAATTGATTCCAGAAGGGATATTTTAGAAGCACCATGTTAGGCCTACATAAGCCTACGTTCGCATTGTAGTCCTCCACATCCATAGAAGAATTACTAGCACAGCCAAAACATTGTCAATGGTCTTCGTTCAAAACTATTTGTACCCCTAGAATTATTAGGTTTTATGTCCACGTTTTTGAAACACCAACCTGATGTTATCAGGATGACAAGGGCTATGTGCTGAATAGTCAAGCTTAACTGTAGACGCTTTGTTAAGCTCTATCTGTGAGGATTATATAAGCTTAGTGCTATGTCCATAAATTTGGACAGTGCTCAAAGCTAAAGAGGTACAAGTGCAGTCATCCAATAGAATCATTAATTTTGTATCACATGAATGTGAGATATGACTCAATTGGTCCCTCTCTTTGGAATGCGCTGTCTATATCTACTCGCTCTCGAATTCTAGCTAGTAACCTCTCTTCCACCTTTGCTTTTCTCAAAACCTTTTTTCTTCTCTTGTGGCCTTGCGCACTGGGGAGCGCCTCTGAATGGTTCACCCTATGAGAGGCGCTTTATAAATGTTTGAATAAAAAAAATACAATACAATAACCGCGATCGAGTGACGTGTGAAAATATTCTACGGCGTTAGCCTACATCCATAGCCAATACCACTGAGAGATCTTAACACGAGACTTGGACTTGTAACCTACAGCACTCACTTTGTCAGAAATCAATAATATTATGCAGCTCTATGTCCAAAAATATTAACCCCTGCCATAATTGCAAAATTAGTCATGCTCGGTTTACATTATGATCGAAATACACATAATAATCAATACTCATACTAGAGGAAAACAGTGTTGTCGAAAATTGTTAATTTAATTGCCAAACAATGAACCAGCACAAAACATTTTCGTCAGCGAATATTAAAAAAATCGTTTTCTGGCTGTCGCAAAATGTGGACTTAGAACCTATGGGCACGTATTTTGTAAACCTTTGGCTGTAATAATCGGAATGGTATGCACCTCTACAAATTGTACAGACACTATGCTCAATGGGTTCTTCAATTATGTAAATAAATATACTATTACTACATATAGAAAAAATACCTTCGGCCATCCAAAATGGGCCAGGGTTCGCGTATAGACGCCACCGCGAAGTGCTAGTAATTACAGTTTAATATACTAGACTTAGGTCAAATGCATTCACAGAACAACTCAGCATACTAATTCGGACAGTAGGCTACATTATTCCTTTAAATATAATTATATATTCTAATCAACGTAACAAACTCGATTCAGAGACAGCCTTGGTAAATTAATTCACACTTCACAGTATTCAGTTAAGCAAAAGTTCTCTATATTGTGATGATAATAATTATAATCAAACCATCAGATCAAAAGTTTAAGATTACTGACGAACATCGCAAGATTAGATAATTATCCAGCATCGAGTTAATACAACAAAGAAAATGAGACATCCTCCTGTGCATTACATCGACCATCCTTCTGTGCATTACCGGACGTCCGCACCCTAGCGAACTACATGTATTAAGAGCTACTCTGATGATCTTTCAGGACTAAGTGTGCTACTGGGGATGGAGGAAGAGACAGTGTGATACATTAACAGTGCCGTGTCAAAAAACGTTACGTCATAGTTGAGACAGCCGCGAAGGAATTTCCACCATTCTGATTTTAATTAATATTGATTTTTGGTCCTAATGAATACAAACATTTTGATTCACACCTTTAGAATTGTTGCATAAATTATCTGTACGAACACTTTCGCAGTCTGTGCGTTTGATTTTATGTTTGTTCAGATTTGTGCATGTATGTTTTGTTTCTGCCTTCGGACGTAATAAAGTACTGATCAGTTGATCCAATGCGCAGCAACGGAAAAATTGTTGTTGCTTAAAGCAGAGAATGAACTGAATTAGGTGTAATTATATCCAAGAAATTTAGATGCGGACTACCGCATTGGGCGTAGCCACACCCCTTTGTCCAAATTGTTGGTAACCCTCCCTCGCGTCTTTGTCGAAATCCTTTAATGGACGACCTCAATATGAATTGGGCATAGGTGTCGTCACAGTAGCCTACAACCTCAGGAGACAATGTATTGGCTAATATAATAGATCTAATGATCGTTAAACCTCTCGCGTTGTTCCTGCAGTAGATGATCCAACTAGGTAATTCTAGACCTGTGTTTTTTGTTGAATCGAATAGATGTACAGCAGTGACGACTTTACACGTAAAGGTAACTGAGCAAGATCAATATAGAATCACATTATGCACATCAATTCAGATGTCCACTGGGTATAGAGTTTCACTCATCGATCGATACCTTCATAAACCAATGACGGATAGAGTGGGAGGGAGACAGACAGACACACACACACACACACACACACACACACACACACACACACACACACACACACACACACACACACACACACACACACACACACACACACACACACACACACACACACACACACACACACACACACACACACACACACACACACACACACACACACACACACACACACACACACACACACACACACACACACACACTAGGGGGTATGGGTACCCGCAGGTTTACCCGACCCGTACCCGCGGGTCGGGTACGGGTCGGGTAGACATTTTACGGGTCGGGTCGGGTACGGGTAGGAGCATTACGGGTACGGGTATACCCGGTTTTACCCGTACCGAAGTGAAATTTTGGGGTTACATGTTAATGTGAGTCTTGCACTTACTATAACTGGCGGTATCCTGTCTGAGTACCATATCCTTCTGTTGATCTATGTCCCTGCACCTTAGTGAGCTTTACATTCATTTATAGATGCTCAATTTACAGCTACAAAATGACTTGTTTCCATTAACACAATCCGATCGTATTGTTTTTACATAATATCTCATTGGAGTTTCAGCCCCGACAACCGGGTCGGGGGTCGCTGAAGCCGAGCCTGGCAGTTCAGCAGCCGTGTTTTCTTTAAAAGAGTTTGTGGCAGTTATGGTAGTTGAGGCTAGACATAGTTTAAGCACCAGGTCTTTCATTCATTTACCTCTGAGAAATACTTAAATTATTCAATTAGCGGTATTTTGTGGCAGCTGCCGTGTTATGGTTGGCTGCATAAAACTCATCGTGAGAAGGCCTATTAATTACGTGGCGGGTACGGTACGGGTACGGGTATACCCGCGGGTACGGGTCGGGTTGGGTAGTAATTTTGAGTACAGGTCGGGTACGGGTACGGGTAACGGTCCTGTTTTACGGGTACGGGTCGGGTAGCAAAAATGCTCTACCCGCAGACCTCTAACACACACACAAGGACTGAAAACACGCTGCATCAACCTAACGGGTAAGCACTACACCGTAGGCCTATACATATAGACTACATGTATGCTTATGTTGGTCGCACAGGATCGAACTACCAATCTCTAGAGATTGCAATCCGTTTTCGATCAGTAATTGACACGTGACCTAATCGATCGATCTCCATATGTCTCTGTCTGTCTCTAACTCCATCGTAAACCCTCAGCTGTCAAAAACTACCAGATCGAATTAAACATCAAACAGACCTTCAATAGTTATTGATTTGTCAAGAGACTTATATGCATATCTCTCCGTATCTGTCTCTATCTCTGTATCTGTATCTGTATATATATATATACATATATATATACAGAGACATACATAAATAAGACATATATATAAATAAGACATTATATATAGGACATAATTATCTATATTATAATCCAAAGTCTCTTTTTTCTGTCCTTCCGTATGTTTGTCCGTCTCGCTAAAGGCTCCGAAACGCAACGCTTTAGCGATTTGATAAAATTTACATAACATTATTACGCCGCGTCTAGGTCAACGCGACTATTTTCAGCTCGCAATTTTATTTAAACGCCGATATATGGCCATTTTTAATTTCCAACTTTTTCGACGAGACTATTTCAATACCGGCCACAGTATGGCCATTTGTCCACGTCACGAAGGCTTAAATTAATATGCAATCTTACGTCACGCGGAGGATCTAGGTCAACGCTCTGATTCGCAACCAATCACGATGACCGTTGATTTCAAATCAGAAGTGCATGGTCACGCCCACGGCTGAATTTAGGCTATAGGTCATCGGACTTAAAAATTCGCCAATGCAAAACATTAGGGATACGAAATTTTTAACGAAGGTTTTCATTTGAATTTCTATAGATCTCAACCCAACTTTATTTCAACTCAAAATTTACTTTAAAAACTGCTAGTATATAAATAAGGCATAAATATTTATGATGTATATATATATATAATATATATATATCAGTTGTGTGTTTCTTGTGTTTGGGATATATCGACAACATCTGTTCAAGCTGTCCTAAATCCTCAGCTCTCAATCCATTGGCTGCTAATAATACACTCGTGCATATCGAGTCATTTCGTCCGTTGTGTTACGTGTTTCATGGACATTTCCATTGCAATGTATGAAAATAGTAGATGCTAGTGAATTACATGACATTCACAAACACGATCAACACTAAAGGCGTCTTTGCTGATAGCCAACTGGATATCGTAAGTGTGTCGAAAGCCAGTGCATATAACATAGCCTATTGCGCCACGTATCGTTACAATAATTATGCACCAGGTCTCGCTCAAAATGACATTTGGAAAAATTAACATAAGAGCCTTAGCGGACCAAACGCCATGATTGTTTTGTGAAATGGACTGTTTATACATGGTCCTGAAGTTTAGCGAAGGGGCCGGACGGAGCTCCAGAGGTTATTAGATTAGATTAGATATATCCGGATCACTTTACTTCTCGGAGATCTCCTGGACACGATATATACATCGGATTACGATTACGAACATCAGTTTCCATTTGACTAATGCTTCTCGTATTGTAATAACGGCGCGGGATTGGATTCAAGTAAAATGGCGAAACTGTTAGGATTTACCTATGCTCTTCTGCTCGGGTTTTCCCTTGGCATGTTGTTCTCGTATTCAACTGTCGTAAAGCGAGAGACACTGCGCGTAATGGAAGGCATCGTCTGGCCAACAGATTCAGATGGAAATGAGAGCGAACCGAGAAGAGACCTATTGCATGGAGTAACCGCGAATATCGACCAGATTTCCTTCACAGACAGTCAGTTTCACGGAGGTATAGTATAGTCAACAAATACATTCAAAGTAGCCTACTTTAATAAGTGAATTCCAATAGAATACCTTTACGAGTGTCCAGTAAACGAATTGCATAAAATGTATGGTCCACAGCCTTGGAACTCCAACCTATTCACCCAGAGATATATGCGACTTGCTCTGGCAAAAGGAGGCTTTTGTCCAAAAAATTAGTTTTGCATATTTTGTGCTAAAATTAATAAGTAATGATTTCTGTTTAGAATGTTGAAAAAAATTATTATTCTATCTTGATGGGTTCCAGAGATATGAATTTTATAATTTTTCTACTCGAAAGTACAATTTCGAGAAAAACGCATGCAAAGTTTATTATCTTAATACAAACCCTACATAGATCGCAAAATTTATGTGTAAATTTGTCATGAAATAGGTGAAATATTATTAAAATAATATTTTTTCCGTATAACATAAGATCCTATTTATTGATATAATTATGCCAAAAAATGATAAGTGAAAAATTTACACCTGATTTGTGTTTGACCTAATTACTTCATTTTATCACTGGCGACTTCCGCCTCCTTTTGCCAGAGCAGGTAACATATTTAGTCAAATACGCTGATGACACGTATTTGTTGATTGGTTCCTTGAAGAGAGACTCAATCAGCGAAGAACTCCAGTCGATCAACAAATTGCTTGCCACTAACAACCTTCGACTCAATCAAGGGAAGTAAAAGGAAATGATCATCCAAAGGAGGAGAGATGATATCCACCCGGACTGAGCAGAATTTCCTCAGTGAAGATCCTGGGTTCTTACTGGACTGAGTAGAGTTTCCACAATGAAGATCCTGTTGGTCATCCTACAGTCTGTTCACGAGGGTTTGCAACATGTAGAGGAGATTCTGGCATCATGCTCTGGAACTTTGCAAGCATGCTCTGCGAGTCCTTCGTACACATTGCCTACCATTTGATACACTACAGGAGGTTACTAGAGCTACAACAGTCGTCCGCCCAGCTTGTTGGTGATATACAACGGCCAATGAACGAGAAAGATTTGAGAAGCAAATGACAAGGATACGAAAGGTCGAATGTCATCGAAGTGATTTTCCAAGTGTGGACCACATGGCGACCGATAGAGGCAGAACTGTGGCTCCTGGCAGCTGTCATCAGAAACGAAACTCATGTTCTATAGTATACGAGTACTGTTCTCGCCCTTAGTAAAGCCCCACTATAACTTGCGCCCTCGGCCACACAACTTTGCACTACCGGTACCTAATTAGGAGGATAAGAATTTCATTTCTGGAGTCCTGTGTAATAGTCTAAATCAGTAATCAATAATATCTCCAATTTCCTCTATAAGAACAGCTTAACTAATTAACACTATCTTTTTACTGTATTTTATTCGATACCTGTTGATGTTCCATGTTGCGGTATGTCAACTTGCATGATTTCTAATAAACGTTTTCACTGCTGCCAACCAAAATTTTTACTCTGACGTCAGGGAATTTGGTGAAAGTGAAACGGGATCTTTATGGGCGTTGAAGAATTCAAAATGCTAGATAAAGAATACAATTCTTTATTGAAACGTAAGTTCTTTCGTACTTTTCAGACGATACGACCGTTGCCGACAACCTCTACCAAACAGTCCGAATTCTTTGTCTTGTGATGACTTACCCTAAAAATCATCAGAAAAAAGCAATTCACGTCAATGCAACTTGGGGCAAGCGATGCAACAAACTTCTCTTTGTGACCAGCACCGCAGAAGAAAATCTACCAACGCTTATTTTAAACGTAAAGGAAGGACGCCATTACCTTGGCGATAAGACACGTGAGGCGTTTGACCACGCCTATGAACACTACTTGGCCGACTATGATTGGTTCCTGAAGGCTGATGACGACACTTACGTCATAATGGAAAATCTGCGCTACTTTCTTTCAGCGCAGGATCACAACTCTCCAGTGTTCTTCGGTCACACGTTTACAGTGCACATGACGGAGGATTATGCAAGCGGTGGAGCCGGGTACGTAGCGAGCAGAGAAGCCCTGAGAAGGTACGGACTGAGAAGTAATCAGACCCCGGGTTGCGAATTTAATAGCATAGCGGAAGATAGAGATTTTGGGCGATGCATGGAGTCGTTGGGTGTGAGGCTTGGAGATTCGTTGGATGCATTCGGAAGGACGAGATTTCACTGTTTGAGGATGCAAAGCCACATCGGAGGATTTTACCCGAACTGGTACTATAGTCGCGACAAATACAATGGAACAAAAAAGGTAGATATAGATTACCACAAGTTACTGCATGCTCATCATCTTCTGTGCCAATAACGTGTGCATTTATATAGCGTGTTCAAGCGTGCCGAAGGCCCCTGTGCAAAATATGGGTGGGGTTATGGACTTATGGACTTGGTGAGTCCGTCCCAGAAAAGTTTTCAAAACTAACTCTCAAATGGTGCATGTTTTTAGCATACAAATGGTCAAATTAGGATTTTAAAATCGTACTCTTGATGTTCATTATCAGTCACTAACATCACATGAAACAAGTTAATCCTTAAGTCTAAGGCCAGTGTATTCTAGTTTCTAGGTATTGTACATAAAGAACCGAATTTTATCTTATTCCGATACTTAGAACAAGTCAGTGCCAAACGGACTCGGAGTAACAGGATCGCAGTAATAACATTAATTAAATTGTGTTTATAGTCATTAGGCAAGGTTACGCGGGCCAGAACAATATTGTCGGCGGGCCACAAATTGCCCGCGGGCCGGCTCTCTGACACCCATAGCTGTAAGTGCCTCACATTTTCAGAAGAACACTTATATTTAAGAAAAACTCGTGTCAGACATCAGACCACAAACTCAAGAAGTGATACGCCCCAAGTCAAGGCTATTTATGCACTCTCAACAAGTAGACTATCTAACCACGCAATCACAGATACATTCAGACAAACTATTACACAAAAAGGCGTGTTCGTATGTCTAACAGCGTGACCCAAAACAATATCGCTCCATCTAGCGAATTAAATTAACACGAATCTAGTAACACAAACACACACATAGCCTAGTAACTATCAGAGAAACATACAGTGTAGGAGTATTCGTATTTCTAACATCTATTGCTCAACACAGTATTCCATCTAGCGAATCATCTATTCTATCAGAAGAGGAAACACGAAACACTATGTATGCATGCATTATGTATGCGTACAATGTACATACATACACCGTGCCTCAAAATAAACTGTGCAAAATTGTTTCTGTCAGAACTTCGTAAAATTTCCAACAATTTTAATCATTTTTGGTAGGTAGATGGCAAAATAGCTGAAATTTTATGCTATACATAAATTTTCCACCTAACCTGACTCATATAACCGCACTACCTTGTTAAACACAGATGTACCAATTTTTATATAACGCTTAAATTTTATTACAAGCAACAAACTATCTGACGACTTAATTAGCACGCAGTAAAGTAAAATATGGTTTTTAATTGTTTATGACAAATCTGCTTAAATGTGTTAGAATTGGTGCACTCTAACTGTTAAAATTTAAGCGTTATATGAAAAACTGGTACATCTGTGTTTAACAAGGTAGTGCGGTGATATGAGTCAGGTGAGGTGGAAAATTTGAACCAGCATCGCAAAAACAGAAGACGAGACGGAACGACGAACAACTCTAAGACGCCTTAAATGAAAATACGGACAACGTGTAAGGAAGGTTAGATATAATCATGGTCTTTACAATAAAGGGAGCTATAGCTATCCAGCGTAACACCTAGATCACGCACAGTTGAACAAAGGGAGTAGCGCTGGAATGTCTCCGAGAGGAAATATAACAGCATTGTCGGCGGGCCACAAAATTTAATGGCCCGCGAACTGGTATAGTATACATATTAGCAGCTTATTCAGAAGCTGCTTATAAAGTTATAATATGTATTATACGCCTACCTGCGTGTATCTAAACCTTACAAGGCTTACAGAAGGGTGCTATCCAGAAGATCATAAAAGGTACGATTCAAGATTGGTTATAAGATAGGGGAAGAACCCCTTTTGGTTTACGATTGTACTGTTGCCCTACGGTCCCTGCCTCCACTGTGTCCTGTTTTTCTTACACAGGGACTTGACGCTTTGAGCGACTACACCATTTCGTTCCACTACGTCGATCGTTATGACATGTACCTCGTGGAATACTTCGTCTACCACCTGAACCCTTACGGAATCATCAAAGGACTTCAGAACCTCAACGTGATCCAATCGAACAATAAAACGGTCTGAATGGCCATTACCTACGGAGAAATGTTTGGTACTATAGAAAGTAACGTAGCAACTTGCTACCTTCGCAGTTGTTGGCCATTCATTCTTGAACCGAAGCTTTCTTGTCCTATCTGTGTCTCTATTTCGCCAGTGGTTAGGGACCACGTCGTATTCTGTTGTAAGGTCGGCGGCAACTCATAGGAATTTTCTGTAAAAAAAGATGCGCTATATAAATGTCCAACGAGTAGGCCTATGTTTATAGGTAGCTAACAATAAGATTAGGCCTACGGTGCCTAATCCATCTGATCGGGTAACTATGGTGCGACTTGAGAAGATGGAGAAGAACTCCTTTTGGTCTATGATTGTCGCCAGTTGATGACACCACATGCCATCCTATTCAAATAAACTAATTGCAATTCCATTAGAGTCTTTGTTCTAGCACGAGAGACAGATATCTAAAATGAGATATTTGCACTTTATCTAGATATCTAATGTTAATATATCAGATATCTACATAGATAGCACAAAGATCTTTCTCTATTAATAATGTATTTGTGTATAAACTTCATTTAGATTTTAGAAGAGGACTTTATCATTTGGTATCACTGACATATTGGCTGACTTTCCCTCCGTTAGAGGTCTCCACTCGACAGCACACCAGATCGATAAAGTCACCACGACGCGCACCCCGCACAGAACTTGACAGAAGTACCATGTGCGTCTTCTTAATCTGATACAACCATAGACTAAACCAATCCACACCTGAAATTAAATGCATTGCCTTGTTGTGCTCTAGGTAGGCCTACGACTTACGTTTCCTGTTAGTACCTTAATATACACTGTAGGTTAAGGCCTAAACGCAAGTAGCGTAGGCCTTAGGCCTATAATGCATTATGATAATGACGCTATAATTGGAGTCCTCCGATTGAATTTCGGCGCTTCAATGGCTTCCATGTGCACGGTAGCCTGCTAGAGCATGTATGGTTCAAACTCCACGTGTTGCAAACAAACGGTTGCCCAAATTCAACTTGCATTTACCAAATACCATTATCGTGTAGCGTGTATCGTGTTAGCGTGTAGGCCTGCCGCCTATGTAAATCTAGGTTTCCCATATACTATAGGATTTATAATCATGGACAAAATATGGTCATCGTAAAAGTGAAAATTTATTAAGTCCTTCAATCAATCAATGGGAATTTATATAGCGTCCCTTCCAGAACTCTACTCGGAGGGGCTCCCGACCCATATAATTAATCTACCATTTCCACTAGTGGAATGTAAACGTGGAAGTTTTCATTTCCTACGCTGCGGCCCTTGATCCGGCAGTGGACGATATCTAATCAAGGTCTTGGACACGGTCCGAGCCAGCGCATGAAAAGCTTGTCTTCACTTGCAAGCTCACGTGGACATCAAATCACACTGCTTGGCTATAGAGACAAGTGTTCGCGGGCTACTCTTCCAGGGTAGTTAAACGGTGTTTCCCTCAACCGCATGATCTGAGCAAAGACCTTCATTGCCTACAAATTTCTGAGCCTTTTAAGGTCCCTCCTATATATATAAGGCTTCATCGAGAAACTCCGTGAAAATTCTAAACACTTTCAAGAAGCAATTTCAAATGGTGAAAGTTTCAGGTAAGCTGTAGTAGCCACTGTATACCCTCTGTACGCTATAAAACAGATAAACATGAAAATGGATCAATGTAAGCAGACAAATATGTCAGTTTCAGTTATGTGAACAAAATGATTCACCGACAAGCGTGATTCCTCGTTATTTCCTTATCGATGGAAAACCTGTCCAGACAGATTGTTGACGATAGGGACCATCAGACCATCCGACCGCGAGAAAGGAATGAACTCCGCGAAAGTGAATGCGAGGACATCGACGTAAAATAAAATTCTATGTTGGCAATGTTATATAGCACCTTCTAAATCCACGTATTAATCACTGGCTGGGATCGAGTTGAGATGCTCTAGAAGTTTTCGCCTGTGTTTCAGATCGGTGAGTCGGTGACAATGGAGACGGTAGGTCTGGGCAGAATGTGCTTACCCTTACACCGTGTTGCACCGTGGTCGTTGGGTCGATTACACCCCCAATTAGACCTATGTCTTGGGCATTATTATATAAACGCTGTAGACGTCATTATATATATGTGTATCAGAACACTTATTTAGTGCCCTAACTCACGAGGGCAGGGTTACACAAATGAACTAAGTATTTGCTTTTGGTTCAGAGCCGCGGGAATAATCAGGTAGACCGTTTAATTTCTACAATCTACATAGAAAGACACGTTACTTATGGCCTGACCTACATCAAGCCTCCCGTATAATTTCTTCCCGAATAAAATAAAATTTTACTACTGGCAGCTACAGAAACCGTAAATATAATTTTCTTTGTCAAATAAATAGCGTTAACGCGTTCTTGTCAGCCAAATGAAATAAAGTTTACTCTTATCTGAGAAAATTATTGCAATGCTTCCAGGTGGCTGATTTTAATTACACTAACAATGGATCGATCTTTCTGCCATATTTCTAGTTTTCAAACGTTTCAAAACACATGTTGCTCTGTTGTGAGATATTATTGAAAACTTCCACCTGGCTGGTTTTAATGAATATTGATTATTGGTCCTATTCGTCATGATTCTAATTTCACGACGGTTGGCCTGTAATAGCCTACCTTTGTGTGCTGCGCTGGTCCGTATTCTGATTCCAAGAATCTTGATTCTTCCTCGAATTTTCTTTCTCGAGCATCCTAATTCGACGACGTACATGAAAAAGTGCGCTAGTCATACATGCAGCCATCATGCACCTAGGCCAATAAACGTCATCATTTCTTACAATGCAAATGGCCGACCATCACTGTTCTTCTTTCAAGCTGCCTTCCATAAAATATCCGTTCAGGTTGTATTCGACCATTCTGTGATACCAGACATTATGCAATCCTATTTTTCAAATCTTCCGTCTCTGTAGAATCGTAGGATACTTATTTATTATCTAGTGGTTCTTAATAATACATAAATAATTGTAATGATGTCTTATAACACTCTACACTAAGTGGGCTTAAATAACTACTATACCAAACGGCATAGGCCTACACAATAATACTTACAATACTTAACTTAACTTGCATTATGATTACAGTTGCCAATATATCTCTAATAGTGTCTGATTATGGTTACTTATATTTGAGCACTGCTTAGTAATTGCTTTGAAGGGGCTCTATATAAATCTTCGTAATGAATGAATAAATGAATCGAAGTGTCTGATATTTACCAGAGAGTAAGCCTACTTTTGAAAATTAATTGCGAGGGATGACAAATACTATACTGCCATAAAATATTATCCATCGGTGTCTTCGTTAGCTTCTCTCTCTCTCTCTCTCTCTCTCTCTCTCTCTCTCTCTCTCTCTCTCTGTCTCTCTCTGTCTCACCCTCTGTTCAAACCGACAGCATACGCCGATGCAATAAAATTAAAATCAAGATCGGTAAGAATGCTAATGGAACATAAATCTGAAAGTATTTTTTGATTTCGGCTGACATCTGTCAAACCGCCAATCACCTCGCGACTGAGACCTGTCAAACCGTCAATCACATCGTTTATTACTTTATTAATTCAAAAACCTATTTCTGCACAATCACTGGTGTAAGGTTAGTATAATAATGAATCAGAAACGCGAGAAAAGTATGAACGACAAACTTGTCCAGGGTTATAATACGGAGTCCGTTCACGAGACTCGAATTCACTATCGTTGACTTCAGAACCAGCGCGCTACTGTACAAACCATGGCGTCACATACGTAGGCCTAAGGCAAGTCGTACAAGAACATATTATGCAATATCTTAGAAACTAGCTATGAAATATTAGGATATAGAATATTAGTATACTATCACACATTCGTCACTGTCTTCCTGACACTACCTTTGTGAATTTGCGTGCATCTGTCTGTACGTATGTTTCTCTCTCCGTTGATTTATAAGCTTCTACCGATTGGACTGTTTCGTGGATTAAAACCATGTGCGTGTGCTATTGGTATAATTAATATTCAGCAGCACACTATCTATTCAAGATCGAATCAAGTTTTCATATTCACTCTCATTCGTGATTCCACTGAACTCCACTATCGTTCGTTTGCATATCAAGCCATTTCCATTCCGTCTGATTTTTAAACTTAATACAAACTCTAGAAGCAATGTCTGTAAACAGCAAACACTAATACACTAATATACGACAGAACGTCTGCAGGCATCTTCCAATATAATATAATGACTTCCATAGTTCAATTATCACAATGTACTCAACATCAATCGATAGTCGGCTAACCGTAGCCCAATATTGTAATCCAAAGGAGTTGTAGGCAACACTGTCTGTGCTTTGACATCAATTGATTTATATCTATAAGCGTTCCAGCTACCTTGGTATCTGCTTTTGCCAGACATTATTCAAAGAGTGTAATTGGTTGCTTTTGTATTCGGTACACGGACTGCCCTAATGGATTTTAAAGCTGACTGGATATTGGTCTAATAGCAACAACTTGCACCACATGTAGCTACATGCAGGGCTGCCGACAGAAATTCCGGGCCCTAGGCAGAGCAGTCACGGGCCCCTAACTATGAGAAATTAAAAAAAAACTGAAATAATAATAGTGCGGGAACAAACCCTACAACAAACATTATATTTATATATGCAACTATTGTAGTTAAGTGTCCGTAATATTATATTTTAAAAGGCATAAATCATAAACTGTGCATAACTGATTATAGTATTTTTCATAAGTTGATTGCTGGGCCCAGCCCGGGCCCCCAAATGTCGCCGGGCCCCTGGGCTTTTGCTCCCCCCTGCCCCCTCTCGGCGGGCCTGGCTACATGCAGCCAGAACGATAGCTGAGAATTCTATGAGTAGCTAGTCACTTACGCTGCTGTAAAAATCGTCGCTATTGTATTACATTACTTTTTACAAAGGGCAGGAGTTCAAACGGTCTGCTTCTTGTGTGATTTCATGTTGAAACAGATCAAACACTCATGCTTTTATAGCACTTTCGGCGTGCAACTATATCTTTTTTTATATCAATGATGGCGTCGATGCTTTGCCTTGTACATGTAAAGTTCTAGATAGGCCTACGACTTACGTTTCCTGTTAGTACCTATTTATACACTGTAGGTTAAGGCCTAAACGCAAGTAGCGTAGGCCTAACATGCATTATGATAATGACGCTATTGGAGTCCTCCGATTGAATTAGGGCGTTTCAATGGCTTCCACGTGCACTGTATATATAGGCTATAGCCTGCTAGAGCTGTTTTCGGATTAGGCTATACCTTCGCTATCGGAAATAGCGCATACTTATTATAAAAGCAGACATCGGTTGCAGACATCCAATGATTAGTTTGGATTAAAGCGAAATGGTAACACTGCCAGGATTTGCCTTTCCCCTTCTACTCGGGTTTTCCATTGGCGTGTTGTTTTCTTATTCAACTGAGTTAAAGCGGTGGTCTTTGCGAGTTATGGAAGGCAGTCTCTGGCCAATAGATGTAACAGGAAAAGCAACGAATTTAACGGAGATCACAGCTACTAAAGGTTTATTGCCAGAAGTCACCACGAATCCCAACGAGGTTTCCTTCAAAGACAGTCAGTTTCACGGAGGTAAATTCACAAAACTGCATTAAAAGTGCGTTTGAATGTGTATAGGCCTAAGTTATACCAGATTTTAAATATGTAAATAGCAGGCTATTTCTTTTCGGTACGATAAAAAAGCCTACGTTCTAACAAAGGCATAATCGTAGAATTAATAGCTTTACGAATGCTCAATGAATGACAATGCATAAACTAGGGTCAACATAAGGTAGGATGGGATAGGGGGCGGTTTAGGTTATCCCACTGATTCAGAACATCTATTATCCAAGTTAGATTGTTGACTCATAGGTCTACATTTCACTTCTGGTCACAGAATCTTTCCACCACTGTCAACCAAAACTCGACCTTCGACGTCAGGGACTAATGGGTGTCTTTCTTGTCGTTGCCTTTAGGGCGTTGAAGAATAAAAATTTCACGATTACGTTTGTGATTGAAACGTACGTTCTATCGAATTTTTTAGATGATACGACCGTTGCCGACAACCTCTACCAAACAGTCCGAATTCTTTGTCTTGTGATGACTCATCCAGAAAATCATCAGAAAAAAGCAATTCACGTAAATGCAACTTGGGGCAAACGATGCAACAAACTTCTGTTTGTAACCAGCACCGCAGACGAAAACCTACCAACGCTCATTGTCAACGTAACGGACGGACGCCGTTACCTTGGCAACAAGACACGTGAGGCGTTTGACCACGCCTATCAGCACTACTTGGCGGACTATGATTGGTTCCTGAAGGCTGATGACGATACTTACGTCATCATGGAAAACCTGCGCTACTTCCTTTCATCGCAGGATCACAACTCACCCGTCTTCTTCGGTCACACGTTCACAAAACACACGAAGCAGGGTTACGCAAGCGGTGGAGCTGGGTACGTTGCAAGCAGAGAAGCCCTGAGGCGGTATGGACGGAGGAGCCGGCGAATTTTGAGTTGCGGATTTAATAGCGGAGCAGAAGATATAGATTTTGGGAAGTGCATGGAGTCGTTGGGAGTGAGGCTTGGAGATTCGTTGGATGCTATCGGAAGAACGAGATTCCACTGTTTCAAACCGGAACAACACATCAATGGATCGTATACAGCTTGGTATTACGCAAACGATAAACACAATGGAACAAAAAAGGTATGTAGATATGTGCGCATTCGTATATATATATATACACACACATATATTTATTATATATATAGGCTATATATATATGTACATATATACACGTAGACTATATATATAATGAGACTGCCTTTTTCTGTTCTGAGCATGGATTTAAAATCTCAGTACACGGCAGACATCAATGATACCAATCATACTTCACCAGCACAACTTTTCGCCCTTAACTGTATTCTTTGTATTTTATAAGCTGAAGTAGAATGAGTTTATCAATTAAAGGATTATTAAGTTGTTTCTGTGAATTCAAGGAGCAACCCTCAGTATTTAAGTGATTTGATCTAGAATGATCCTAGAATATTTGTTTTAAACAAATTACTTCTATTTGGTCTGTTGGTCCAAGTATACGACTTAGAATCTATCCTATACTTAATGGTTGTGCACTGTACTCCTGGCCCAATCAATGATTGAATTCATCCGGTCAGGAGCCAATCTGCCTACCTGTAGTATTTGTACTCGCCTGGTTAAGAATTCGCCTAAATCGATCGCCTGTACGGTGTGTAGTGGTATATTTCATTTCCAATGCAGTGAAGTGAATGCCTTCAATATCATCTTGAACGCTCAAACCTCACAATATTCAAAGGTCACTCTTCATCTCTCCTCCCAATCAATGCTAGTATAGTTCAAGGCTCTGTCTTAGGACCTACCAACCTACCATTAGCCTACTAGTTTAGACCTGCACCATTTTCAGCCCCTTCATCTTATTTTCAAATTTGTAGATGACACTTACCTCCTTACTGGATCCTCTCAAGCTCATACTATTCCATCTGAACTGAATTTAATCTCTACCTGGGCTTCTGCCAATAACCTTACCTTAAATAGCTCTAAATCTAAAGAAATGATCATTTTCCGCCCTCGACACCAATTTGACCCTCCTCCTCCATTACCTAGTATTACCCGAGTTAAAACTTTGAAAATACTGGGTGTCATCCTTCATGATAATCTCAAACTCACAGCCCATATAGACCACCTCACAGCAACTTGCTCCTCCTCTTTTATGCTATGCTATCAGAAAACGCAAAACCCATGGCCTTTCTCTCCTCATCCATCCATAATGTAACTAAAGCCACTACCAAGTTGCTAAACTTCTATATGCCTCCCCATTCCTGGTGGGGGTCTCACCTGGCTTCCGATAAAGAACGCCTGGAAAACTCCTAAAAGAGCCAAACGCCTAGGTTACCTAGAGCAATCCTTTCCAACAGTCTATCAATTCATCCATAGAGCCAGACAGAATGGCCAAGGAGGGGTCGTGGACTTTCTAATACACGAGGATATTTCCTTCCAAATATATGATTTATCTGAACACATTTTTTGGCCTAAACTTCCTATGAGGGGCTGTTTGTTCGTATTTTGCACAAACGAGGTTCGTTCTTAATGGGAGTTATTTATAGGCCACCCGGCCAGAGCCTGGACTTATTTAATACCGAGATTGAAAGATTCCTCTCTGCAGTCTCCCGAAGGAATAAAGAAGTATTGCTAGTATGCGATTTCAATATAGACCTCTTAAAGATCGACGAGCATAAAGCCTCGAATACGTTTTAAAATTGTTTAATGTCCAACCATTTCTTACCCGCCATAACCAGACCAACTAGAGTCACGCCCCGCTCATTCACCTGAATTAATAATTTATTCACCAATGCTTGGTCGAATAATAATAATCTTTTCTTTATTGAAGCGCCTGACAAACGCACTGCGCTGTACATTTACATGTTATGCAATTGAAACAATTCACAAGAACACAAATGACAGAAGACATAAATCTTAACTACTAACAGAACAGACAGCCTGCAATACACGGCGCTAATAGCAGCCTACAAAGCATAATTGATCACTTACCAATTCTTGTTAGGTTTAAGCATCAAATAAGCTGTCCCCGGAGAGCCCACGCGACCTCAGGATCCGAAGTACGTTAAAGGGCTGCCTTGCTTTTATGTGGCTGGAGAATCCAAATTCCTCTGTAAGCCCAACACCCAGAATATTTAGAGTCTGCACCCGTGGGATACCGTTTAGAGGAGGGGACCATACCGATGGTATCCCGGGGACGCGTGAAAATGATCTCATTGGACTTGCCTGAGTTAAGGTTGAGGTTGCAACTCTGTGCCCACACACTAATGTATTGTATTGTATTGTATTTGAACACTTGTTATAGCGCCTCTACCAGATTGCCTATTCAGAGGCGCTTCCCGACTACTGCGCAAACGCTGAATCGGAGTTTCACGCCGAAGCGCATGAGCAATTGCGAGTGAAGGACTTACCAGGGTCCCTACGCGGCGGCTTTGAGGTGGATTCGAACCCGCAACCCTTCAGCTGCAAGGCACCGAACATACCCCTATACCACCGCGCCCCAGTTGTGTTGTGTTGTGTTGTATTGTATTGTATTGTACTCCACGCTTATATTGCGACCGAGCCACCCGCAGTAAAGATCCGAGAAATTAATCTCTGATAAACCGACCGACCGGGGAATCGAACCCGGGCCGCCGGCGTGGTGAGCGGGCTACCAACCCTTAAGGATCCTGAGTGGCCGAGTGGGTTGGTAGCCTGCTCGTCACGCCGGCGCCCCGGGTTCGCTTCCCGGTCGGGTCGGTTTATCACACGACTTTGAACTACCACCCAAGGACGAACAAAATTTTGTCCCTCGAGTACTTTATAAGCGGGTCCCAAGAGCAAGCTCCCGAACAAATTAGGGTCATATCAGGCATCTTATCCCTCTAGATCAGGCGTAGCAGATAATTAGACTATTAGTCATTTGTTTTCTTTCTATCTATCTGTACTAAGTTGCGGTTTGTCAACTTAACGTTTCAATAAAGGAAATATATAGTAATTTCTCGGATCTTTACTGCGGGTGGCTCGGTCGCATTATAAACGTGGAGTACAATACAACACACAATACAACACATCACAATACAACTGGGGCGCGGTGGTTTAGGGGTATGTTCGGTGCCTTGCAGCTGGAGGGTTGCGGGTTCGAATCCACCTCAAAGTCGCTGCGTAGGGACCCTGGGCAAGTCCTTCAATCGCAATTGCTCATGCGCTTCGGCGTGAAACTCCGATTCAGCGTTCGCGCTGTAGTCGGGAGCGCCTCTGAATGGGAAATCTGGTAGGGGCGCTATAACAAGTGTTCAAATACAATACAATACAATACAATACAACCCACTCGGCCACTCAGGATCTCTTACTTAATGTGCTCAAGCTCCATCTCAGTTGTAGTAATACCTGATTCGGGAACAGCAAGATAGCAATCATCTGCATATTTACAAATGCTATTGCATTTATTGATTGGCTTTAACTTCTTAGTTTGCTCTACAAAGTCCATCGGGCCCAAACCGGAACCTTGAATAATACTTGCATAAATTCGTGCAAGAGAAGATGTTACACCACGAAACCTAGTGCAGTGACTTCGATTATGAAGTAGATTCAAAATCCAATTTAAAATGTGAAGCATGTTGTTTGGCCAGATATGCAATGTCTGACCAAGTCAAATGCAATGCAATTATTCGCTCGTACTATCATCCGTCGTCCAATCTCAATTTTTCTTTTTCATTACACAGGGATTGGACGGTTTGAGCGATTATGCTATCTCCTTCCACTACGTCGATCCAGGTAACATGTACCTCATCGAATACTTCGTCTACCACCTGAACCCTTACGGAATCATCAAAGGACTTCAGAACCTCAACTCGATCCAATCGAACAATAAAACGGTCTGAATGGCCAAAGTATATATGTGTACATGTATATATGTGTATATGTATATAATTATAGGTATAATTACATGCTTGTAGGAATGTAGGCGTATGGTACTTAGATTTAGGACGTGTCAGTTAAAAGCCTATAGAAAATTTCCGGAAACTTCTTTCGAGGGGGTTTGAACCCCGACACCCCCATAAATACGCCCATGCATGTACGGAATCATCAAAGGACTTCAGAACCTCAACTCGCTTCAGTCGAATGCTACGACTATCTGACAGGATACTCCTGGTGGAGAGATGGATTCTCAATTCTCCTAATTGTGATACGATTGGACGATTCACTGGAGGATGTACGAGGTAGGTAAACACTTTTCGGCGACCTTCCGAACATACGTATCAGCCGATCGGGCATCGACCTGTCGACTAGCCGGCAAACATTTAGTATCGGGGTGCGTATATTTTTTCTCCCGTCATTTTAGGCGTCGTTAGAGTCGGTTTTGGTAAGGTTACGCGCA
This sequence comes from Aporrectodea caliginosa, assembly GCA_020284085.1. Classification (NCBI taxonomy): domain Eukaryota; kingdom Metazoa; phylum Annelida; class Clitellata; order Crassiclitellata; family Lumbricidae; genus Aporrectodea; species Aporrectodea caliginosa. The sequence continues at coordinate 294,962 of JACEVL010000524.1, forward strand.
GCGGCGCCGCCAGGATTTTAATTTTGTACGCACAATAGGCAGGAGACCACACTTAGGCCGGGTCCCGGGGACGAAGGTATGTCGGGGTACGATTAAGGAGCGTCCGAAGGACGATCGCTTCGGCGCGCAGCGCCGATAGGAGGAAGGGGACGGGGAGGTTCATCCACTATTTAAAACTTTTGAAATTTCCACACTGTAATGGTAGCATTTTGAGCAGCAGTCACCTGAACAAAATTGCTCTATAATTTTAGCCCTGGTAGGAACCAGCTGTCACTCGTAGCTAACATGTAGTTTGAGTCGTGCTTGAGTTTGACTGCGGACAATAATAGCAAACCAGACATTTATTGAAATGAATATAAAAACTAGAAAATACGTTCAATTTCCAAGAACGCCATAAGCCTTAAGGTAAACATATTGCAGACCATACACAATTAGCAGAAATAGTTTACAAATGGTACACAAACTAAGCAAGAAGGATTCAACTACCGAATTGTGAAGCTTTGTGGTGATGACGTAGTTTTATAAATGTTCAAGGAACAAAACATTTAGATATTTGGAAATTTGAAAGATAACAATCGAGAGAAGCTATTTGCGTGTACAAATATAATATTTGCTCATTATTATATGATAGTATCATAATATATTATAATAGTAAAAATAATATCATTATAATATTATAACAGTTCATATAATATTATAGAGTTAACAACAACTCAAAACTATTTTTATTTTGTTATATTTCTGGGGAATACATCCTGGGAGAACCTTGAATAAACACTCATTACTGAACAAGCATCCTTTCATCACTCGACTATTCAAGCTATAACTGCATATGTTGTGTAGCACTGCACTTTCAAACAACCCCTGCCATAACCACGAGGTAATATCCTCTGATGCACCGTAAAAGTGGAGGTTTCGTCAAATGAGGGTATACGACTACTAGCAGCATCATTTGGAAAATTTAGTAGGGTCTGTCGAAATCGATTTAGTGGTGGCCCGCTGCTTGAAGTTATTTTCTTATATAATGTAGATTTCTAACTAACAAGGTCCAACAATATCTCTCATAGGCCTACATGAAAAATTATTCGAAACGAACTGTTGTAAATAATGACGTTAACGTTACTGACGTGCTTGTAGCCTACTATTATGCTTAGTAAGTTAGTAGGTTCTTTAGTCTACTACTACTAATAGAAACTCTTCACCTGCATTTTATACCTCTCTGAAAACTATTCTTTTCAGCCGTGGTTGGGCCGGGAACGCCTCTGAGTAGATATCTTGAAGGGGCGCTATATTAAGTTTCATTGATTGATTGATTGATTGATTGAATTCACTAAATGTAAGTCTTCGAAAATGTCTCAGCGCCCACAAAAGCCACAGCAAGGAGGCCAGCTTTAATATTCACCGGCGCTATATCAAATCAAGTCTGCAATAGCCAAACTCCTTTGTTCGTTCCCGTGCCTGGTCAAAATCCGGGAAGGTCAAGCCGAGGAGGCAGCATGGTGCTACGGTAGTACGGTGGTAATCGGTGATGATGGTGGTCATGACACGTGGTGGCGCGTGAGTATATCAGGATAGGATAGCTTGGAGAGTTCGGTTTTCAGTCGTGAGTGGAAAGCAGCAGAAGAGAGTGAATGTGGAGCGGAGGTTAAATTAAGAGGTGAGGTAGGAGGATGAGACTTTTGGGAGTCTTTTGGGAGTCCGTTCCAAAGAGCAAGTGCAACGGTTTCAGAATTTCAGAGAGGATGAGACTTGAGTCCGAGATAGTGAGGTATTGTAAGGTATGATGAGCGAGTAGACCCGGGCGGTTAAATGGTGACTATAGCGCTGCTGTCGAATGCAAGAGGGTTAAGTCGAGGTTTGAAGGGCGTTGTAGGTAAGAGATACAATTTTGTAATGGATGCGCTGAGGGACTTTTAGTCAGTGAAGTGATTTGAGAACAGAGGTTACGTGATGGTGTTTGGAAGTTTTGGTGACTGTTTGCAGGCGTTTCATATGAGAAGAGTCGATGTTGCAAAAAAGGGAGTTACAGTAGTCGAGTTTTGAATGAACAATTGAATTGGCTATTGTAAACGCGGTGTTGTAGTCAAGTATTGGGCGCAATTGACAAAAGTCACGGATGTACATGCAGCAGGTGCGAGATACATCTCGGTGATGTGATCGGAAAAGGTAAGGTTCTTATCGAAAATGATTCCAAGATTGCGAACAGGAGAAGAGTATAAGGTACGTGAGAAATGTCGGACAAAGGTCGGGAGGATAGGCTAGCGAAGGCCAATAATGAGACGTTCTGTTTTTAAAGTGTTAAGACATAGCAGGTTAGCGGTCATCCATTCTGAAATCTGAGTGATGGTGTTGCGTAAGTGATTTAGTGCATCTGGAAGGCAGTGACGGGGAAAAGATATGAATTAGTTGTGAGTCGTCGGCATAGAGTTGATAAACAGCAGAGGCTGAGGAAATGAGTTTGCTAAGTGGGAAGGTGTAAAGAATGGGCAGCAAAGGACCGAGAACAGAACCTTGAGGAACACCGTAGGTGAGGGCGTAGGCTTACGGATTAGATGCGAGACCAGCGGCATTGACAGTGAAAGAGCGTGAGGAAAGGTTTGAGATATGAACCATTAGATGGCGTTAGACTGTTAGTTTACCTATTAAAACAGTATCTAAGTAATTATAATTTTGTAACTTAATAATAATTATTTCACTTTTTCATTTGCAATTTTACATTTTTTAGCCTTTCAGCGCTGTACGCACTGGCGTAAGTGCGTACGCCTCCCGGCGCCCCTGGTTACGCGTCGTGAGGGTCGGTTAGGGGTCAGGGTTAGGGTTAGTCTCGTCTTTAGAAAACATCGTACCTTCTGCATGCCAAAAGATGCCGTCCGACGCCCATAAACTTACGCAACCCGATACTAAATGCTTGCCGACTAGCCCGTCTTGTAGCGTAGCGTTAACTCGAGAAAGACAACATCTCGAATTTTGTGCACTACATTTTAAATCAAGACTCTTGAATTGCCATTATAGGCCTAAACCTCATATAGATACACGCACGAATCTGTAAATCACGAGTGTTTATCAATATGCAATCAACAATATTTGTAACTTACAAATCCACTGAGTGAAGAAGGAACATCTTTTAGAGCTCTCCAGTTACTGTTACAGGCATACACTGCATTCGTTATCTGTTTATATATGCGTCAGTAGACAAGTCCAGGCATGCCTATGAACCGCTGCTGATGTAAGATAATGCGCGCGAAAGCCCACCAATCATAGACATCTATTTAAAGCGTGCCTGAGATAGAATCATTGCTGACGTCAGCTCGCATCGGCACCAGCCAATCACAAATATGTTACGAAATATACGTATACAGGAGCGCACTCCAGACCTGCTAGCTCATCAGCAGAAAATCACGTTCACACCACTTCTACTTGATTCAGGTAATCACACTTTGATGACACATTTAACTTTAATCCGCAAATCTTCGTTACTCGGTTTCCAATTTTAAAACTCGGACCTTGGTTATAGAACAACGAGGGTGCGATTTGAAAAGTGGGAAACTCTTTTGAGTCAGGGTATCTTCTAGTCATCTAGTGAAATCGCATTGGCTAGACTTCGCTGCAACCAATATTTACTTTATTTTATTTAACATAGGCTAGCCTACTAGATAAAACGTTAAAAAGTCGTTTAGATCTAATAATTGCACTGGCGATGTTATGGGACAGATGTTGATGTTTGAAATGTAAAGAAGATATTAAGGATTCAAAAGAATTTTACACAGCGTAGGTAGTAGGCCTAAGTAGGCAGATCAAGAGTAATATAGGCAGGTTTAATGACCTACCCATGGTAGCGCCGCCACTGTTCGGATTTATTGACCTTACCCATACAAAAAGCGCAATAAAGAGTTTAGACTATGCCACCAATTTCTAACTCGTTCAAACAGACGAAATAAAGTAAGCAATGGAGCTAAGTAAACAGAAATATCCTGGTTTGGATCTCCAATCCACGCTGTACTACTGCCAGCGGAATTATATCCTCTTGAACCTTGGGCCTTTCGTTTGAAACTAGACACTCGGGGGCCCGATAGCGCATTGGATAACATCTGGCACAGAGAGCGAGAGGTACCGAGTTCGAGCCCCCGTTGGGCGGATATGCTTTGTAGGCTGCTACTAGCGCCGTGTATTGCAGGCTGTCTGTTCTGTTAGTAGTTAAGATTTAAATTGCATAACATGTAAATGTACAGCGCAGTGCGTTTGTCAGGCGCTTCAATAAAGAAAAAGATTATTATTATTATTATTATTATTATTATTATTATTATTATTATTATTATTATTATTATTATTATTATTATTATTATTATTATTATAGTTAGGCCTATGGTCTTTTTGTTTCTGTAATAAAATTACTGACAACACACGTTTCCTCTCTCTGGCAATGGGATTCGGACCTCCACTGAACGTCGATCTCTGGACAATCCCTCTGATACGACGCAGCGCTCGTGAATAAGCTGGTGCCCTGCGCTTAGCTATAGAGTAGCGATCTAGAAATTTTGAGATTACCATCCATTGATGACTGAATTTCAACAAATCGGAAACACCTCAAATGCAGCGAAAGTCGGCGAAAAAGGAGCAGGTGAAACTACCACGGACGTCTCTATGGAAGTAAGAGAAAGGGAGGAAGGGTCGTCCATTAATTATGTCGACAAAATAGGGGAGGGGGTTTGGAAAAGTTTGACAGTTGTTGACAGGGGAGGGGGTTTCGGTGCAAGTTGACGTCAAAAATTTGTTTCGCAATGAATCCAAAAAGGTAGCAAAAGACTAAAAAAAGGTCATCTAAAAAAGGTCATCGTAGGAGGTCATCTAAAAAAAGGTCATCGTAGTTCAAATCTCCCAAAAAGGTCATTGAGAAAAATTTCAGTCTGCCTACGCTGCTGGTAGGGGGGGGTTCTGGGATTGATTGTTGACATAATCTTTGGAAGTCCGTCAATGTTTGACAGTTGTTGAAAAGGGGGAGGGGGTCAAAAAGGCCTAAAAATTTGTTGACATAATTAATGGACGACCCCGAAGGTGAAGAAAAGAGATGGAGAGTGAGGATAACAATAAGAACAATAGAGTTGTATGACGAAAGACTCGAAGAAATACGGTTAAAGAAATTGTAAATAGCTTGTGAGATAAAGAAAACACAACAAACAGTGAGAAGTATGGAGGAAACGATGAAAGATGATGGGCGGAGAATGGTAGAACAGTGGTTAGAAACATAAAGATGGGATCATGGAAGAATCAGAGTGAGAAGCAAAATGGCGCATTCCACACTGAAGTTATAGGCCTGCAACGAAACAATTGCGTGTGTTTAACTATTGTTAATTTCGCTCTTTCAGTCTGTCAGTCTGCATGTTCCTTCGTCCATCCGTCCATTATACAGGCAGCCGCCAGACCAATGGTAGACCGATGATAGAGCAAAGGTTAAGATCAATGGTTAGGACTAATTTAAGATTGTCGTCTTTTCCGCCCGGCACTCTGTCTGTGACATGGACCGATGGACTAACTGATGAATAAACAAAAGAGACGGTGACAGATTGAAAGAGCGAAACACGAGGAGAGGGATGCAGGAAAAAGAAAACAGAGAGAAGACATTCGTAACCAGATATGGACGGATAAGTAGAGAGGGACGAATGGATAGAGACAGTGAAAGAGAAAAGGACGGACGGGGTGTAAAAGAGGGAGCTGGTTCAATCCACACAACACGTGAGCGAAATCATTTTCTCGGCTTCGGCTGATTACACTGGACAACATAGGTTTTGCTTCCTGAAAACTGTTGGGTGTACCATATGGATTTTGGGCTGCTGATCACGAAAATTACCTTGAAAATGTCCCATCACGTACAGTTTTTTTGAATCACCTATTATGTTTTGGAATTTCCTTTTACATTTTCAGTGTACTTATATGCTGCCCACAAGGTAAGGTGTTTTGTGTATTCCAGGCATGCCTGGACATGCACTCAGTGCAGGTTGCACAACGTGCAATGTAACTGGTAAGGATTAGGCATGTCCGGACATGCTTAGTCATGAAGGATGTTGGCAGGACAGGCAATAAAATGAGGTTACATACACAGACACGTTGATGTCAGTTTGTACGTATGTTGATTATCAATGGGCATAAATAGCATGGAGCACACTTAACAATAAATATATGTGGTTCACTATAATTATGGAAATATTTTTCTGTTTTTGAAACGTTAGAGTAGCAAGTTGAGTTCGAAATGTCACGTATGTGCGTCAACAGCCGTTGTGTTACAACTACAGCGAGTTCACTCAAAGATCTAAAAAGAAGGCGATAACACCCTTGTTAAGAAAACATACATGTATGAACTGTAGGCCTACTATGGCTGTAAAGGATCCTGAGTGGCCGAGTGGGTTGGTAGCCTGCTCGTCACGTCGGCGCCCCGGGTTCGCTTCCCGGTCGGGTCGGTTTATCAGAGATTAATTTCTCGGATCTTTACTGCGGGTGGCTCGGTCGCATTATAAACGTGGAGTACAATACAACACACAATACAACACATCACAATACAACTGGGGCGCGGTGGTTTAGGGGTATGTTCGGTGCCTTGCAGCTGGAGGGTTGCGGGTTCGAATCCACCTCAAAGTCGCCGCGTAGGGACCCTGGGCAAGTCCTTCACTCGCAATTGCTCATGCGCTTCGGCGTGAAACTCCGATTCAGCGTTCGCGCAGTAGTCGGGAGCGCCTCTGAATGGGAAATCTGGTAGGGGCGCTATAACAAGTGTTCAAATACAATACAATACAATACAATACAAAAAGTTGGCGACCAGGATAAAGGGTGGGTACCGTACCTCAAATTTGTTGCACATCTTGCACAGTCAATCTCAGAGCATGGATTACTATCATTACTGGTTCTCGGCCGTCTATGCCGTTTGCTGTTCCAATGATATGGCGGGAGCAAAAAGATCATGTTTCAGACTGTTATTTCTGTTTGGGAAATGTTTTGGACCATTCCTCCAAAAGCAAGAAACCAAGTGAATATCCCAATCTTTCATCGGCACTGAGACTACTACCACATGATGACAGCCTTCCTGTAGGCCTACCCAATCCACGGGCTGTTTTGACCATTGGAGACGTTGGTGAAACTGTGACACAGCAAACAGAAGACTATTGATCCTGATTTCCAACTACTGCAGTGCCGTGAGCCTCATATAATAACTCAACTTGAGCTAAAATTTAATAAAACAGTTAGGGACTGGAATTCGTGAAAGGATCAAGCGGAATTGCTGGGCTCTCAGCTTCAGGGATGGAATCTGCTGGCACATGGAACAAATGGCACAAAGCTGTTACTGCTATCTATCCAGTCAGCAGGCATAACTGCTATCTGTGTGGTGATTTGAAATTTGTAGCACTTCTTCAGCTCCTTGTTGGATGCAGCTAGGGTTTACGAAGTATTGTTGTTTTATTTATGAGTGGAACAGTCGTGCAAAAGCTTCCCACTAGTAGTAGTAGTAGTAGTAATAGTAGTAGTAGTAGTAGTAGTAGTAGTAGTAGTAGTAGTAGTAGTAGTAGTGGTAGTGGTAGTGGTAGTGGTAGTGGTAGTGGTAGTGGTAGTGGTAGTGGTAGTGGTAGTGGTAGTGGTAGTGGTAGTGGTAGTGGTAGTGGTAGTGGTAGTGGTAGTGGTAGTGGTAGTGGTAGTGGTAGTGGTAGTGGTAGTGGTAGTGGTAGTGGTAGTGGTAGTGGTAGTGGTAGTAGTAGTAGTAAATTAATGATGATGATGATGATGATGATGCAGATGATGATGATGATGATGATGATGATGATGATGATGATGATGATGATGATGATGATGATGATGATGATAATAATACGGTCAAAGAATGTGCAAATTGCGTACTCATTTAAGATCGTCGTTGTTGTCCGTCTGTGACATGGACTAGTGTGAAATAAAGAAAAATGCAACAAAGAGTGAAAAGATGAGAGAAGACAATGAAAGAGGAGGGCAGATAAATGGTAGAACAGTGGTTCTAAAGGTAGGCCTAAAGATGCAATTTTGGAAGAATTAGGCCTACAGTGAGAAGCAAATGGCACATTCCACACCTAAACTATACAGCAAAACAGTTACAAGTGTGTTGCCTATTGTTAATTTCGCTCTTCCCGTCTGTCAGGTAGTCGTGGTCTCATCGTCCGTCCCTCCATTACATAGACAGTCGTCAGACCAATGAGTAGGCCAGTGTTTGATTAATGAGTTAGGCCAATGGTTACGACTATTTAAGATCGTCGTTGTTGTCCGTCTATAATAATAATAATAATAATAATAATAATAATAATAATAATAATAATAATAATAATAATAATAATAATAATAATAATAATAATAATAATAATAATAATAATAATAATAATAATAATAATAATAATAATAATAATAATAATAATAATAATAGTAGTAGTAGTAGTATAGTAGTAGTAGTAGTAGTAGTAGTAGTAGTAGTAGTAGTAGTAGTAGTAGTAGTAGTAGTAGTAGTGGTAGTGGTAGTGGTAGTGGTAGTGGTAGTGGTAGTGGTAGTGGTAGTGGTAGTGGTAGTGGTAGTGGTAGTGGTAGTGGTAGTGGTAGTGGTAGTGGTCTATAAAAAATAAAATAAAATAATAATAATAATAATAATAATAATAATAATTCTCCGGATAATAGTTTTGATAGCCTGAGGGATTAGTACTACCTCAGGTAAAAATAATAATAATAATAATAATAATAATAAATATAATATAATATCTTTTCTTTAATTAAGCGCCTGACAAACGCATTGCGCTGTACATTTACATCATGGTTATGCAATTGAAACAGTCTTAACTACTAATTACAGAACAGACAGCCTGCAATACACGGCGCTAATAGCAGCCTACTAAGCATGTCCGCGCTACGGGACTCGAACTCGGTACCTCTCGCTCTCTACGCCAGTGTGTTATCCAATGCGCTATCGTCCCCATGGACGGACGGGACGGACTAACGGACGGATGAACAAACAAAGAGATGGTGACGGATAGAAAGAGAGAAATAAGAGAGAGAGAAGCAGGAAAAAGAGCGAAAACAGAGAGAAAATAATAAGGAACAGAAATGAACGGATACATAGAGAAGGACGGGTGGATACAGAAAGCGAAAGAGAAAAGGAGGGACGGAGAGTACGAGTGGGGGATGTTTCAGTCCACACAAAACGTGAGCGAATACATTTTCTCGGTTTCGGCGAATTGCCAATCATTGTTGCGTATGATACTCCACCAGTGCCTTAGTTTACGGGATTTAGAAGAGGCGCTGAAAGCGTGATCCTACATGGCCTACCACATGCCACGTATGGCGCCCATTCATAGCCCTTCATTTGTCACTTTGGGTAAATGCGAGTCAGTGGTGTCTTGTCGTTGGATTAAGTACTGTGATTGAATGTATGTCTCATCGTTCAATTCCAATGCCAACGCTTCTACTATGTTGGTCAGCTTTGGACCAACGTGGTGAGGCTGGTTGGAAAACGAGTTTCTGCAGCACCATCTAAAAGTGTGCTGTCTGTTCATTTTTATATATTATGAATCTCAGTTGGCAAAAACTCTGTTAGAAAGAAAAAGGCGGAAATATGTTTCAACCATAGTTTTCAAGATAATGATACTTTTCGTTAGTTTACAGACAGTAACAAACCACGCCTGATGTAGGTCTACATGAATTTAGAAACATTGCCGAAGTTCTGTCAACGAAGCCCTATTCTAAATGACACATCAAAATTAGCCCATATATGCTGTTTGCGGAATAAAGGCTAAAGCGTTAAGAATAGCAAAAAATAGTTCTGTAAATTGAGCTCCGGTGTCATTTACAAATCAAGCATTAAGATTAGTCTGCAAGGTACACGTGAATATGCTTCTATTCTGTACGAAATCAATCGTCAATATCAGTCGAAAAAGCGAAAATGAGCTCCTATGTTATTTGTAGAATTAGGTGCTAAGAATAGTCAACAAATCATGTTTTGCTTAGTACCACAGTTGAATGTGCTTCTGTGTTCTGTACGAAATTATTCGTAGAAATCAATCGAAAAAGCCTGTTCTCCAAGCTAGAGCTTGACCAACTTTCATGCACTCTTACGGAGTAGGCGCCACGCAAAGGACTACACAAGTGCCAGCCGCAAGAGCACAGCCTCCTCCCGCAACAGTAAGCAGACAGGAGCAAAGCAGCGGCGGAATCGCTGCTACAGAGGCACAAACACCGCCAGTTGCAACCGCCCAACTACAGAACGACGCTGCCCAAGTGACGCAGGCATAACAAGCAGCCGGACCACCTTCAGCTTTAGGAATTCGGGAGGCAATAACAAGAAGAATGACAACGTAGGCCATTAGTTTGATTCTGGCATTTGGATCGGCGGCTGTCTTTGCCGTCTGCTTTCTCACGTAGTCCACCCAACACTTCTTCAAGGAGTCCATTGGAGCGACAAACTAAACTGTGACGTCGTTATTCTGCAAAGAACCAAGTTTATATCCATTTATAAAATGCATGCATGCATAGTTTCATACACAGATACTCAGGCATACATGCCTACATTCATTCATTCATTCATACATTCATACATACATACATACACATACATACATACATACATACATACATACATACATACATACATACATACATACATACATACATACAATCATACATACAATCATACATACATACATACATACATACATACATACATACTTCAATAAATATCAATCAATATTTTTTTTATTGCACCCGATAACAACAACTCAAAAGAATACATTTATGACAATCAGTAACAACGTAACAACGTAATTGTAATAAGAACGGTAATGTCACATAATAGTTAAATTGCGATCGACTAAAGAGGAGTAGCTAACGGGAGCAATGGGTGGCTCCTAAGGGATTGATATCCCGCTAGTTGGAGACACCCAAGTACGTCCAATACATAGGTTCAGTAGATGGCATAGACAGAAGGAAACAAGGCAGTAAATTAGGTAGCTTAACTAAACTTATCTAATATAGCTTAACTAAATAGCTCGAGGATCAGTGCGTCGTGCAAACAGGCGTCGGTTGAATTGTACACATATTTAATACATAATATAGTTTTTCATAATTGCAATTGTTATTCCTGTACGAGAAAACAACGTAGCCTTTTTTGAATTCATGTCGAGTCTTTGATAATCGAATTTCTAATGGAATGGAGTTCCAGAGTAATGGTCCGGTAGCTCTAATGCTAAATTCTCTTGTGTTAGTCCTTGCTTTTACTGGACGATATGATGAAGCCCTCCTCGTGAAGTGACCGTGAATCTGGGATCCGAGAGTGAAGTACCCTGCAAATGAATCGGGTAATAGCTTGTGTTCGAATCGATAAATAAATTCTCCTATTTGCAAATTTCTTATCTGTTTTAGATTTAGCAAGTTCAAGTCCCTGAAGATGGGGGCGGTATGAGCGTCTCTGCTGGCTCCCTGGATTAATCTAATTGCCTTTTTTGGAGGATTGTTAATTTATGGAGTCGAGATTCATAATTTGAGGCCCAGATTAAGTTGCAATAATTTAGATATGGGAGAATTAGTGAGTAATATAAATTTAGCCTAATTGTTTTTGGGAGTAGATACGAGATTCTTGATATTATTCCTATATTTTTAGCTATCTTTTGAGAGATGTAGTTAATATGTGTTTTCCATGATAAGTGTTGATCGAGAAACACCCCTAGAAACTTGGTGGAGTCAACTTGACGGATAATACTTCCTTCAAGAGTTAGAGCCAAGTTTATTGGTTTAATTTTCCTATGAGATTTAAAGTTTATAAAGTTAGTTTTGTCTACATTTAGTGTAAGTCTATTAGCAACGAACCATTTACTAATTAGGGTTAATTCGATGTTGACGATTTCCATAAGGGAGGTGCAGGAGCGATTAGAGTAAAATATATTAGTATCGTCTGCGAACAGGATAAAGTGCAAAATTGTAGATACATTAGCCAGGTCATTGATATACAGTAAGAATAGAAGTGGTCCGAGGTTTGACCCCTGTGGTACTCCATATGTAATGTGTCCCAAGGGCGATAGTGATCCATTGCATAAAACTTTTTGTGTTCGTTCGCTAAGGTAGCTTTGGAACCATTTTAGTTGTAGGCCTCTAATACCAAAATTTGACATCTTTTTTAAGAGGATAGAGTGATCTACCGTGTCGAAAGCTTTCGCTAAATCTATAAAGATTCCAATCGAATATTCGTTATTGTCAATTGCTTTTGAAATCTTTTCCTCCATATCGAGCAGGGCCATAAAGGTGGAGTGTCCCGTCTGGAATCCATGTTGAGACGGATGAATTAGGTTGGCTTTATTAACATAGGAACTAAGCCTATCGTACATAACTTTTTCTAGAAATTTTGCAAAGTACGGAAGAACGGAAATGGGTCTGTAGTTTGCCAGGGAATCCTTTTCACCTTTCTTAAAAATTGGGACCACCTTAGCACTTTTGAGTTGGTCAGGGACAATTCCGTGTGCCAAAGAGCAATTGATAATTTCTGTTAAGGGTACGATTACGTGAGAAAGATTAGGAGTTGCTATGTAGGGGTCGATACCATCGATACCTTTAGTATGGGTTCTTTTTAAGTTCTTTCCTATAAACATGATTTCTTCTGGAGTGGTCAAAGTTAGTCCCATAGAGTTCAAGTTCGAAGGTGGCAAATAATCTTCAAATGAGCAGGGTGAATCTTGGAGCTTAATGGCCAAGTCATTGGCTATGTTGAGAAAGTAATTATTAAAGCTGTCTGCTATTAAGTCCGCATTATCAGTTTTTGTCCCATTAATTACTAAGTGATCTATTTTTGGATGCATATTATCTAAGTGCATTGCCGAGCGAATTAATTTCCAGGTCATCTTTAAGTCATTATGATATTTGCAGAATTCTGCAGCATAAAAATTTCGTTCCGCGTTAATTCGAATAGACTTGAATTTATTTCGATAAGCAGTAAATTTTTGCTTATTTTCGGCATTAGGATTCTTCAGGTATTTAACATATAGTTTGTTTTTTTTTCGGCAGGATTTTAGTAATCCAGCCGACATCCAAGGTTGGGTATAGTTTGTTTTTGGATTTCTAGAATCAAGTTTTAATGGAAATGCACTATTATAGGCCCCGCTATATTTAGCAATAAAGCAGTCATATGCTTCATTTACTCGACCCGTTGCGGAGTAACCCAAGACCGGCTCCCAGTTCATGTCTGCAAGAGCCTTTTCAAATTGTTTCAAGCCCGAGTCAGTGATGGATCTACTTTCCCTTTTTCGAAATTCTTGTCTAGTTGTAGTCTCAAGTGTAAATTGTGCATAAATTGGCAGGTGGTCAGATAGATCTGAAGTGATGATAGAGGCGTAAAGCAATTTAGACCATGCAGTGCAGAAAATATTGTCAATTAGTGTTTTGGAGTTAGGGGTGATTCTGGTAGGTTTTGTAATAACCGGAAGGTATTGATTGGAGATTAGGCAATTATAAAAGATGTTCGTTTCTTTATGCTCATTTACCTTCAGTAAATCAATGTTATAGTCTCCAAGGAGTATAATCTCAGTGGAGTTATTTTTTAGGCATGCTGCTAGTTCTTCGATTTCATCATTAAATTCCTGTAATCTTTGACCAGGGGGTCTGTAAATTATACCGATTATAGGTGTTGTTTTCATAAGTTTAACTCTAATAAAAAGACTCTCAAAGGTTTTTGGTTCGCTCTTTCCTTTAAGCGGGTTAAATATTTGAAAGTTGAGATTATCTTTTATTAAAAATGCCACTCCACCTCCTCTCCCTCCAGATCTGGACCTACCAACAAAGTTGTACCCCGGTAATGTAATAGCATCAGCAGAGTCATTATCGAGCCAGGTCTCAGAGAGAGCCAGAACGGAAATTTGTAGTTTTTCAGCAAGTTCATTAATTTCTGCTATTTTAGAAAAGACACTGCGGCAATTTATATGTAAAACTGAAAAATTTAGTTTCCCAGAGATTTCTTCATCTCTTATCTTCTTTTCAAGAGTTGATGTAGATATGTAATCACTGTACCAATTATCGCGTTTAAAGTAATTTTGGTCGGGGTCAAGGTACTGGCTATTGAGAATAGTTTCAGTTTCTAGTTCGTCCGGGAAAACCATTAGTTCTGATTCTTGCATAGGATCAAGCGTTTCAGCGCGTTTCAAATTGAGTTGCGATACTTCACTCTCAAGACCCGTATCATCATCACCCGAGGAGGATTGGTTCTTATCACAGAGAGAGCAGAGATTGGGAATAGCTTCGCTTATGTCATCGTTTGAATTGGCTATACATTGCCCATGAATTATACTATGACATGAAATACATCGTACAAGGTCCTCTAACTCTTGAATAGGTTGAAAACACCTGTTGCATCGAGCATCTGGTCCCCAAGTAGGCGTACTCGCCGACAGAATAGATGGTTAGTTTCCGCCGCCACTCCTTTTATAGTGCATGGTTGACTAGCTCAGCACAGGTTAATGCCTTATATATAATGTAATGTAATGTCAGTGGCGTAACAGCCATATAACGAAGGTGGACAAAGTCCAGGGGCCCCCGAGGTCCAAAGGGCCCCCAAGCTTTTTAACTAAAGAAATTTCATGTACTTTTTGTCCGTTTTTCTCTGACAATAATTAGGGAAAATGTCACATAATATCAATATGCTTTCAGTTGCATGATGCAAAGAAGCGACATGTAGCGAATGTCATAACTTAAATATTGATGACTTAACACTAGGGCTGCATTTCGATTAATTTTTTTAATCGCGATTAATCGCACGATTAAAAATATTAACGCAAAAATTAACGCGATTAATCCCACATTCATTGACTTTTTTATGTTTATTTTTAAGGGTCTAGAATTCAAATAATTCAATCAAAATTCTAAAACAAGTGTCTCAATCTTTAACAGTAGCAGTCTGGGATGCCGGCTTTTTAGTGAAAATAGTCCCGTATAGACAGAGAACAAGTTCGGAAGGAACACTTGTGGCCGCAGAAGCTAGATATTTCCTTTCTACAGAAGCTAGGACTTTGTGGGCTATAGCATGCTCCTTCACCACTGCAGTAGACAAGAATCCACGTCATTCTTCAGCGCATCTTTGTAGGGAAGAAGTGCATCTGAATTTGATTTTGCCCGAAAACTCAACGGTTCATCATCATCAAATGATGAAAATTCACCGTCCTTCGATTTTCCGAGCCATATGCTAAGAAGGCATGTGGCAAGACAACGACGAATTACTCCGGTGGTATAGAAATCCTCGGTTGCAGTATCGACCACTATACTTTATCAGTTTTAAATCTAAATTGTTCATCCATAACTGTTTTGCGTATTTTCTTTGACTCCACAATGTTCGACACAAATCAACCTTAATTTTTTTAAATCGACGCATGTCTTCGATGTCAACAAACGAATGAAGAAAACATGCACCGGAGTAACGAATGTACGCATGTAGGAGACAGAGGGAGTAGTGCTGAGTGACTCAACAGAATTGGACGATAATCGATAGCGGATTATTTGAGAAATATTGATTGTAAGAACTTAAATTTGTTATTAGGCATTTTTATTTGAGACTTTTTATCAAGAGATTTTTAACGCGTTAATTTTGCGTTAAAATAATTAATCGCAAAATTTTTTAACGCGTTAATCGCAGGCGTTAACTGCGATTAACGCGCAGACTTAACACAAGTGTTTCATAAGACTGTTAAAACCACTGCAATTTAATCTGGAACATGCCTAATATCCCAATTTTCGTAGCTCCCTTTTAGAAGCTGCGATTGTGTGTATACTGAGACTGTATATATTACAATCATCCGAACCATTCCACAAGTCTACATCTCTTGTAGCCTACTGACGAATTTCTGTTCTAATGCTCCTTTCAGCTTCTTAAATACTGATAGGGACTTGATAGATGCATATTCGCATAATTTGCGAACAGAAAGCAAGAATAGCCAAATTCACAACCGTGCGCGCGTTACAAATTAATTTTATTTATAGCCTAATAATAAAAACAGTCTACATGTACATTACATTATTGTGTAGACATGGCCGGCCCGCGGGCCAAATGCGGCCCGCGGGCTGCTGATTGGCGGCCCGCACGGCCCCTTTCTAAATAATTTTTGTCTCATTTTGCACCTACTTGCTTGTCCGACTACTACAACACTGCATAATAATGATGTCTAAAACACTAAAAGATTTAGTGTTGTAAGTTCTAGTGACCTAATGTAGTCGTACCTGTTTTTATACATCTTGTAAAATATGAAATAAACATTTCTATTTCTTTCGAGGCTGTGAGGACAAACATTTTGTTGGTAAGCACGCGGCCAATCATAGTGGCCTGTAGGCGAAAAAAGGTTGGCCACCCCTGGTGTAGACAGTGCCGCAGTAGCATGTCACCAATACTTATTTGTTCAAGACTTAGTACGATTGATTTTTCAGTTATATACATACATAGCCTACATACATACATACATACATACATACATACATACATACATACATACATACATACATACATACATACATACATAATGGGTAAGGGCCCCAAGCTTAGAGTGTCCAGGGGCCCCCGGCTAGGTTGTTACGCCACTGTGTAATGTAGGGAGTAGAAGAGCACGGGATAGAATAAAGTAAAATAAAATAAGATAAACACATATCGAGGATGTTAAAGAAGGAGAAAGAAAGACAGTGAGGTAGTGAATAAATAAAATTCTGGCAAGAGTCTATTCTTGAAGTTAATCTAGAATAGCCCAAAATAGAAACCTAATACATATCAAATCAACAACTAATTCGCAATCTATAAATTCCTAATTAGTGGTAAGAAACAATGATTGGTGTCATCATTTAAATGGCAAGGAATGTAGATATATGTAGACCGAAGAAAGAAGAAGAAGAAGAAGGAAGGAAAGAGAGTTCAGTGAAAAGAAAAAATAGAAAAGCCTTGTGCTTCTATTACTGAAACTTTACCTAAGTTCGCTATTAAATGTCTAGAGAAAAGATAGGCATTGTATAGATATAATATATCTATATGTATACATACAAGCATACATTCAAAGGCCTACATGCCTGGGGTAGATACTGTAAGCGTATGTGAAACACGCAGCATAAAATTATCTTGAAAGAATCTGTTATGGGCAGAACTTATAGACAGATCTATTAATAAATGTGTCGACGCACGTTTGTTGATTGACTGCAACAACCAGAGCTTCTCATTTGAAAATAGAAGGCGATTTGAAAATCGATCGCGCTGGATTGCATAGGCGATCGGTGCACGATCGACCTCGACAGCTTTTATGTACAGCGTATTTTGTGTATCGTATGCGTATAATTGTAATTGTAATTGTAATTGTAATTGTAATCGAACATTTATATAGCGCCGCTCAAAAATCAGCAGCGCTCTCAACCTGCTTCAGTGCCTGCGTCAGGAAACAGGAAAGTCTTGAGGCGTCTACGGAACTGGAGATGTGAGATGGCTAGTAGCTCAAGGCGAAGAGACTGGGGAAGAGAGTTCCAAGCTGATGGGCCAACACGGGCAGAGCACCTAGAGTGGGCCGTAGCAGAGCGCATGCGAGGGACAACCATAAGGCCACAAGTCGAAGATCGCAAAGAGTCCCTCGCAGGTAAGGAGGAGACAAAGGTGCAAAAATACCTCAGGTTGGATGGGGCCACCCCAACAAGGCAGTTACGCATGAGGGAAAGGATTTGGAACTGTACCCGCTGTTGGATAGGGAGCCAGTGAAGAGTATCCCGAATATAGCCTGAGATATGGGCAAATTTTGGAATGTCGCCTATAAGCCGAGCAGCTGCATTAAGAATAGACTGGAGTTTGTGAGTATTAGGAGAGTCCAATATATGCAGCGTTCCCAAAGTCGACTCGAGTGCAGATCAAGGCGTGGATCAGAGTAGTAATGGCATGCAGTGAAAGAGAGCTGCGAATGTAACGTAGATATAGCTGCATATTATATAGTAGGCCTACGTATAGCAGCTATACTATAGCTGCATATTATATAGTAGGGCCTACTAATCTAGTAGCTTAGTAGGCCTATCTCAGTTCAGTTCCGTTATTATTACAATTGATAGTATTATTAATTAGTTTTCATTTAGCCTAGCGCCCCTTCAAGGTGTTCGACTCAGAAGCGCTCCTAGTCCAGCCACGGCTAAATAAGGCAGTCGTTAAGTTATTACAGAAAAATGGCGTGACCGTGTGAACTCTATTCACTAGGCGGAGCGCAACAGAGAGCTCATGTCCTAGGGCCAGCAACCGAAAACGAGCGCCGTTGCTAAACTGTACATTAGGCCTATTATTAAACTTCGGCACCGTCGCCGCCATTGTTGCTTTCCATAATTTTCGAAATTAGTGACGTTACGAACTTACAAATGACGTTACGCGGGAGATGTCCACCGTGTTGTTACCGATCATATTGCACGAAATTGGTCACTCAGCGGTCATTATATAGGTCACGAAACGTTGCGTTCCGAACGCATTCACCGCCGCCGCAAGTAAGCAAAAATTAAAGTAATGTAAATTAGGTAAATAAAATAATGGCTTCAGTTTCCTCTTGGAGTAAATCGATCGCGCTCGATTTGCGCGATCGATTTACCGATCCACCAGACCTTTGCTTGGCGATCGACCAAGGAGATCGATCGATCGCCTCAAATGAGAAGCCCTGTATACAACACGCGTCGATAAAACGCGAACTCGGGTATGTTTTTTGAAACACAGAGGTTTCTGGCATCCTGAATATTATTGGTGCAGGAAGACTGTTCCAGACACGTAGGCCAGAGACTCCAAGGGCCCGATCGCCAATTTTAGTCTTCGTTGCTGGTACAAATATGTCGGTGGGATTGATGATCGCAGCCGCCACCGCATTTCCCCGGTCAGAAAGAGATGTCATAATTTTGTGTAGCGCACTAACAGATTGCATAGAGCGCTTAGCTTGTAACGCAGAGCAGAGCTATATATCTATAGATTGCAGTAGGCTACTTTATCTCCATCATCGTAGCAATGCACTCGTCGAAAGTCCGTAAGTATTCACTGCACACGTATACAATAATTTGTTTTAAAGAGATGGCTTAGTTTGATAATTAGATATATACCTGCTTACAAGCAGACATTCATACCTGAGGGCATGCAGGTAGACAGCGAATGACGACGTGGAAAATCGGTCTTCGTAGAGGCTCTGGCGTTCACCTTTCACGGATGTCTCTCGATCTTCCTGGCAGTCTGGTTCGCAAGCAACCCGCTTAAATAGTTTTCTATACCCACGACAAGTACACGTTTTCCAAATAATCATCGGGTTTATCCGATGGTTCAACCAAATATTCGCAGCCTCCATTTTCGTTTGTAGGCCCTCTACTGCGATTAAAATTAATATTATATTGAACTCTATCTTGCAGTGGTTTCAGCCCACGCATAACCAAGATCAATTGGCCCAATTTCTACAGCCGTTCTACCAACTTAGGAAAATATCGCCACTTGAAAAATCGTGTTCTTTCTGCGTTCCATTATGGAGAGTTAATTAACCATAACCATAAATGTTATTGCTTCTTCTAACACAAAATAACATAGCAGTCTAGATCAAGACATTCGTTGATTTACTGCAATGGGAGAAAGACCCTAATGGGTGGAAAGTTCCGCTGACAGGGTTACCCATGCACATAGAAATGATAGCAGCTGGCTATGTAATATAATTATGTGATATAATTACCAAGAATATAAGGTCTTAACTAGTTAACTAAAAATGAAAATTGAAAGAGACTGACTGCCTGCACCAAGCACAATATTATGCACACAATATTATGCACACAATATAATGCACACATGGCTGAAAGTAAGACATGCAGGAGATACGGAGAGAGTCAGGGATCAACAGCTAGTAAGTGACCGCGGAGTTTCAGTTAAAAAATAGTCTATAGAGATGCAGGGAGAACTACATGTACATGTATACAATGTAGCCTTCGTATAGCTACGGGAGGATTATTCCAGGTCCTCGGACCGGTACTTTTAATTGAGAATTTCCTTGTGTTGGTTCCGGTAGCAACTCCTCTGAAATTAGAGGATGTTCTAACATTATAGGGATTTGATTGAGATGTAAAACTAATGAAATTCACAAAAGTCCCAGGCAAAAGGTTATGCATGTAGGCTATTTAAATATGAACTCTGAGGGCTGTTGACTTCTAACCTGTTCAATTTGAAGAATATTCAATTTACGTAACATAGATTGAGAAGACAAGGCACTTCATTTACACAATGATTCTGACAGAATTTTTTTTAAATTAAGTGAAGCTAACCAGACGAGAAGGATAATTTGAGGCCCAGACAAATTGGTCCACATAATATACTCCCAGGAATTTAACAGAATTTACCTGTGTCATAAGATTATTGTACATAATAAATTGTTTCTTTCGCTTCTGGAAGCAGAATAATACGTAATTGGTTTTATTCAGGTTCAGGGATAATTTATTAACCCAGAACCAATCGATCACACTCTTAAGTTCTTGATTCATTAGTTGAAAAAGTTTTTCGTATAAGCTTACGCTTATTGACATGCAAAGATGTTGGTATCGTCGGCGAAAAGCACAAAACACGAAATCGGTGAAGCATTGGGAAAGTCATTAATAAAAAGTAAGAAAAGAAGGGTCCAAGAATTTGGAGTACCTTGTGGTAGGCTACTACAAATTTGATTATTTTCATTTTCGATAAAGAGCCATTATATGTGACTTGTTGCTTTCTATTATCAAAATAATTAGATCTACTGAATAATCGAGCGCAATTATACCGTGCACGTAGGCCTACGCCAATATTTTGTAATTTGCTAGTCAGTATGTCGTGATTAACCGTATTAGCGACTTGAAAGCAGTTTCCCGACGGTGTCGTATACTGTATAGGCCTACAAAGCGGGCTACATACTACATGGTTATAAAATGTTTAGATATAGATAGCGAGACGCGTTTTCCAGATAATGATCGGGACCATCGTTCAATCAAATATCTATAACCGTTATAAACACTTGAAAATATCTCCACTTGAAAAATTGCGTTCTTCCTGCAGGTCTTCTATAATACGTCGGTTTTCTGATTATGCACTAAGGGGGAGATAGGCCCTATAGCCTAAAGGAATATATATATGTACATGTATATATATTAAGGCTGTTGATGAATCGCAGTTAGCTCGCGCGATTAACGCGGTATATTTTCGGGACGAATAACGCGATTAAAAATTTTAATCGCAATTAAATTTTAATCGCAAACAGATTTAGATATGAATTTACCGAACACTGCGATGCGTCAGATACTGCAGAAAGTGAATGAACCTGCTAAATATTTATTTCTGTTAATTAATAAAAAATTGACAAATTGACAACAACGACAAGTTTGTTTAAGACGAACTTTATATTTTTCAACATTATTTATTAAATACTGATAAAAATGAAGTTCGTTTAAGAAAAGAAATGCTATTTATTATTTATTAATATGTATGGAAAACAACGATAATGCATTATTCTTTTCTCATGAAGCGATTAATCGCAATTATTTTATCACTCACAAGATTAATCGCGATTAGAACTTGTAATTGTTGAACAGCTCTAATATATATATATACATGCATACATACATTCATGCATACATACATACATACATACATACTTACATAATACATACATACATACAATACAATACATACGTACGTACGTACATACATACATACATACATAAATACATACATACATACATACATGTACATACATATATACTAGGGTTATAAAATGTCCAGATGAGGAAGGTCCTCGCCCTTAAGTGAAGCACGGTATTCGAATGGCTGGAGAGCTTGGCTTGTAATGTAACCTATGCATTTATGCAACCTATATGGTTCGAGCCTGATAGGCTTAGATTTGCACAAATCCGGAGATACGCAAACCCTAGATGAGCAATTTAAGTTAGGCCCCTATTTAACCACTGTTGCAAAGTGTCCACTTTCGGTTCGAGACCTAAATTAGCGTCGTCCCTATGTTCCACTGTGGTTCTTAGAAGCTATATTTACCTAAAGGCATAAGACGATTGGGCTCTCACGTGGAGTGGTTTTAAATGCCAAAAGTAGCCTACTTATGTTATTAGGCCTACAGTCGATGTCTTTATGTTAGCCTTACGCTCCACACATCTGCGCTGACTGCACACCTGTATACAATGAGCAGAGAGTCCAGGCCATACGGTCGCTATAGAAAAGCGTTTAGGCCTCCAAAACAACTACATCACTGGAGCACCCTGAGACCTGCTGGTCCCATACATATGAACAAACACAAGCTGCATGTTTTAGTCCCGAGCAACCGTTCAACCTCAACACCGCTCATTGCTTTCAATGAATTTTCCGAATAGGAGCCATTGCCACTCTAAAAGAACGTCACACTATTTCAGCCCCATCGATAGGCTATAAATCTACGATATAGTATAGGCTACAGATATCCGATATAGGCCTATATGTTACAGTTGAAGTCAGGAATTACTAATGACGATGATGATGATGATGATGATGATGATGATGATGATGATGATGGTGGTGGTGGTGGTGGTGGTGGTGGTGGTGGTGGTGGTGGTGGTGGTGGTGGTGGTGGTGGTGGTGGTGACGACGATGATGATGATGATGATGATGATGATGATGATGATGATGATGATGATGATGATGATGATGGTGGTGTGTGGTGGTGGTGGTGGTGGTGATGACGATGATGATGATGATGATGATGATGATGATGATGATGATGATGATGATGATGATGATGATGATGATGATGATGATGAGACGGCGAGACGGTTAATTACCTCACCGAAGTAACTATTCAAGCTAATTAATTGCATGGTTATATGACCCACGTTATGTACGATGCTTCTATTCATATTCAAATTTTCCGAGTGCTTGGCCTACATATTGTCAGATAACTAATTACTAGGTCTTCTGGACCATACACCTCTTATCAATAGCAGCCACGTCTGTTCAGCCCAATCTGACACCAGCGGCACAATGCAGGATCTAGAGGTAGTGTTGTTTTCGTTAACGAAAACTAAAACGAAAACCTTCGTTAACGAAAACAAAAGGTTTTAGTTAACTAAAACTAAAACTAAAACGAAAACTAGAGGAAAAACGATAACGAAATAAAAACTAAAACTAAACCAGTCGAAACTAATAATAACGAAAACACATAACGAAAACCAAAACGAAAACACATAACGAAAACCTAGCGTCTTAGGATATTCACACTTTTTGGATATATGCGTTTTATAATCAGCACTTCGTTCAGTATTCTTCCGATCTTCGGAATTTTATAAGATGTTCGAACTAAATTTAGGTGGTGGACCTACACCTAGTGGAGTGTGGGACTATTTTAAGTATCGATTTGAAACAGAGTGTATCGAGTGAATCCTTTTTTGTGCAAAAGCTATATGCGGGAAAAAAATTGCCAGACTCGGTGAAATAACTAAAACTAATAATAACTAAAACCCCTAGCATGTAAAACTAATAATAACTAAAACTAAAACTTGTCGAAATAACTAAAACTAATAATAACTAAAACACCTAGCATGTGAAACTAATAATAACTAAAACTAAAACTCAAGGCAAAACTAAAACAACACTATCTAGAGGTTAACTTCTTGTACGCAATTCAAAGATGAAACAGCGTGCCTTTTCAGTGGTTGGGCTGACCAAGTGGAATAACCCTCCTTCAGATCTGCGTGTTGTTTTAGTTAGTAACTCTACATACGCCTTTTACAAGCATCTGAAAACTGTTATTTATCTCCGAACTTGGGCTGGGAGCGCCTCTGAGTAGGTTATCTTGAAGGGGCGCTATATAAGTCCTGTTATTGAATCTCGATCTGCGCCTAATTCGTACACGACGCCGTCTGCACAGGCTGTTAGCATTCTTCAAGTCTTTGCGTTATGAACTTAAATCTGTATGTCTAACTTATTCACTAATTATTTACATTCTCGTTATTATTTACAACATAACAAGCCTGCACTATAGTCTGTCTAGGTCATGTCTGAACAGCTGACCTAGATAGTCTGTAAGGTTTACCTAGAGAGTACTCTGTCTATTGGCAAGTTTCCAGAAAGATGCTCGAGACCAGGGTTCGAATCGGACCGGAACGCACCGGAACGGCGTTCCGGTTCTTTTTTTGACGACCGGAACGCCGTTCCGGTTTCTTTCTGAAAAAATCTCGTTCATTTTCATAATTTTGTCAAGGAATATTATGAGCTCAGATGAATATTTAAGTTCATTAGCCTCGAGGGTTTCTGAATAGTCACTTTCGAGAAGCGCTATATAAGTTCCCGAATGAACGATCACAGAAAAACTAGTCCGTGTTTACTTACATGGAGCTCACCCGCTGTTGTGTAGTCACTGCCCTCCTGCTCATAGGTGGAATCGGTGTCAAAATCTTAATTTTCAATTATAGCACGTCTTTTGAGTATTTTTTTCTGTTTATGGGTTTCACGCCACCGCTCTTAAGGTAATGTCGAAGAGAAAGATGCAAAACGTGCGTCAACAATCTGGAATAGCGCAACGAAAGTTAAAAGATTTTTTTGCGCCCAAAATGACCAGCAAGAGGTTAGTTTTTATGACGTTAAGCATTGAAGCTCTAAACGATCGCCGAAACACATTTCTGCATCTAGGTTTCACATTTCGTTTTGCACTTTTTAGCCTTCAACTGTCTAATCAGAATAATGGGTAAAATGGACTGAGACTGGCGTGAGGTAAGATTTTGAGCAATGCCAGCCTTTTTGAAGCCGATTTTTGAGATTAATCCATTACATTTCGTTACATGGGTTCAGAGGCGGATCTCCTGCGTGGTTTGTTGGAAGAACAAACTCCGCCGCTGATCGTACTCTGTCAGTGCCAGTCCAAAGACTGGGAAAAGAGGAGGGCGTCGCTAATCATCTTTGTTATCTCACAGTGTCATTAAATTGAAACTACTACTACTACTACAAAATGTTATTTCCTCTCTTCTGTTGTTTTTCATTGCTGTGTGGCTTTTTCAGGACGCAAGAAGAGTTTGAGTCTGCCACTGATCATGTCACTGATGACTCTAAAGATAAAGCTTTCCATGTGATCCGCGTACACGGAGATGGCAGATGTCTTTTTAGATGTGTCGCTGTTGCATCCAGCAAGGAGCTGCAAGAAGCAAAACGAACAATTCTCAGCTGCCCACAAGACAAGACAATGGTAATGCTGGAAGAACATTTAGCTGATCAACTGCAGCAAGATGTCGTTTGCCTCCTTAAAAAAAATAAGGTAGCTCTGAATGAGGTAACGTGTAGTATGAAATTTTTGCTGGACGACAAAGTCGGAGAGACGTTTCGGACGGTGGAGGATAGAATAAACAGCGTTGAAACAACACGTTATGCCGGTTACCTCGAAATTCTGGTTTTAGCCTATATCCTGAACAAACAGTTTAGAATTTTCATTAAACAGCAACCCATTGGCAACTCCTACACACTGTTATGCAATCTACCACCTGATTCTGCGATGCCCTACTCTAGTCCAATCTGTCTGCTATATGTAATGGATACAGTGCATCAGTCAGGCCATTATGATTTGATGCTTCCAAAGTGCAATCTAACCCAGCCAACGGCGATAAATGATTGTGAAGCTGGAGATAAACCTTCTTTCATCCAGTTTTTCAACCTCGCCTTGTCTTCATTAACATCAGAGCCTTCAATAACTACAGATACTGCTGTCTTTAAGCGTCCATCGGCACTAGAAGAGTCGCTAACAACAAGCAATGAAGAGAATTCCAGTATGGAAACTGATGGCCATGGGAGCGACCTGAAGGAATATGGCGCGCCATGCCGCTCGGAGTTTCTGACAGACAAGCCACCTTATCCCTCCATTTGGACAGAAAAGCAAGCTGAGGAATTCACACTCCATAATCCATGGCTTCAGTTTTCGAATGGTAATCTAGGTTGCAACATTTGCCAACAAATTCCAAACTATGGCGCATACAAGAAACAAGGTTTAAAAATGTCGACACCATGGTCAACCTGTTCTGTTACATACAATGGCAAACAAAGACAGAGCCAGTTAAGCTCACTGAGGAAAAAGATTTACGAACATGCAAATGGCCAGCAGCATACAATGGCAACAGAAATAATACAAAAGGCAAGTGCGAATGTTATGGAAACAGTTGTAGCTGAGCAGCAAAAACATCTGTATGATAGCACGATCAGAGTTTTCCGATCTGTTTATACGCTAATGAAGAAAAACCGACCTTTCACTGATTTGCCATCGTTGATTAAGTTGCAAACTGTAAATGGATTGGATATGGGCTTTATTTTACATTCGGATAAAACAGCAGCTGACATATCAGAACTAATCGGATCCAAAATGAGAGCGAAACTCTGTTCGGAAATAATAAACTGTGGTGCCAAAATTGCACTAATCATGGATGAATCGACTACTATGTCAACACAGTCTGTCTTGATTTTGTACATTCGTGCGGCTGTTTGTCACAAAGTTACTTCGTTCTTCCTAGATCTTGTCGAACTGGATGGATGTGCTGCTGATGACATTTTTCGTGCTGTCATGAAGACTTTGCTTTCGCACGGGTTCAACCATGAATATTTAGCAAGTCATCTGATTGCCGTATGTAGCGACGGTGCCAGTGTAATGGTAGGCCATAAAAGCGGAGTGCTGAAAACACTTGCTGTCGCATTTCCAGGTATTATTCGATGGCATTGCCTCTGTCACAGAATCGAGCTAAGTGTTGGGGACACTTTGGAAGAAGTGAGTGGAGTGAATCACTTCAAGTGCTTCATGGACAAACTATACAGCGTCTACAGCCAATCACCAAAAAACCAACGAGCGTTAGCTGCCTGTGCAGCAACACTGGACATACACCTGCAGAAGATCGGCAGAATATTCACAGTTCGTTGGGTTGCGTCAAGCTATCGAGCCGTGCTGGCTGTCCTCAGGAACTATAATGCTCTTCATGATCATTTCGAAGCTGCCGCTGGAGATCCGTGTCGAGACAATGCACAGCGACAGCTGTACCGTGGACTTGCGGATTCGTTAGCATCCGAAGCGTTCATACTCAATCTGGGGTTAATGATCGACGCCCTTCAAGAACTAAATAATATATCACTGGAGCAACAGAGAGACGAAATAACTCTAGCACGAGCCTATCAAATCATCAATCGCACAGTGCGTGCACTGGAGAAGATGAAAGAACAGTCTCCTGAGCACATAACTGAAAGTGTCAGTGGTGTTGCTGAACACAGATATCGCAATGTCCATGTAATTGCACACAAGACGGGCAGCCGCAAACAAGCTGCTATTGAGCGCAATCAGTTTCTTCAGAGTCTGGCTGATAATCTGCGCAGTCGCCTTTACACAGTCATTGCCTCCAACGTTTCAGCAGAAAACTCCGTTCAGAAATCTGACAACATATCGGAATTTGAAGAGCTCATTTCACAGGTAAATATAAATGCGACTACTGGCAACTGAACTGTTCATTTACACATGCAGCCATTAATTTCGACATGATGCGCTGAATATGTATGATTTTACTGGTCTAGTCTCACCTCAGCCATAATGCAGTTTAAATGTGCCTAAATTTATTTCTGTTACATTGATATTGCTAATTACAAAACTATGTGTTGCTTGTTTCTTTTTGGTTCCTTAATGGTAATGCCAACTTTCCATTATTGTGTCATCAGCTGCAGGTGCTGAACAAACATTCGTGGCCAATGGACGTGACAACACCGTGGAGTGACGGTGAACAACGACTTGCCAAACTGTGTAGGCGACTTCATGTCGACTTCAATAAGACGCAGAGAGGTTTCCGAGACTTTGTCGACAATGGAGGTACACGTGTACCTGATGACATGATGGAACTTAATTTTGCTGTCGACACAATCCCTGTGACATCAGCGGATGCTGAACGCGGCTTCAGTGCGATGAACATGATGTGTACGCCCCTTCGAAATAAGCTTGGTGTTGAGCGGCTTTCCACCTTGATTTTTGTTAAACTTGTTGGACCGTCCCTGCAGGACTTCAACCCACTTCCGTACGTGAAGAAGTGGCTAGCCATGGGTCACCGCGGCGCATTCGAAAATAAGTCAAGGAAATGCGAGCACCGTGAAGAGCCACGTTACAATCACATGCGAAAAATCTTTGAATGAATTTGTCGTAGATTTTGCCTGTTATACTTTCATTTCTTTATTATTGATATCACTGTGGTATTGTTGCGCGACATGAGCACTTTGTTTAGTTATTTTCATAAAATAACAATTTCTTTTAAAATTTGTTAATGACTTCATCGTTCAGAAAAAGCTGCAAAGAGAGGCCAAAACGTGCCTCATGTGATACCACCTGCTGCAAAATGCGTTTGTTTCTGGGGCTCCGCCCCAGACCCCGCTGGGGGAGCTCACGACGCTCCCCCAGACCCCCTAGTCGCTATGTCTTAGTCAGCGTTCCGGTCCTTTTTCGTTTAGGACTCGAACACTGACTTTTTGCACTTTGCTACAGAAACTCGTCACCTCACCATGTTGGTCCAATGGTGGCCAACATTATGCAGAAGCGTTGGTAGGCTATTATACTGGTATACAAGGATCAGACATGCACTCAGTCACAGTAATCCAACGACTTGCATTTGCCCCAAATAACAAATGAAGGGCTATGACTGGGCGCCATGTAGCGTGTAGTAGGCCACGGATGATCGCCCATTCAAAGCGTCTCCTAAATCCCGGCAATTAAAGCATTGGTGTCATATTATACCCAACAATGATTGGCAATCCACCGAAGCCGAAAAACTGCATTCGCTGATGTTTTGTGTGGATTGAAAAATTATTATTATTATTATTATTATTATTATTATTATTATTATTATTATTATTATTATTATTATTATTATTATTATTATTATTATTATTATTATTATTTTATTACAGCGAATTTATATAGCGCCTCTTCAAGGATGCCTTGTCAGAAGAACTCTTAGCCCAACCCCGGTCGAACAGGACAGTCTTAAGCATTGGTGTTGAGCGCTTCTGAGAGACCCTTAAGTGGCGCTTTATAAATGTTTTGTTACATTACATTACATTAAGGGAAAACATCTCCTGCCGGTACTCATACTCTCCGTCCCACCTTTTCTCTGTCGCTTTCTGTATCCATCCGTCCCTCTCTGTGTACCCATCCATATCGGTTTCTGAATGTCTTCCCTTTATCTGTTTTCTTGTTCCTGCTTCCCTCTCCTCGTGTTTCACTCTTCAGTTTTCACGGACTAACGGACGGATGAGCAAACAAGAAAGATGGTGACCGACTTGATGTCTGTCTCTCACTGTCTCTTGTTTGCTCAAACCGTCCGTTAGTCCGTCCGTCCATGTGACAGACAGAACGATGAGCGGACAAGGACGACAATTTTAAATTAGTCCTAACCCTTGGTCATTGATCTAACATCTGTCTGTGTAATAGACGGACGGACGAAGGGACCAAAGGACTAAAAGGACTTGACAGACGGAAAGAGCGACATTAATTTTTAGGCAACACTAACACAATTGTTTTGTCGTATATAGCTTAAGTGTGGAATACGCCATTTTGCTTTTCACTTCGATTCTTCCATAATTCCATCTGTAGGCCTAGTCTCCATTTTTCTAGTCTCTGTTCTCCCATTCTCCGCCAATAATCTTTTATCATTTCCTTCTGTCTTCTGACTCTTTGTTGCATTTTGCTTCATTTCACATTCAATTTTACAATTTATTTAACCCTATTCCTTCAAGTCTCTCGTCATACGACGCCATTGTTCTCATATAATTCTTATATTATCCACACTTTCCATCTATTTTCTTCACCTTCCCTCCCTTTCACTTTCTTTATTATGTCACTAGTCGTTTTTCCTTCTCTTAGGCCTATCTTTGTTCGTCTAATCTCTCGTAAAACGCCCCTTGCGTCTATTAATCCTACCAAAAGCGGTCTCTTTCTTTTCCATGTTGTTTAACATTTTTTTCTTTTGAAAACCTTTCTTCTTTCGTAATATTTATCTATCTCTTTAACTAAAAGACGTAAATAGTTTTGCTTATCTATACACAGCAGGCAAAGCAACCTCTCCGAATAAATAAGAGTTCGGTTGTAATTGTAATCGTAATCGTAAAGTCCAAACTTCTAAAGCGCCACTCGAAAGCTAAGCGCAAGACACCAGGTTATTCACGAGCGCTGGGTTGAGTTAGAAGGTTGTCCCAAGGCGTAGTCCGAGTCCGGTTTCTGGCGGGTCAAGGGGGGCCGAGTAGATGTTAAGGTTGGTGTAGTTTAGGTCGAGAATTGGAAGATGGAGGATCAGATGTGTCGGGGTTAGAGTTCTTGAAGAGGTGAGACTTTAGTTTCAAGTGGAAAGGTGATGGATAGATCATAGAGGAGCCTGAGGCAGATGATGGTGGATAATTGTCATGATGGTGCAGTAACCGACAAATTGCCGAATTCAGGAGCAAGGCAAAACCCACAAAAAATCACATCAGCCGAAGACTTTTCCAAATTTTGGCTACAGCTTAGAGTTCGGATAACCATTTTTTTAAATTCAACGACGGGTTTAAGATTATCGCTACTTGTTCCAACAATTTGACTATTTGACACTGGTGATATATGTACACTGTGTCCGGAAAAAAGGGACCCCTTTTGGTAATATGAAAATAAACTAGTAAATGTTCATCGATTTTTAAAATTCGAAGACCATTTTAATCCTGATATAATTTGCTAAATACTGGTTAAAGTATGAAAGTTTTTGTTATTTAATAATGACGTCATAATGAAATCAAAATTCAAGTGTCAAGGACGGCAAAAAAAATCATCTAAAAGTTTCAATATTATTTTAAACTGTCATTTATCAATTATAAAGTTTAGTTTAATTTAATTTTTACATTTCAATAATATTAGACTACAAGGCGTGCTCAAAGTGTCCACCTTCTGCCTCAACACAAGCTTCAAGACGAGCGCGCCACAGGCCAATAGCAGCAGCGATAACCAGCTGATCAAATTCATCCCAGGCATTAACAATACGCGCACGGAGTTCTTCAATGTCTCTGATCTTTGTCCTGTAAACCTTCTATTGCATTAGTCCCCAAATCTTGTAATCAACGGGATTAAAGTTCGGGCTGTTTGGCAGTCAAAGATTAGGAGGCATGAAATCCAGAGTATCCTTTGTCTGCAGTTCAACAGTTTCACGAGCTCAGTGAGCTGAAGCGCCATCTTGTTGGAATGTGTAATAATCCGAATATACCCTGGATATCAGACAACAATTTTTCCGACAGCAAACAATCACGGGGAAAAGTTCCACTTATTTTCCCGCCTGGTTCTGTTAAATGGATTTCCGTTTTACGACGATCCGATCATCCGACGCACCAATTTTTTGTCATACTTAAATTTTGATGCAAATGACGTCATTATGACGTAATTATTTGATGACAGGAAATTTTACATTTTAACCATGTTAGCAAATTATGTCAGGATTAAAATGGTTTTGGAATTTTAAAAATCGATGAATATTTACTAGTTTATTTTCATGATAACAAAAGTGGTTTCTTTTTGAAAAAGTACGTTGTCTGCTAATTTTTCTATATGAATCATAGTTAACAAAAACGTTGGTAGCAAGAAAAAGGCGGAAAATATATCTTTCAACCATAATTTCCAAGACAATGATACTTCCTTTAGTTTACAGACAGTAGCAAACCATGCCTGATGTAGGCACATTTTTAGAAACTTTGCCAAAGTTCTGACAGCAAAACCCTGTCTACATGTAAAACTCACATCAAATAAAAGTCACATCAAAGTAGCTACTATGTTGTTTGCTGAACAAAAAGTTTTAAGAATAGCCAATAACACAAGTTAGGTAAATTGAGCTCCTGTGTCATTTACCAGATCAAGCATTAAGAATAGTCAGCAAATCATGTTCTGCAAAGTTCACTTGAATATGCTTCTGTGTTTTGTACGAAATCAGTCGTCAAAATCTGTCGAAAAAGCCTGTTCTCCAAGCTACAGCTTTCACAAGCTATCATGCACTCTTACGGAGTAGGCGCAAAGCAAAAGCAGCTTGAAGCGACTACACAAGTGCCAGCCGCGAGAACACACATTCCTCCCCCAGCAACAAGTAAACAGCCGCAAAGCTGCGGCGGAAGAAATGCTGCAGAGGCACAAATACCGCCGGGTGCAACCGCCGAAGCACAGAACTTCGCAGCCCATGTGACGCAGGCAGCACAAGCAGCCGGACCACCTTCAGCTTTAGGAATTCGGGAGGCAATAACAAGAAGAATAACAATGTAGGCCATTAGTTTGATCCTCGCATTTGGATCGGCGGCTGTCTTTGCCGTCTGCTTTCTCACGTAGTCCACCCAACATTTCTTCAAAGAATCCATCTGAGCGTTGAACTAGACTGTTACGTTGTTGGTCTACAAAGAAACAAGTTTATTTCCATCTATGAAAACTATGCATACTAATTATTGTTATTGTAGCCGAGTATTTATGAAGCACCGCTTAAATCATATGCGCCCCCAATCCGGGCCAGTGTCTTCAATGACAAAAAGAGAGGTTTTCAGGCGCTTTCGGAACTGGCCGAAAGAAAGATAAAGAAGGTCGGCCCTAAGGGACCGAGGCAGTTGGTTCCAGCTGGAGGGCCCACAACAGCGAAACTCCGAGACTGGGCCATAAAAGTACGGGTCCGCAGCACAACCAGGTGGACACGGGCTATCAGTTAGCCAATAATTAATTACTTAACAAGTGACGCAGATGACATATGATGCACATTTACTGTAGATAAATACGCTCGTAGGACTAAAGTAAGGATGTTACGGGTATCAGGTAAGTGGATTCGTTGTTTTAGAATCAATGCACGGATGTTCTGGGTGAATGAGTTACTTAATATGCTCCATGTAAAATGTACATGTGGGTGCGTAACTCGCTTTTGAAAAGATGGTGCATAGGTAGTGAGCGGATGCAAAGAGCAGTCTCGTTCCAACTTCTTGGTCCTGCAGCACATTTTATCGAGGACAGTCTACTGTTGGTGCGGGCAAAAGGTATTATTCTCTCTATTATACCCTTTGGATTTCTTGAGAAGTGGAGATGGGTGTTAGCGTTTAGGAGGAAGAAGCCTTGATAAGTAGGGGCAGAAGACTGTGGATATAACGAAACACAAATATCCCTAATTGTGCCTGCCTTGTCTGATCAATTTTAATATGTTACGGTCGAGGAATTCAACTTTTGTATGGGCTCCATATGGGATTTTGGAAATTGTGTAGGCCTACCTCCAGCCAGGGCCGATGAGAGGGGGGTCAGGTTGGGTTGCTGCCCCGGGGCCCGGTTCTATGGCAGAGGCCCCTGGCAGGGGCCCTGAAATGTCTAAAACTTTTTTCAAACTGAAGAAACCTGTGGGTTTTGGCCTAATGCAGTCTAATTGCGTCAATTTAATAGCTAGGTAATGAAGTACAGGTAAATCTATTGAATTTCTTTACCAAAATGTAAGCCAATAACGAATGTGATGGTGGAAATGGGACTGAAAAGGTTAGCACTGTTGTTAACGAAAAAGATTTAATAACTGTGAAACTTAACAGTCTCAGTTGCTCAGTCAGAGGATTTAGGAGTGAGCACAGTAACAGAAGTTGGCCATCACTCATCAGAATGGTTTTGGACTATCTGCATGCTGATGCAAAGTTAACTGATGCAGACAAATTTCGATTTCTGACTGAATTCTATACTCCACCAGAATTGTACGCTTGGCCAAGAACTTTTCATTATGCAAAGTTCTAGGCCACGTTATAGCCTAGTTAAATAACTTGAATTTGAAAACACTGCTTTAATCAGTAGGCCTACATGTATTTTGAGATTGATCAGCAGTCGGACTAGAATTGATTAGGCCCCTAATCGTTTTCTGGGAGGCATAAAATTTGTACTGGATGTAAATTCTGAATTGAAATTTGAGTTATTGTCAAAATAAATAATACTTTAACTTACAGCTGGATGTAATTTATCACAATTATAAATAATTGATATCAAATTACCAATATTTGATATTATTCTATTAAGTTGATAACGAATTAAAAGATGAATTACCATCAGAAATCTGGAGCTCAATAAAGGAATGAGAGATTGGGGAAAGTCAGGAATGCAAACGAGAGACAAACAATCCTTCAAAGCCTTGCATTTTCAATTTCATCAAAAGCGAATGATGCAGCAAATCAAGCTGACAATATCATTCATTCATTCATTGCGAAGTTTTATATAGCGCCCCTTCAAGGTTACTACATGGACTACGTTGCTAGTATGATAGTAGGCCTACATGTAGATGTACGTGGAGCTGATCATATGGTAGGCTGCAGAGTATAGATCTCGAGCGAGTTTTTGACGTAGTCCATGTACACAATGCAACACACTGCAGCAATTGACGTATCCTCACCTCTTGAAATTGGATATCATAATGCGATAAATTTAATTACAAAATCATTGATCACATTCACATAATCACATTTTCAAATTAAATTTTATGTAAATTTCTTTATAATTACAGTCATAGATGGACCTTTTAAACCAGAAATTGATTTTCACATTTGGTTTTACTATTATTATTCAGGGCTTTTAAAAGTAATTTTTAGAACTGCGCACGACCCCTTAAAAAGCCACAGTGAATTATTCCAAATCGGATGACAATGAACATTTTAAAACTAGTTTTATCTGCACAAAAATGCTTCTACAGCGGCACAAATTCATTTAGAACTGCCCTTTTTGTGTAGAACTGCACACTAAAAAAGCTCTGTTATCATTTTTATTACCCATGCATATTATTATTCGCTAAATGTAGTTTGATAGCGTTTTTCAGGCTTACACCAGATTTGGGCTTAATAATAAAAACGAGGGGCCCTGATGGATGTCTGCCCCGGGGTCCGATTTGGCTCTCGACGCCCATGCCTCCAGCCTCCAAGATAGGTTTTCGTCAGCCTAGATTCCTATAGGCTATAGGAACTTGGATGATGAGAATTGGGTGATAGGAGTGCCCATGATGCATTATTCTGAGTAAGTAATAAGAGATGATATTTTATAGTTGCATGTATACATACATACATACATACATACATACATACATACATACATACATACATACATACATACATACATACATACATACATACATACATACATACATACATACATACATACATACATACATACATACATACATACATACATACATACATACATACATACATACATACATACATACATACATACATACATACATACATACATACATACATACATACATACATGCATACATACATACATACATACATACATACATACATACATACATACATACATACATACATACATACATACATACAAACATACATACATACATACATGCATACATACATGCATACATACAATGTCATACATACATAATTATGTATACATACAAACATACTTTCATGCATAGATACTATGAGCGCATCACGCAGCATATCTCGAAGAAATCTGTCATGGGCGGAGCTTATATGCAGATATATTAATAAATATGCACAGTCCGTTGTTGATTGACTGCAATGATTATGCTTACACCACACCCCGTTATAGCACGCGTCGATATATATAACGCGAACTCGTGTATAACGCGGCTGCAGTCATTGATCCTAAATTTACCTTTACTGTATGTGGTCTTTGGAAGAAAAAACTCATTTAGAATTTTAGAGCGATGGCGCTTCGCTTATATTTTGTCGTCCTTCGCAGAGCTGATAACTGGTCAGACGCGATGTAGTTTACAGAGTTAGCTGCTCTGAGACATCGACATATAAATTTGCAAATGATTTTCGCTGGTAGAGAACTTACCAAGGCAGTAGTCCCCCCTATACTTTTCCAGAACAAGGCACCTTTTCTGAAAGTCATTCAGTCATTCAGTCAACTGCGATTGTTAAACCTAAACAGCTAAACAGTGTACGAGAAGAACGTCAACTGCGAGTATATATGGTCGGCCTAACGAATTATTAATTCCCAAAAATTTCGACAAAAGTAACTGTATACTACAGTTTGACAGGAAAATATTACAAGGGTATTGGGGAACAAAGGGTAGACCCAAAAAGAGACGATAATCGTTCAAGCAGCCGAAACTTACACGATTTCCTTTAACTGTGCATGGCCTAATTACTCTTTCATGAAGGAAGGAATTGAATTGTCAAATTTGAACGGGGATGTGAAAAATTCGTACATGTCCGGATGTCCAGGCCTGAATTTCTTACGAACCTCGAACCGGTAGGCCTATGCATACTAAACTGTTTATACTTTGTAGTGCCCATCTTTTTCGAAATTGTCCCAGTATTTACCTAATGTTGTGAGCGCACCGTTCTCTTGCTCATCCTTCTTTTTTCCTATATATATATATATATATATATATATATATATATATATATATATATATATATATATATATATATATATATATATATAGTCTTTGAAAGCCAGTGTCTTAACCTTTGCATCATCAACACTGCATGTAGTAGCCTACTATTGCAATCTGAAACATATTTGTGTTGGTCAATATTAACTTCGTCGGCATGATATTCAAGTTCAACAGAGACATTTTTAAAGCATGCAATTTGTTCACTGTGTCTTTTATGTGACTAGCAGCATTTAAAATATTGGCATCATGACTTTATAAATACAATGACAACTGGTCTGGCGGGGCTATACAAATGCCGAAAGTAGGCGCAGATTGGAACAATTAATGGTCCTAGCTAAGATGAAGCGCTGGGGCCCAATTGGCCAAGAATTGTCAGATGCTGCAACGCTAACGGATGGGGCTGACTTTCGTCTTTTCACAGCAATTCAGTCTACTACTGGGCATGTTTCGCACAGACTCCTCCACATCGCTCTCAGACGCGGTATGAGCTTAGTCCAAGGCCACATGAGTATCAGCTCCCTGCTAAAGATAATCGCAACTTTATTTCACGAGTCCTATTTAAACATATCTATAGATACTGAATATTATGCTCTCTTAAGCCGCTTATTGACCGTATTAATGTTGTAACAAGCTGTGATATTGTCAACACGCTTTGGAATAAACGAATTTGATTGATTGATTGATTGAGACACCGCAATACATCTTTCAGCATGCATGTTTCGCTCACAAATAATCATGAGTGCATTTTGGTTTCAAGTCCTTTAAACTTGCTCTATTCTTTACAAGTACGTCGATTCGCTGGAAGCTGCACTGGCGGGTGCCAAGCTTAATCTCCCCAAGGTATTGTTTTGGAATTAACTGGAAGGGTTGAACAATTATTTGGGGGTTGAACCTCCCAACCCCCGACAATTCAATCACTGCATGAAGGTCTAACACAAAATCTAGGCATGGTCTCCCCCCCCCCACAGCGCTCCATGGCATGAAGTCACTCGTGCAAGTATACCATCTCTCGTCTTCTATATGCCTCCTCCGCTTGGTGGGGGTTCACCACCGCAAGCGACGGACTTAAACTCCAACGTTTCCTGACAAGGGTCAAACGACTGGGCTACCTCCCTCCCCAACACTCGGACTTGGTCCGAATGATGGAAGAAGCAGATGTCAAACTCCTGCAAGCGGTCAACCGGAATTCACAACATGTGCTCAGAGGCCTGTTTCCTCCGACCGTGTACGAAGGCCATAATGCTCTACGCCCTAGGCCTCGTGAATATAAACTGCTCAAAAAGATGACCACAATAATTATTTCATCTCTCGGGTTCTATAACGGACCATCTAGCTGCTTTCTAGCATAATGTCGGGAAACCAGGGGTCTTCTTCTCTATTCGTCTTCTTTGCTGAGTGGTTCAAGGCTCTACCAGGATGCCGAAACCCCAGGCCTCAACAAAGGTTGTCCGGTTCGACTCTCGTGGTCTATCGAGAGGTTTGAATGATCAACAGCGACACACTCACACACGTAGAACACCGCTTTAATAGTTCTTCTCATCGACGATTGACAGAATCACATCAACAGGCAACTTGACATCGAGAGAGAACTGCACATCTGCTTCCTCGTCATGTCATCGAGCAAGCCCTCTAGCGACAGTGTCTCGGATGGCTGGTCCGTAGATCGACGGCAGGTCCTCTTCAGACTCCACCAAGACTGCGAGGCCGATGCAAAGCTCGAGGCCGAATCTTCAGGCGGTCTTCTCCAGACTGACTGTCCCATGGCCAACCCCTGCCTTATATACCTATCAGAGGTGCAGAAAACCCTGGTGCCCCAACACCTTTCCCATGGGGTGCAACTAGAAATGGCACCGGTGCAATATCTCAAAATGGCACCGGTGGTGCAGTTTCTCAAAAGAGCACCGGTGGTGCAGTTTTACCGGCCGGTGCTACCTACTCACCACAGGGTATATCTTAAATTGGCACCGGTGCAGTTTTACCAGCAAGTGCTATATGTAAACCACATGATATATCCTATAATGGCACCGGTGCAGTTTCACCAGCAATTGCTATATATAAAGCACAGGACATTTCCTAAAATGGCTCCGGTGCAGTTTGCAGCTCTCTCGGTGTCAATATCAACAGGTACAGAACAAGAAATCGCACCAATACAATTATCAAACATTGGCGTTCCATAGAGTGCCAAATCAACTATCTAACCGTATCAGCTCAATAGGAAGTGCCTTGAAATTAATACTACAGCGCTCCATAGAGTGCCCAGCCAATTACGAATTTCGCAACAATCCCCGCCGACCAACAATACCGAAAGTCCCTTTTCGGAAACCAAGGTCGACCCAAAACTTAAAATTTGGCCAAAACCATGACCCCAAAGAAAATCTAAATGAGCTGCTACAGTTAGCAAGCAAAGATCCATATCACATCATAAAGTTCTCAACTGCTAAATAAAAGTCCATAAAAAAAACGACTTATGTCTCTCAGTGTCCAACTACAACGCTAAAACATTATGTTAAGCAGAATAGATTAAATGCTTCATCACTGTCCATTTCAGCGTCCAAGGCGTTTCGCCTAATATCCACTATCAATCAACGAGACTTAAGTGCAAGAGATAACTAGAGTAAAGTCTTTGCATCAAAACAATCAAAGAAAACAGCAACCGACAAAACTCAAAACGACAGCTCTCAAAACAAAAGTCTCTCCGCAGTCTCAAAAATTTCACGCAAAGTCTCTCGAACACACATCTAGCATCAGTCTCTCAAAGCCGAAGCCGAGTCTCTACACATCTACCAGACCAAAAGACCCTCAACAGCAAAGTCCCAAAGCAAAAGTCTTGAAGAAGCAAAAGTCTCAAAGCAGTCTCCCTGCAGAGTCTCAAGCTGAGTCAGCAAAAGTCTCGAAGAAAAGTTTCCACGTAGAGTCTCAGCAAAAGTCTAAAAGCAGAGTCTTGTGTCGCCGTTCGATAAAGCCGTTGCCAAAATCGAGTCCGGACATCGCCCTGTCAAAACACCGTGACTTACTGAAACCGTACGGGTTTCCGTATCACCCGACGCGGTCGAGGGTGGTTCTCGAAGACCTCGCGTTGTTCTTCCGTTGGCTGATTGTCGTTGGTGTCGTCTTCCCTCGCCGACTGAAAACAATGCTTCAACTTGTCCACATGAGCGACAAAGGGAGGGGACCTCGGCGACTTCCGCAGCAAATAGTTGACCGGCCCGCATCGTTTCAAGACTTCATAAGGCCCGCAATAAAGTTTCTGCCACTTGGGGCTTCGTCCCTGGTACCTTCGCGGAGTGAAGTACCAAACAGAGTCCCCAACGTCGAATATGGCGGGACGTACACGGAGGTCGTAATCATGTTTCCTCCGTTCTGCTGCTCGACGTAATTGCTCACGTACCTCCCGATACGCTGTCTCCATTCTTTCGGCTAAGTCTTCGACATATCTTGAGTAGGTGGCGTTGTCCAATTCGAATCCCGGGGGCCGTCCATAAACAAGATCCAGAGGCATCCGATTTTCTCTTCCATACAGTAATCGGTTTGGTGAGAACCCGGTTACCTGGTGGATTGATGCCCGATACGCCGCCAAAACGTGAGGCAAAACCTCATCCCAGTCGCGCTGGTGGCTACTAATGATTTTTCCCAGCATAGCGTTTAGCGTGCGGTGGAACCTCTCAATTAGGCCGTTCCCACTAGGGTGGTAACTGGACGTCCTAACCTTGTCTACGCCTAGGAGCCTACACAACTCTTGAAACAAATGCCCCTCAAAATTCGTCCCTTGATCCGTGAGAATCTGCAATGGTGCCCCGTATCTCACGATAACATTTTCGACCAACGCCTTCGCTACTGATACGGCTTCCTGGTTAGCCATCGGGATCGCTTCCACATATTTACTGAAATTGTCCATCATGGTCAAAATGTAGATGTTACCCTTCCTACTCCTTGGATGTGGTCCCGTTATATCCAAACTCAAACGCTCCCAAGGTTCTCCACAGGGCAGCGGCTGAAGTGGCCCTTGCCTGGGGGTTTCCCTCTGCGATACTGGTTGCACTGGGGACAGCGTTGGCAAAAACGCTTCACGTCTCCCGACCAACCAACCCAGTACGCTCTCCTACGGATCTGCCATCGGGTACGGCGCACTCCCAGGTGCCCGCCGGTTATTCCCGTGTGCGCAATTCTCAAAAATTCCTCTTTCAATGATTTAGGCAACAGCAACTGTTCCACATCATCCATTCTTTTCCGGTATATAATACCGTCTCGCAAATACAAACTCTCTCGCTGGTGCCAGTACACCTTAACGGTAGCGCTCTCTGATAACACTTCCAGCAAGTCGGGTACCGTAGCACCTTCAATCAACCACTGTTTTACGACCCTCAGGTCAGGATCTGCCTCCTGCGCTACTAAAATAGGGTCCGTTGAATCTGACTCATCACTCGGTGGCGCTAAGGTCGCTGTTCTCGTGGCCGCTACCACAGGAATCTGATCCTCTAATCCGCACTGACGACAAGGTTTTCGCGACAGAGCATCGGCATTGCCATGCCTCCTTCCTGGTCGGTGAATTATCTCAAACTCATACTCGGACAACCGCTCGAGCCACCGACCTTGCTGTCCAATCGGCTCTGGAGTTTTCCACAACCACCTCAATGCAGCATGATCTGTACGCAATTCAAACTTCCTGCCCAGCAAATACTGACGATAATACTTCACGAAGTACACAATAGCCAGCAATTCCTTTCGTGTAATACAATATTTGACCTCGGCTGTGGACAAAAGACGGCTTCCGTAGGCTATCACCTTCTCCTCTCCCTCAACTCTCTGCGACAATACAGCTCCAATTCCTATGTCAGAGGCATCACAATCTAAGACATAGACCCCTTCACTCTTTGGCAGTGTTAGCACTGGTGCCGTAGTCAGAGCCACCTTAAGTCTGGAAAAAGCAGTCTGGCACTCATCATTCCAATCAAATGCTCTACCCTTCTTGGTGAGAGCAAACAAGGGTGCAGCCATAGATGAAAATCCCCTAATAAACTTCCGATAATAGGAGCAGAGCCCCAAAAATGCACGTACATCTGTCAGTCGTTCCGGCACTGGCCAAGCTGTCACATCTTCCACTTTGGATGGGTCTACCGCCACCCCGTCTGGAGTCATCACATGCCCCAAGAAACTGACAGTTCTCCTCAATAGCTGACATTTAGTTGGCTTCAATTTCAGATGCGCCTCTCTCAATCTCTGCAGTACCTGTTTTAATCGTTCAAGGTGTTGATCCAAGTCATTACCAAAAATAATGACATCATCCAGATACACTAAACATGTCTCAAAATTCAATCCGGATAGGGCAATGTCCATCAAACGCTGGAACGTAGCCGGAGCGTTACATAAACCAAAGGGCATCACCCTCCAACGGAATATCCCTCTCCGAGTGACAAAGGCTGTCTTATCCGCATCTTTCATGTCCATCGCTACCTGGTGGTAGCCACTCCGCAAGTCCAGCGTACTGAACCAGCTCGCTCCTGACAAGGCATCTAAACATTCGTCCACCCTGGGAAGGGGATACGAGTCCTTCCTCGTGCACTCGTTTAAATGTCGATAGTCTATACAGAACCTCATCGTTCCATCTTTCTTTCGTGCCAGAACTACATTGGCAGCCCACTCACTCACTGCCGGTTCAATCACTCCATCTGCTATCATCTGGTCCATTCGCTCATCTATTGCGGCCTGGTACGCGAAGGGTTGCCTTCGTAACGGTTGCCTCACTGGCGCCGCGTCTCCTGTGTCTATTCGATGGGCGCATATCGATGTCCTGCCCAAGTCTCCTTCACTCGTGGAAAATACGTCACGATACTCTCGCAGGAGTCCCTCCAGCTTCTGCTTAGCTTCACGCGGCACGTCCTCAGGCAACTCATTTAATAGTGCCTCTTCGAACGGCGGCTCTCCGGGACTCTCCTGCGTCTCACCACTTACTTCTATCTGAACGGGGTACAAACCGCCTAACAGTTGATCCTTGTCTAATCGGATCGGTTCTTTAGTCAAGTTGACTACTCGCACCATACTATTAGGAGCCCTCTCATCCACTAAAACGCGTGCGACATGGACACCCGGCACGATCTCTCTAACTTCTGTCATCCAAGCAGGAGCCATGGCCGACAGGTTGCCGAATAAAGTTCTAGCAGCAATGTCCTGCTGACACTTAGGAGGGATCAACACGTCCTCCGCTACTATTACGCGCCTACACCATGTGGAACCGTTACCCTTTACCAATGGTATCTTACGCCGCCCTACAAATAATGCTCCTGTGCCAAAGCCTAGCCTACATTTATGCTGCCTCAGCCAGTCCATTCCTAACATAGGCTCGACGATCTGGTCAGAGACCAAGAACGTAGTGGGAATTGCAAACCCACGCCACATCTTAATTTGGACAGCTACCTCCCCAAGCACCCTAATTTCAGTACCATTAGCAGCCATCAACACGCGACTACAAGGAGTCAGTTCTAAACCCACTACAGCGGAATGCGGCACCAAACTCACCTCTGATCCGGTGTCGACCAGACAGAGTTGTGTTCCTCCGTTGATGGTTCCTCGGATGTATATGGCATTGCTTCCTCCTTGAACGGCTGACCTCTGGCGAGTGGTGTGGTTCCTTACGACGTCTTCTTCCTCCGATGACGGGACTCCTGGTTCGGCGGTGGCGTCTTGGCGTCGAAAGCGTCGGCCCTGACGGCAGTTTCTGGCGAAGTGACCGGCTCTTCCACAGTTGAAGCAGGTCAAGGTTCTTTCTCGGTCGCGCTGGTTGTTCCCGAAGCTGGGTGCTTCGCGTCTCGGTTCCGGATCTCGATTGGTGCTGCTTCGTAGCTCGGCGAATTGACGATTGAAGCGTTCCTCCATGTCCATCTGCCACTTGCGCTGACTCTCAAGTTGTGCAGCAAGGAACCGGTCCAGTTGAGACTGCGTCGGACTGTTCGTCTCCGTTCCCTGGGTCCCTCGGACGCGGTTAGGTGCTCTCCGTCGATCCTCCTGTTCGGTTGTGCGCTGGTATGCTTCCAGCCGTAACGCCGTGCGATAAGCCTCGTCCAATGTTTTTGGTTCACGCTCCCGGACTTTCAAGGATAGCTCGCGGTCGTGCATCGACTCCAAGAATGCGTCCCGTGCGATGATCTCGGTTGTCTCATTTGACGGTACTGGATACGCCAACACAACCAACCGACGTATCTCGTGAAGCAGGTTGCTCAGTGTCTCGTCCGTCCGCTGGCGTCGATAGCGCAGTTGTGACCTGAACGTCTCTGCTTGTCCTTCGGTGCCATATCTCTGGCGGAGTCGTCCGACTAATTCTTCGTAGGTGACGTCCTGCCTCGCGCCAAAGTCCCATAATAACTGCGTGGCAGCCTTCTCCAGAGCGCAGCGCAGAAAATCCACACGGTCCGTTGACGTCCACCCATTGTGCCTGGCGCACACGTCGAATTGAGCGAGAAAGGACTCGAGTGAACCGGTGCCGTCAAACTTGCCCGGCTTCATCGGTGACTTTCTGTAGCCGAAGACGACATCCGTACTCTCGAGACGTTTCGGTTCCACTGGACGTTCCTCTGGTTGTCTCATAGGTCGTTGCACCGATTTCTCCACTGGTCGTTTCTCCGATTGCTTCGCCGACCGTTGCTCTGGTTTTTCCACCGGTCGTTCTGCTGATCGCGCCACGTTGTCCATCTCTGCAGGCCTCGGATCATCGAAGTCAATGCCTTCGAGCAGGAACCTGGACTCCGTCGTCGTTCTCTTCGCAAACGGCGTAGAACTGCTTGGCTGACGATGCGGCGGTTCTCCCACGTCCACCAGACTGTATTCGACGGTTGATTGCTCGTCTGTCATTCTCGAACTTCCGTTGGCGGTTGTCGACTCGTGACGCTGAAACGAAAACTGCGTACCCCACTTCTGGTACCAGTTTGTCGGGAAACCAGGGGTCTTCTTCTCTATTCGTCTTCTTTGCTGAGTGGTTCAAGGCTCTACCAGGATGCCGAAACCCCAGGCCTCAACAAAGGTTGTCCGGTTCGACTCTCGTGGTCTATCGAGAGGTTTGAATGATCAACAGCGACACACTCACACACGTAGAACACCGCTTTAATAGTTCTTCTCATCGACGATTGACAGAATCACATCAACAGGCAACTTGACATCGAGAGAGAACTGCACATCTGCTTCCTCGTCATGTCATCGAGCAAGCCCTCTAGCGACAGTGTCTCGGATGGCTGGTCCGTAGATCGACGGCAGGTCCTCTTCAGACTCCACCAAGACTGCGAGGCCGATGCAAAGCTCGAGGCCGAATCTTCAGGCGGTCT
This sequence comes from Aporrectodea caliginosa, assembly GCA_020284085.1. Lineage (NCBI taxonomy): Eukaryota > Metazoa > Annelida > Clitellata > Crassiclitellata > Lumbricidae > Aporrectodea > Aporrectodea caliginosa. Next base: position 339,685 of record JACEVL010000524.1, read on the forward strand.
TCTCCAGACTGACTGTCCCATGGCCAACCCCTGCCTTATATACCTATCAGAGGTGCAGAAAACCCTGGTGCCCCAACACCTTTCCCATGGGGTGCAACTAGAAATGGCACCGGTGCAATATCTCAAAATGGCACCGGTGGTGCAGTTTCTCAAAAGAGCACCGGTGGTGCAGTTTTACCCGGTGCTACCTACTCACCACAGGGTATATCTTAAATTGGCACCGGTGCAGTTTTACCAGCAAGTGCTATATGTAAACCACATGATATATCCTATAATGGCACCGGTGCAGTTTCACCAGCAATTGCTATATATAAAGCACAGGACATTTCCTAAAATGGCTCCGGTGCAGTTTGCAGCTCTCTCGGTGTCAATATCAACAGGTACAGAACAAGAAATCGCACCAATACAATTATCAAACATTGGCGTTCCATAGAGTGCCAAATCAACTATCTAACCGTATCAGCTCAATAGGAAGTGCCTTGAAATTAATACTACAGCGCTCCATAGAGTGCCCAGCCAATTACGAATTTCGCAACAATAAACTCTCAAATTAACAATTGGCATGCCCAGATAGACCCTAGTTTTAATTTTCATTACTATTCATTATTCCATGTAGGTACACAAGTCGCGGTATATCAACTTAGTAGCCTATCTCAATAAACTAAATCTACTAGATAAGGAAAAAATAATAAAGCTAGTTTATCTACGCCGCTTTTAGTCTATTGATGTAGATCACTCATTGTAGTACAATTTATTCCTTCCAGCCAAGTTCGACGAGGGCTAATAATAATTCTAAGCACGACAATAATGTGGGCCTTATGTGGCCTACTTCTGCGTTTCAGCAGAAAAACCCTTCCAAACCATGAACCATACCTCTTGGAGCGTCTTGGAAAGCCATGTAGACTTCAATAAAAGAACGATTGCACTAAAAGCCCTGTGTAGTTTACCAATTATTAGTTAAACAAATTACCTGTAGATTGAAGTATCTTATCGCCATCATCGTAGGTGTTCAATGCACATGTAGCCTATACATAATCGTTATTGTGAGAAAGAGATAGCATATTTTGATAATTACAGTCAGATATAGGCCTATACCTAGGCCTGCTTACAAGCATATCATACATTCATACCTGAGAACAGGGCAGACAGCGAATGGCAACACTTGCATATAGGCCTACCCCAAATGACAATTGGAGGGCTAACCATGAACCATACCTCTTGGAGCGAATGGCAACGTGTAAAATCGGACAAGACATCACTCACTTGCATATAGGCCTACCCCAAATGACAATTGGAGGGCTAACCATGAACCATACCTCTTGGAGCGAATGGCAACGTGTAAAATCGGCTGCAGGGCGCCAGATGGCGTGTGATAGGCACGGACAATCACGCCTCCAACTCCTAAATCCCGGCAACTAAACCACTGGTGGTGCATTATACCCAACAGTGATTGGCAATCCGCCGAAGCCGAGAAAATGAATTCGCTAACGTTTTGTGTGGATTGAAACATCTTCCACTCTCACTCTCCGTTCCTCCTTTTCTCTTTTGCTTTCTCTGTCCATCCGTCCCTCTCTATATGTATCCGTCCATAAAATATATGTTTCTGAATGTCTTCTGTTTGTCTTTGTTTTCTTTTTCCTGTTCCCTTTACTTGTGTTTCTTTCTTTCTATCTCTGACCATTCGCATCTGTAAAACCTGTAAATACCCCGCTTAGGCCTATAGGGCATCGTTTGGAAACTCCGTAAAAGCCATTGACTTCCAATTGGAGATATTTTCCATATTTTCCGAATTGACGATATTTTCCAAATTGGTTATATTTTTCAAATTGGCTATATTTTCCAAATTGGCTATATTTTCCAAATTGGTTACATTTTCCAAATTGGTTACATTTTCCAAACAGCGGTTATGCCTGTAATAGATATGTGCCTGAACCACTGGGTAAACCCGACGATTTGTTTTGAAAAACGTGTCTTTGTCATTGGTATAGAAAACTATTTATGTATGTATGTATTTGTATGTATTTACGACGATTTATATAGCGTTGTTGATAGCAAGCTACTTCTAGAACGCTCAACCAGTAGCGGCAGCCATCAACAGGCGCCCAGCCCTCATGTAGGACAATGAGCAGCCCGGAGGCGCCAGCCGTCAGGTTGTGTGTTTGTATTGTATTGTATTGTATTGTATTGTATTGTACTCCACGTTTATAATGCGACCGAGCCACCCGCAGTAAAGGTCCGAGAAATTAATCTCTGATAAACCGACCCGACCGGGAAGCGAACCCGGGTCGCCGGCGTGACGAGCAGGCACCAACCCACTCGGCCACTCAGACCCCTATTTAAGCGGCTCGCTTACGGCACCAGACCGTGAAGGCGAATGACAGAGCCTATACGACGACCGATTTTACACGTTGCCATTCGCTCCAAGAGGTATGGTTCATGGTTAGCCCTCCAATTGTCATTTGGGGTAGGCCTATATGCAAGTGAGTGATGTCTTGTCCGATGTTGGATTATACGCCTCATCCTTCAATTCCAACACCAACGCCTCTGCATATCTTGGCCAGCATTGGACCAACGTGATGAGGGTGACTGGATGACGAGTTTCTGTAGCAAAGTGTAAAATGTATGTTGTCTGTTCATTTTTCTATATGATTCATAGTTAGCAACAACCTTGATAGCAAGAAAAAGGCGGAGAATATGTCTTTCAACCATAATTTTCAAGAAAATGATAGGCCTACTTTCCTTCGTTTACAGACAGTAACAAACTATGCCTGATGTAGTCCTACATGATTTTAGAAACTTTGCCAAAGTTCTGACAACAAAACTCTTTTCTAAAAGGCACGTCGAAATTGGCACATATTATGTTGTTTGCCGAATATGGAGTTTTGAATAGTCAATAAAACCAGTTATTTAAATTGAGCTCCTGCTGTCCTGCGTCATTTACGAGATCAAGCTTAAAGAATAGTCAACAAATCTTGTTCTGCAAAATACACTTGAATATGATTCTGTGTTCTCCATGAAATCAATCGTCAAAATCAGTCGGAGCAGCCTGTTCTCCAAGCTACAAATTGACCAGCTTTCATGCACTCCTACATAGTAGGCGCCACGCAAAGGACTACACAAGTGCCAGCCGCGTAAGCACAAGCTCCTCCCGCAACAGTAAGCATACAGGCGCAAAGAAGCGGCGGAATCGCTACCACAGAGGCACAAGCACCGCCAACTGCAATTGCCTCCGCACAGAACTTCGCAGCCCAAGGCACGCAGGTAGCACAAGCAGCCAGACCACCTTCAGCTTTAGGTATTCTGGAGGAAATGACAAGAAGAATGACAACGTAGGCCATTAGTTTGATCTTGGCATTTGGGTCGGCGGCTGTCTTGGCTGACTGCTCTCTCACGTAGTCCACCCAACACTTCTTCAAGGAGTCCATCGGAGCAATGACCTAGAATGTTACGTCGTTAGTCTGCAAAGAAATAAATTTATTTCCATGTATAAAATGCATGCATAGGGGCCTACATAGTGTGCATACGCAGATACGTAAACATGCATTCATACATTCATACAAGCACACATACAAGCATACATTCATTCATTCCAGGTAGGCCTAGATACTAGCTGTGAGCGTATTTCAAGCACGCAGCACAATGTCATCTCGAAATAATCTGTGATTGCCGGAGCAATATATTGCACACGGAAAATCCTGGGTGTCATACTTGTACCACGTAGTATTGTAAGATACACTCATGCTAAAAATATTTCAGTTGCAGATTTACGCACACAATTGATTGACATTCGCTAGATGGCGAAAGCTCCAAATCGGTTTGTTACTCTCAGTTAACACCGTACAATACAGTGTTGTGCACGAGACCAAAATTCTAAGACCAAGACCAAGACCGCGTGGTTCAAGACCAAGACCGAGACCAAGACCACGTGGTCCAAGACCAAGACCGAGACCAAGACCACGTGGTTCAAGACCAAGACCGAGACCAAGACCGCGTGGTGCAAGACCGAGACCAAGACCGCATTGTCCACGATCTAAACCTAAGCCTCAAGAGTCTAGAGTCTAGACCATGACGCAATTTTCAATTGTAGTACGTGTTACATATTCCCATAATTCAGATCAGATGCTTATAATATTAGTTATAGTTTTTTGTCCCTAAGTCTGTAAGGTCTCATGAAGAGCACACTACCGCTAAACACGCTCTCAACAGGCGCAGCTGTTGCGGAATTAAAAAAATTGCCAGTAGAGAAATATTCCTCACCAAATACCTGATTTCCAACGCTTGTCCGACTACTGATTTTGCCTTGAGAAACTGCATCAGTGAAAGCCTAACTATAGTCACTAAAGCACCTGAAGTCAGGGTTAACTGTGTCTCAACGTTTTGTTGTCGTTTCTGATAAGAAGCGAACAACGAGGTCCTCTCTCGCTTTGTCCTTGGCGGATCGTCGCATGAATTCGATGTTATCTCAGAAATCCCTGAATAACCGGAAATATCGGCATCATTTAACAAATACTCCACTCTCGTTCCCACCAAAGGCGCAAGGCCAAGACCAAAGGCGAATGACCGAGACCAGACGCCCAAGACCAAGACCAAGACCACACCTTTAATACCAAGACCAAGACCAAGACCGCACCCTTCAAGACCAAGACCAAGACCGAGACCGGTACATTCAAGACCGAGACCAAGACCAAATTTTTTCGGTCTCGAGACCAAGACCGCGGTCTCGAGACCACATCACTGGTACAATATCCCATGATATGGTTATGTTGCCTAGGGTTAACAGCGTGCCATATAGGGTTAAAGGCAAATCTATTAATAACGGTCATGGTCAAATTGATGCAATAGCCTATGGCAGAACAAGACACCAGCAACGGTGCCAAATTCCGGTTGATGAAGGCATTGGTGTGGCCAGTGGCGACGTACGGATCCTAGGCATGGTCCCCTGTAGGCCTATACGATGAAGAAGGAGGAAGAAAGGCATTTAAAACAAGTGAAAGCTGTTGAAAATCCCGTGGAAGAAAATTATGACCAACGAACGAGTGCTTGTCGATGCAATGTTGTATCGATTAGGCCTAATAAGCGTTGCGTATATTCTAGCAGTTATAATGGACAACCAACTTAATATGCAGCTATAGTCTACGAATAAGATTAACAGAATACTCTATACACAAAGGTTCCTAGATCGACCGCGCATCGATCGCCTCCACAATACAGCACGATCGATTTTCAAATCGCCTTCTATTTTCAAATGAGAACCTCTGCGTGGAAATCGGTCTTCGTAGAGGCTCTTGCGTTTACCTTCACGTAGGCTATGTCTCTCGATCCTTTCTGGCAGTCTGATATGGCGTCGCCTACCGCAAGCAATCCGCTTAAATAGTAGGCTATTCTCCACCCACGAAACGTTCTTCAAATAATCATCGGGTTTACCCAATGGCATATAAACCATTTTGGGAAAATATTGCCACTTGAAAACTGCGTTATTTCCGCATTCCACTCTGTAGGCCTATATTTACATTTACCTCTAACACAAACACCCATCTGGTGTATGCTGCGACCAGCTGTTCCCATGAACAAACATGGGCTACATATTGTCAGGTAATTACTAGATCTACAAACGAATCCCACACACCTCAGCTCTGTATAAGCCACGGCTGTTGAATAAAACGGTGGTTATCCGGACTATAAGCTATCGCAGAATTTCGGAAAAAAGTCTTGGGCTCATGGGCGTATTTAGGGGGTGGTTTTACGGGTTCAAAACCCCCCAAATAAGCTTAAAATTTTTTTATATGTTTTTGCATGGGAAATACCCAAAAAACTTTAGTTTTTGCGACCATCTCCAATGGAACCCCACCCCCCGAAATCTTAAAACCCCTCCGAAATTTTTTCCTGGCTACGCCCAGGCTTGGGCTGATGTCATTGTTGTGTGGTTTTTGCCTAATTCGAGACACATGATTTCAGCCACACTTGGCCCAAAATAGGACTAGCTGTGCCAGCTGGCATCTATTGCCTTTTTGAGTCACATAAAAACTGTTATTACATTAATCACTCATTTATTTAGGGCCTCTATCAACGTTTGTCACCACAGGCATGGTCAAAATAATAAACGAACATTTAAGCTTCACCTTTAAAGTTTCCCAGGTGGCACTATATATATTCATTCATTCCGAGAATTTATATAGATTATATATATATATACATAATCTATATAATAACTATATACATAAGTTACATACAACATCAACATGAAACCGTTAAATTGGAATTTAAACTAAATGTATATACTTACTTACTTATTTAATAGCTATTTGTATAGCGCCTTAACAACTTCCTAAATGATGATACAAACTAACCAGATACACACACACACAAACACACCCACACACACACACACACACACACACACACACACACACACACACACACACACACACACACACACACACACACACACACACAACACAACACTGCCAGAGTTTAAAGTAGTTAAACATTTATATATAGTAAATATTTAAATAAAACTTTATATTTACAATGTACATATATAAATATTTACATATATATATGTATATATATATATGTATATATATATCTCAGGGCTATAATGTTGGCCCACTTAGCTACATTGGTTGAGTGTAGGCTGCATCCCATACTTCTGTGTAAGAGAATTCCGCACCTCAGATTCACATTTCGGTGTGACCATGCGCGCGTTACAAATTTATTTATTTATAATAATAATAATAATAATAATAATAATAATAATAATAATAATAATAATAATAATAAGAGAGCATGCAGATCGCCATTCACTTCCAAAAGGTGGCTTATTTAAGAGAGTTTAAATCTAGGGCTCTGTACACGGGACCTTAAATGACTTAGCGCTTATTCAAACAAACAACGGTGGTGATGGATCTCACGGTGAGATCCATTACCACTCAATCAATTCATTGAAAAATGAGCAGTGTTGAGGCCTTACGGTCACTATAATTTTAAAATCAAGTACATTTGCAATTATATAAATAACTTCATGAATACAATCAAATCAATGCACAAAAGTGTTACATCAACAATGAAAGTAAACGAACTTGATAAAAAAAACAGTCACTTCACACCAACATTCAGTCCTTCAAACATACCATAATCCATACTAACTGTATTGAAGTCCATACTATCATCTTCCGTACTATTGCCATCCATACTATTGCCATCCATACTATTGCCATCCATACTATTGCAATCCATAGCCTACTATCACCCTCCATACTACTACCATCCATACTATTACAAACCATACTATCACCCTCCATACTATTACCATCCATACTACCACAGTTTTGCCAGTGACTGAAGACCATTGCATTCGATTACATCTTGTGCTGTCAATTACAGAGAACCTCTTAGAAGCGTTCTTGTAGAGGCGCTATAGAAATGTTCACTTACGATTACGATCTGCCAGCAACTGTCTGAACAATGCCTTCTCTTCAAATGAAAATTTGCTATTGCGATATTCAAATCAGTAGAACTTCTTGGCTGCTGCTTCACGTCTCGACCTGAAAATAGGAAAATAACGATGGTTACAATACAGTTTCAAAACCTCAAAAATCATTACAATTTCAACCTTTAACATAAAACCTTAAATATCAAATTGCAACACTAAACTGGTTACATTAACATTGTGATCTTAAAAGTGAAACCTGAACGTCTGAATTTTAACATGATACATGTAACTTTAACCATTTCTTACTTACTTACCCACCTACAGCTGAGCAGTGCCCCAAAGTATCTTTCTGACTATATGCGAAAGCCGTTATCTGCGACCTCATCTCGTTCCTTGCGCTCTGCTGATTGGCTAGATCTTTTTGTTCCTAGGACTAGGACTGCCTTGGCTCAACGCCGGGCATTTGCTGTGGTTGGTCCCTCTACTTGGAATAACCTTCCCCTCATTAAGGGCTAAACTAATGACTAGTTTTTCTCTTTGGTCTCTCGTTCTTTAAAGACGTTTCTTTTCCCCTGGGGTTTTCGTGCTGAGAGCGCTTCTGAATAGTTATTCTGAGAGAGGCGCTATATAAATCTTTAGATACAATACAATACAATACAATACTTACCCACCCCAAGAAACAACATAACATCAACCTGTGTTATATACACATAAACACACACCTGAAGATTAGAAAACCGAGAATACATGCTAGTTGACCAAGGAGGAAGAGAAACAACAAAACTGGAGTGATGCAGTTTGCGGCAGGACATGGACCACCAGCACCCTACACAAATAAAAAATATTTACTAAATTATTTGCTAAATAATTACTAAAGCCAACAACCAGCTACAAAAGAGCAGACAGGAGAAAGGAATGTAGAGAACACGATCAGAAAGAGAAGACATGTAGTTCATATGGATTAAGATAGAAGGGCAAGCCAAGGGATGATCTGGTTTACTGAAAGGAAAACGAGAAGACCTTGGAAGAACAGGCCAGAGACCATAAGACAACTTAAGGTGCTTGAGGATGTCGTGGGACGACACTGAATGTCAGTCAGGCGAAGGACAGAAACGGGTGAAGAAGCGGAGTTCTCCGATGTGCAGACCTGTATGGGAAGGACAAGTACTACATCAGTACAGTACAAGTTAATCGGTGGAACAAGGCAATGAAGGCAAGTTAGAGTATGGGTAAGGCAGCATACAGAACTTTGGGTGTGATAAGGCTTGGTAAATTAGACCAGCAGGGTATGATAGGGAGATGGGGTTACAGAAGAGTATTGCAACGTAAGACAAGTTAGAGTATGGAGCAAGATAGGTAGGTTAAATTATTAAAGTGCAGAACTTAGGGTTTCAATACAACTGTATCTGATATTGCTTCCTTCCAAAATTCAGAAGTGCATACAACTATACAACAGAACATCGAAGGCACTAAGCAGCTGAGCGTGAAGAAATTACTCAAGGTCTCTACACAGTCATCACCTCAGGGAAGGTTCGAACCCACAATTTCTGCATTGTTTAAGGCTAAGACAATCAGTTAACATGTCCCTCTATAAGGTAAGGTTGAGTATGGAATACCGGTAACAGGGTAAGGTGTCATACGGTTCAGTAGATTATCACAGGGTTAAGGTATGGCAGGGTAAAGGAGAGGAGTTTAAAAGTGAAGGTGGGGTTGATGGTTTAGCAGACGGGAATAAACAAAGAAACAGAAATTTACAGCAGAAATCTAGAGAAGAAAAAGCAAACCGTTTCCTTTGAGGAGATGAGTGACTTGACTTCACCATGCATGGCACTCATGTGACTTTTTAGTTCTCCGAGATGCCTAAGGACCTCAGATCCACCCTTGTCTGATCCTACTCCACCCTGTCCCAGACTGGACACTCTTTGCTGGACATCGTTCAACACAGACCTACAGAAAAGCATCGTCGATACGAAAACCATTAATTCAAATATGAGGCAGAAATTATATCTAAGGACTTAAAAACTCTGGTGAACAAAAAAGTTCTCGAGTGGCCACAACACATCAACATCTAGCAGAGCATAAACCTGCCACAGAAGACAACGTGGCACTTTGTCAAATAATACAGTTAATTGCTTATTTATTTTAACATATCTATATATGTACATGTTTATTGATAAATTACATCATCTGTTTAATGTAACAAATATTATCTTACTCATTAATTAGCTACATTACATATTCATGCACTGCAACCAGTCTTAGAGGACACCATGAAATGATGACTTTTGCATAAAAAATGGCAATTATAGAAGCTTCCTAGATTAGATTTACTAACTGACTGATACTCTAATTTTTCTATTAATTTGCAGCATTTATTTACGCTATTAATCTATTTCACCAAACCTGACATCACGCATATGGCTAACGACCTCTTGCTGACTGGACAATAACCCTGCAACATCTTGCTGTTCGGTCGGATTCTGCTGTAAAGTTGATCCCTGTAAAGTATGACGAATCAAATAATCTTACTTTAATCTGATCAAATCTATTCTAATTCTAATTTTATACATTTCTATAGTGACATTATAGTAGCACATATTGCGACCAATCAGTAGCAATCTTCTTAAGCGAAACTACATTCCACATCACAATTCACATCACAATCAATGTCACATTCCACATCACACTCCACGTCACAATCCACATTACATTTCACATCACAATCCATGTCACAATACACATAAAAATCCACATCACAATCCACACCACAGTCTCACATGCAGATTGTTTATAATAAGAATGGTACAATAAAGAATATATCACATTCCACATGACAATCCTTTGGACAGAACAAATTAAAATAAACACACCTGTACAGGTGAGTTCATTAAGTTTACCTTTTGATCATGACCTGGACGTTGATTGATAATAGTCAGCAGTGACAGTTCTCTCTCCTGTCGACCAACAACTTCATCGAGCTTAGCGCCAATCGTCTTGACCAGAAGGTAGATTTCGTTCTGACCATCGAGAATCATCTTCATCTCCCTCATTTCTGGGGCTTCGAACTGCCAACAAAACGGATTGGAAAACGTTCACAGTTGTTCCAATTAAACAAATCCAGGAGAATCAAACATGAGACAAACTCTAGTTTGAAATTAAATTCAGGAAGCGAACGAAGAAAAAATAACATAAATAACAGACAATAAGAAAGTATTGAACATTCAAAGAAATCAAACATAAAGATTATCAAGCGAGAAAAATCTTCTTCAACTTTAAATTCTGTAAATGAATATTGAAGAAGTAAAAAAAGTTCAAATTGCTGTAGTTATAGACTTTCATACAGTACACAAAATATATACACAAAATATATACAAATACAATCAATTTTATAAACTAAATAAATGCAAAGATTCTAACATGAGAAATACTTTTCAAATGTCATACTGAGAAGCAAAAGAAAACTTAAAATTTCCAAATAAATGCATCTAGAAGATTCTTATATATGAAGCATCCTTGCCAAATTTAATATTCTTTAAGTGGGGAAATATTAAATAGGGAGAAATCCTGTTAAATTGCATTTTGGCTGCAATTCAGGAGCTTTGCAACAAAAAAAATTTCACTGAAAAATTATACTACCACATTAATAAATCTAAGAGACCGCTAAATGTGAAAAACTATTCCAAAATGTAACATCAACATTGTATATTGTCACATTTAAATATTACTTGACTTTTTCACATTTAATTATCTGTACGTTGTAATATAACATTTTAACACTAAATATTTTACATGCTGTATTTTCATATTTATGATGCTGAAATTATCTGCAGTTTATAAGAGATATATTTTTTTAGAAACTTTGAAACAGTCGAGTTACAAAACGAAATGGTTCAATTAACTACATAACATTAGGTTACATTAATTATAAAATTATTTTAACAAAACTGTTGACGCACCATTTTCTCTTCATCACCGACATACTCTCCAGGTTTAGACGGATGTTCTTTTTTATACCTAAACAAATAAATACACATAATAAATTTACCTTAAAAATGGAAATGAAGAACACATTAATTTTTCATGCAGTTTAGATACCAGGTAGTGCAACAATAGATAAAAAGATATAAATCATTTAGGTAGTCACAGTAAGACAAGACTTGACGATAAGTTTGGTAAGGTAAAGTAATTGCCATCTCTGACTTGTTGTGCTTGGCCTTATAAACTTCAACTATTCTGCTAAAAAACACAAGAAGTCTGTGCTAAAAAGCAATGCTGGAAGGCAAGTCATAAATGCTTGAAGGACCTTCTCTTACCTCAATTAACTCTAACTTACCTTATCTTTGGACCTTATTTTAGCCTAGTAACCTTAACTTACGACATCTTACCTTACGTTACATCACTTTGCCTAATCTTGCCTCAAATCACCGTACCTTAACTAATGTATTAACTGGTAGTGAGGAAAAGAAAACTTACTCTTCTTTTGCCTTATCCAGTTTATCTCGATAGTCATTGAACTCTTGGTCATATCTCTTCCTTTCCTCGTCTGTAACATCTCTTGATTGGTCTTCTGTCTAAAAGAAATAGCCAATGCTTAACTCATAACAAGACTTCAATCTCCAGTTTTACCATACATCTATGTTCCCCATTTAAGTTTCATAATTAACAGTCTATTTCTTTTACCTCTCTCAATCTACTGGCCCAAAAGAAGTATGCCACAGTTTACTACTAAAATAATTTTTAAACCTCAAGGTGTTAAACACGATGAATGGTTATTCTGTGGCACTTTTGCTCAGCCAGAACTTGATGAATTATAAGACATTCCAGACATGATATTATTGTCTCCTGATATTATTTTAAGAACCTAAAGGATCATGGCTACCTTGGGCTAGCCATGACCCTTTTTAAGTTATGAAGTCTGTAAAATATTAATTATCAAGTTAAATAAAAAATAATAAATAAATACCCCTTCTGTTGTAGGAGTCATGCTGTGAGTAAGGAAGGCAAGCACATCATGATCATCTAAAACAGAAACATTCAATTGTAATAATTAGTAACTTCTATTGTGCTGGTGTCTAATGCACAAGGCCTCAACCCAAAGCACAGTTCAAAACTGCCATCAGAATTTAATCTAATCTAATCCAAGCACTTCTAAAGTGCAAACACTTTATAAGGCAAAGTTAAGTAACAAAAAGGTAAGTTAAGGTTCCTTACAGTGAGGTAAGTTAGACTAAGGTAAATATAACCTACCATAAAGTAAGGATAGGTACCATAGTGTAACCGGTAAGTTAAGGTTCCATAAGTTAAGGTAAGACACAATAAGGAAAGTACCATAAGAAGTATAAGGTAGGATTAGGTATGATAAGGTAAGTTAAGGTTCCATAAGTTATGGTACAATAGCGTAAAGAACTCTAAAATATCTTTTCGTTAGTAAGCACTGTTTACTTTACAGATGAAATATTTTGTTCTTAAAGACATTTATCAACATTTAGGCCAGAGCTCCGATAAAGTTTTCCAAAGTGGAATCACATAAACTTCCAGTTACAATTACATAAGTTAAACCAGATACCATAAAATAAGGTAAGGTAAGCTATGGCCAAGAACCATATGGTAAAGTAAGGTACTGTACGGTAATGTGAGATACAGTAAGGTAAAGTACTGTAAGGTATGATCATGAGATATGGTAAGGTACCCAAGGGTATGGTAGGGCACACTAACAAAAGGTAAGGTACCATACAGGTAAGGTATTCAATGCCAACAATTTGATTATATTATTCAACCAACTGAAGCACGAGTACAACATTAGCATTCCAAACACCTAAGACATCAAAAATGAGAAAACTATACAACAGGAATCAAACTGTAAACAACAAGGAAACAACTGTGTAAAGCAACCATAAATAAAAAAATAATGGGTGACTCTAATTCATAAATCACAGGAGAAAAAGGAAACAAAGATCACTTTAAATATTTCAACTGCAACCAGCACCAAAACTTTTGATAATTCAATGGAGTGAAATTATACAGTGCAAATTGGTCACATCCAAATTCTGACCAAACAATACAACGTAAAATAATAATAGGCTAATATAGTTATTGTAAGGTAAGGTGTCGTAATTTGTGTCATAGTTTGTTATGTGAATTTATATAGCACTATTGTAACCCTAAGGTAAATTGTCCACCACTGACCTTAATAGCAATTAAGGTCAGTAATATGGTAAAGTAATAATAGCCTCATTTTCTTATATATTGCATGCAAAATTAAATGAAAACTATGGTTGGGAAACATGTTAAAACATGCAAAGAGGCAAATAACTAGAATACACTGGGACAGAGAAATGGCCATAAAATTGTAAAATATACATATGATTAAAACATTAGGACAAATAGGTATAACACTGGATTAGGGGAAGCAGTTTACTACAGTCAAACAATTTAAAATCAACTACAAACAGGGAACCAGTAAATAAATGCCAAAGCAACAACAGAGAACCAGTACAACACGTATGCCGTCAAACTCACCGTATGCTTCGTCTGATACGTCAAGTTACATACACATCTGTGTATTCATACATATGTAATCATGTTTATTGTGAAATAGATGCCTAGCAGCAATTAAAGGTGCAAAGGGTATTCCATAAAGAACGTCTGCAAAATATTGCTTACTTTGGACCCCTCCCTTGTCCGCATTTGGCATCACCCTCCCCGTTCCTTTGCGGGCGTCTGCATTCAAATAGAGTCAAAACGCCTAGATCAAGTTACCCTGTTGATCCTGCAGGGTTAACTGTGTATGGAGTAGGGGTACTGGTGGGTCTAGTAAAGGGACCTCAATTAGTCTACTGTCTTTAAGGCACAGGCAAAGATGGGCAAATTATCCGCAAAAATGTAATTGAATTACAAATTAGGCCTACTTTGGGACATGTAAGTGAATTGCAAATTGCAAAATACATGGGAAAAAAGAATTAAATTACAAATTATGTAATTTCAAGTAATGTCCTTCCCAGGGCACAGGCTCTTTAATGGATGACCCCTAAGCAGTTGGGCAGTAAGGACTTGCTCAAGGTATTATGAAGCACAAATGGCTTTTTGGCTTATTATGAATTATATCTTAAATATTAAAAATAAAATCCAAACACTGTTACTGTAAGTCCAAACTCAAGAATAGTTTACACATTATTGGCAATCATTTTTCTGGCAATTCAAAACTAATTGAAGACCACATCTGGTAAATTCATAACTTTAAAATACCTCACAAACTATGTCCATAGTTTACAAAACATGTCAGTAGAATCTAAGTTTAAGAGTAAAGCCCTGTAAATGACTCTGCCCAAAGCATTTGACTTCAAACAGCTGACTCAAACAACGGACTGAGAACAATTGACTCAAACATTTGAGTCTAAACATTAAAATTATTATAAGTCTAAAAAGTTGACTCAAAAAATTTAACTCACCAGCCAGACCACCAGTGGCTGCAGAAACTCCAAAGTAACCATTCTTTGGCAGCTCTATGTCATTAACTCGTGCACATATCTCATAGTCATCTCTGTTACTTGTTACACCATTGTGGTAATGTATCTGAAAAAGTTGAACAGGTAATGGTGTATGTGTATGGTTCTATCTGAACATTTAAATATTCCCTTTTAATTTAAAAGCCTGTTCTCTGTGTTGAATAGCAATTGCAAGACATTGGAATAGATCATCATTATTATAATTATTATTATAGTTATTATTATTAGAATAATAATAATTATTATTATTATTATAATAATAATTATTACAATTAGAATAATAATAATAATAATTATTATTATTATTATTAGTAGTAGTAGTAGTAGTAGTAGTAGTAGTAGTAGTAGTAGTAGTAGTAGTAGCAGTAGCAGCGATAGCAGTAGTATTATATAACATTTTAATTATACTAAACAAATTGTTAAGATTTTGTTATATATCATTAAGATCTTGTTGCAGTAGGTCATCTAATAGTATTTTAAACAAACCGTTAAAGTCTTGTCATGGTATTCGAGTTTAGCTCGCGTTGGGTACGGCTTGTTTCTAAAGTCTCGCATACAACCGCCTGAAATTTGGTCTGTTCCATCCCTAAGAAAAACACAGAATTCAAATGATATAATGAAAAATAGTTAGAAAAATAGTAGATTAGAGAATATAAGGCATTTTGAATAGGTAGCATCTGATCAGAGCTTAATAAAATCCCATCTCTGGTGATCGAGTTATAGATTAGATTAGATTAGAGTAGATTAGAATTACATAACTTAGATTATGGTGAGGCAATAGCTAAGAAATGCAGATTAGAACAGATTAGATCACACAGATTACGAGATCAAACAAGTCATTGGGGTCGGGCGATGGTTGAAAAGTAATGCACAGGCATAAAGAACAGAAGGATGCGGATTCGATACCCGCTAGCAACAAAAGGTTGACTCAGTCTTCCACTCCCAAGGAGGCGATGGTAAAATGAGGAGCAGTAGGACGGATCGGCACCTAACACGTCACCATACAGTTATAAAATCGACTCCTGTTTAACTTGTCATCATGTGTTCCTACTATTTCATTGTATTGTATTGTATTGTATTTGAACACTTGTTATAGCGCCCCTACCAGATTGCCCATTCAGAGGCGCTCCCGACTAATGCGCGGACGCTGAATCGGAGTTTCACGCCGAAGCGCATGAGCAATTGCGAGTGAAGGACTTGCCCAGGGTCCCTACGCGGCGGCTTTGAGGTGGATTCGAACCCGCAACCCTCCAGCTGCAAGGCACCGAACATACCCCTACACTACCGCGCCCCAGTTGTATTGTGTTGTGTTGTATTGTACTCCACGTTTATATTGCGACCGAGTCACCCGCAGTAAAGATCCGAGAAATTAATCTCTGATAAACCGACCGACCCGGAATCGAACCCGGGGCGCCAGCGTGACGAGCGGGCTACCAACCCACTCGGCCACTCAGGATCTCTTTTTTCATGTAATCATACTGTGGTTTGTCAGTTTATTATTATCACATACAATGGCATAAATGGCCAGGTGAAGATCCTTACTTGCCATGATTGTAGACTAATTTGCACTAGGCTAGATTTATATCAGACAACAGCTCTAATCAGATTAGGATAATATTAGTTTAGATCAGGTTAAACAAGACCACAGCACAGATTATAGATTAGACAAAGATTAGATAAGGATTAGATGGAATACTTGTCGTGGTTGTAGATCTTTGTTCCATCATTGAGGATGATCATGATGTATGGATTGTTGCTCATGACGTCATTGTCGTAGGAATCAAAGAAGACGCCGAGACCTCGCCACTGGTCTGCGCTTCCAAACACAGGACCATCAAGACCTCGGTCCAGTGTGTACCACAATGCCTAAAATAAACCAAACACTACGACATGTAATGCAATGTGATGCAAGGTCAAGCAATACAATGCAAATATAAAAGTCATGTAAAACAAAGCATTACAATAAGTGAATAAGCTGGTTCCCATGGCTTTGCTTTTTTGGGCTCTGTATGTAGAAGTTTCGAGTTTATGATTACCATTACACTACAGAAGAGTACATTCAATGATCAGGCAAAATTTAAAGAAATGATCAGGTAAAATTTAACATTCAATGATCAGGTAAAATTTAACATTCAATGATCAGGTAAATTTAAAGTTTAATGATGAGGTAAATGATACAGTAAATTACAATACAATAAAGAGCACAACAATATAGAAACACACGACATTACAACCACCAAAAACACCCAAAAATACAATCCAATTTTAATATAACACATAATTTCAACACATTACATTACATCTTCCCTCCTGTCCTAAGTACATGGGCTCACTGTCTGCTGTTATCGATTGCATGCCTCCACTTGTTTCATCACCCGATGTAATCCGTCCAGCATATTGCAATTAGAAATTCATATAGTACCAGAGCCAAGAATAAACTACTCAGACTCAGAGACACTCTTCACACTAGTAACTAGTTAGCTTAAAGATTCTAAAAGTCACTAAGACCAGAAACTTCATTAATAAGTAAAACATGGAACAGAAAACTATGAGTCACCAGCGGCGGCAAGCTCACACACATCTGACTGATATCGCTGCATACAGTGAGGGGCTCTTAAGATGCGCTATACAAGTGTTCTGTTACATCACATTAGGCCTACATTTTTATACACATGTAATCTCGAGCTTCTGCTTTTATTGGCCCCACTTTATGGAACCAACTTCCTCCCATGACTCACTCATTGCTTCAAGCTGGGGGCCTCCCTGCAACCTTTCACTGCATAAAGACAGCCTCATTTTCTTGGGATCTCTTGCACTGGGAGCTTCTCTGATTATTGTGGCACTGAGCGGCGCTACATAAATTTACAGATACAATACAATACAATGTAGAGCCCAATCACTGGATTCCCATCCAAATAAATGCACACTATTTTCTATAGCGACTATATACCCCTAACCTTGCTAATTTTTCAATGATGCGATCGGGTGTGATCCTTCACCACCTCTGCCCATTTGAATGGGTCACCACACTGTTTAAAACCCCAGTGTATGGACCAGGCTAGCTTGATTTCAATCCCTAAGGCAAGCCACCATCGGGAGGCAAACTGAGATCTCTGATTATAATTACTGTGCTAGTAGTAGGTGTTTCAGCTTAACGACACTGTGTGATTACAAAGATTATTAGCGTCGCCCTCCTCCTTCCTCCAGGCTTGGGACTGGCACTGTCAGAAAGCGGACAGTGAATTACTGTGCTCACATGGTCTGTGGACCAAGCTGCGTCAATAGAGTGGAACGACAATACAGAAGGCATGTCAACGAATGACGTGGCTATTGACATGTGGAAAGCAATGTTTGCCGAATCAATAAAGCATAATGCCAGCCACTTAATAATTGCCGTCCATACTTCAACATTACCGTGCACACCTGTCAGCCACGTGCCGCTACAGTCAAGTCACAAACCAACAGAAGTAACAATCCAGTTAGGAAAATAAACAAATGTCTTACATCAATGGAAGGTGTACGGCAGATACAGCAATACATTACAGTACCATAAAAATGCAATAGACCACAATCCTCATCGTCAGTTCCTCAGCCAGCCATTTTACGGCGATGGGTACGAATAAATTATCTCCGTTGTCCTCGGTTATTTGTTGAGTCCATTGCTCCCCTTAGTGTTAGTCCAAGTGATGTTATGTGCTCGTTTATATTATCTATCCAGCGTAGTCTTGGTCTGCCTTCGTTTCTTTTTCCTTTGAACCTTGCATGTAGTGCATTGTGTGGGATTTGGTCAACTGGCATTCTCTCTATGCTACCATAATACAGTCTGGTAAAGACAATAGTACAATCCACCACACTTAATGCACTAAAATACAATGCAACAATACAAGACCATTATGTAATATAATACAAATTAAAAAACAATAAAACACATGATAATTGTTATTTTGATCGTGGCATCTATATAGCTCAAAGTTTTGTCGTCTTACCAGTCCATCTGCTCCGATTCTTCCTCTTCCGTTGACTCGGAAAACTACTTCCACCTCCCAATTCTCATGCGGGTTGGCCATCTTTGACCATACAGCACCTGGAAAAGAAATGGCAAGCCACTCAGCTGTCTTGCTGGGTCTGCTCCTCACTATCTTAGGGCCTTTTGTACCCCAGTATCTTCTCTGCACAGTCGTTCCTTCCTTCGGTCCTCGGCCCGTGGTTACTTGGTTGTCCCGCGGGTGCGTACTTCTACGGCCCAGTCTAGGAGTTTCGCTATTGTTGGTCCCAATAGCTGGAACCAGTTACCTCAGTCCCTCAGGACTGACCTTTTTCTATTTCTTTTGACCAGTTCTGCAAGCGCCTGAAAACCTCCCTTTACCAGTGAAGAGACTGGCTCGGGTCGGGAGCGCCTCTGTTTTGAGTGGCGCTATATAAATGCTTGATTACGATTACGATTACTCTAACATGAGGTTAGGTACAGGTCTGTAGAGATAAGGTAAAAATAAGGTATGATACAATGACGATAGGTAACGTAGGACAGGTAACGTAAACGAGGTATGGTATAGAAGGTTGAAAGATGGGTGCAGGGGCTAAGAATTCAGAAATCAAAAGACTAGAGAAATATGGTTGGTTCCACAGGTGTGCGTGGGCCTGCCACTGGCGACTCTTTCAGCATACTGTGCATTGTTTTGCTAACTGATGAAATATATTCGTTCGTAATGACATGTAACATCATATAGGCTAGCGCCTCTGAGCAGGCCTAGATATCTTGAAGGGGCGCTATATAAATGTTCAATTACATTACATTTATACATTAAATCAATTACAAATATTTATTGCTCCTGTATAGCGCCTTTTAAGAGGCAGTCATTTGCTCGCTAATTGAACAACAGCTGCGCTAACCTATGCCCTTCCGAATCAATAACCGGTCGACAGAGACCAGGACTCGAGCAATTAATAATCACCAGGTGTCACCAGGCAGTAAACGTGGATAAGTTTAACATTTGCCTGCTAAGAATCAATGCATATGACAAGATGCATGCACAATTACAGAAAATGGTCACGTGTAGTACGGCTGCGTACGAAGAAACGATGTAATGTAATATATCATTTCACAGTCTTAATTAATTAGTTAATTAATTGGCTAGAGCCAAGACTGATACATCCAAATATGAACACATAATCTCTGTGCTTAAATCTTTGCATTTGGCTTCCTCAGGCAGGGCTTTTTTAAGCGTGCAGTTCTACACAAAAAGTGCAGTTCTAAATGAATTTGTGCAGTTGTAAAAGCATTTTTGTGCAGTTAAAAATGGCTAAAACAGGTCACTGGGAATAATTTACCAAGGCTTTTTGAAAAAGAGAGAAGGGGTTGTGCAGTTCTAAAAATGCCTTTAAAAAGCCGTGGCTTATACATCCCAATAGAAATAGTTTCAAAAATTTGGGCTCATAATTTATAAAACATTGAACTCTGGCCAGCTACAATACTTAAGTCAGTTCCACAGACTTATCATTATTCAACGAGGTCATCCGATTATCTTTGTTTGGTCATACTTAAATCAAGAACTGTTCTTGGTAAGTTTTAGTTCTCGTAGTATCTCATGTTATAGTTCTTTAAAGTGAACCCCTGAAATCTTGATGTAACAGGGATCTCAGTAGCAAAAATTCAATTGCAATAGTACCTTGTACTGTCAGGTCAGAAGAACCTCTGGTAACTTTCTCATAAATACGCTATATAACTGACATTAACTGTGAACTTATAAGTTGTTGACATTGACAATTCTTCATACTCCACAATTTCAAAATAGTGAAGTGCGCTCAAACATGTGTAATTTACCCTTTTTACTCTTCATTGAAGGTGTAATTCGCACAGATTCGTCGCTGGCAATGGCATCTGTAATTGGAAGCACAAAGCCCATGGTAATATAACACAGGCAAGCGCTTACAAAGTAATTTTCCAAGGCTAAAAAGAATTTCCGTCTGCGTCCATCTATCTCTTTATGTGTGTGTCTCTCTATCTGTCCCTGTTTGTAATGCTCTCTGTACGCTTATCTTTCTGTTCCAGCCTGCAATGCTCTCTGTAACAGTCAGTTCCACAGACTTATTTGTAATGCTCTCTTCCGTCATTCTGCCTCTTTGTCTCCCTTTATCTGTCCAACTCCATCTCGCTCTATATGTCTTATCTACCTCTACCTTGCTCTTAATGTCTCTCTCTGTCTCTCTCTCCTTCCCCTCCCCTCCCCCTCTCTCTCTCCTGCACATCTGTCTGATACTGTCTGCCTGGCCTGCTCTGTTTGTCTGTCTCTGCTGATGTCTGTCTCAGTCTCTCCCGCTGGCTGTCTTGCTTCTTGGGTTTGTGTCCTCATAATGTATGCTAAAATTTACAGTTTACCACCATACCATACTGCCTGAGGCAAAGCTATGTATCTGAATACTTAAATAATATTTTTATACAAATGCAATACATCAGGCTACTTACTTGACATGTATATATTTTAATATTTATATACCGCAGCATGTTTAACAGAGTTCTGCAATATCACAGACTGAAAGATATTTACTTTCAGCGAAGGCAAGAATTTCTGATCAAACCTAATCATATCCAACTAACCTAATCAAATCGAATCTAAACGAATGACATGTAATTCAAATAAAATGTCAAGTGAATCAATCAATCAAAACTTGTCCTGTGTCACTGCAATAAGGCATCCGAATTGATGGACCCTGCTAGGTAAAACTAACAGGTAGAAAAAATTCAGAGAACATATGACACGCCAAGTAAAGCAGCGCTATAAAAATCCTTGAGCTGCAACACGTCCACCATGACCTTTAATGCAGTCCGGATCCAAGCAACCCAGTTTCTGACTCACCCCCGTAGTGATCCCAGAACGGGATGGATCCATCTAGCTGGACGAGGTGAGGTCCCTTGAAGCTCAGCTGGTATTCGAAGCGCCTGTTCAACCCCTGTGGCACTCCCTCACCATTCGCCAACTCTTTCGACCCAAAACCCACCAGCGCTGTCACTGCGATCGTGAGCTTTAATATCGTCGCTAGATTCCGAGTCATATCGCCGACAGACGAATCAAGATTTGTACAAAAAGACGAATAAATAAAATTTAAAGTCAATCAGGGTGAAGATTGCAAACAGTTGAAAACATTCACTCGTTATAAGTGAGCGAAGTTTGCCACACTAAAGTTCTTGGGTTCGATTGTAGGCGTGACTTTGGTGCCGCATCGCATCTTCTGATTGGTCCACATAAACTTACCTGTGCAGGTAGGTAAGGTCGTCATAACCAAGCAGGGCAATTATTATTTTGACCCCAGGTACATCAGTTTATGATCCCTCGTGACTGAAGTCACCGATTCTAGTTTCTGAGAAAAATTCGAAAAACAACTCAGGCATCACCCATCGGTCTGAATTTACGCGTACAATTGGTTAACGCATACGCATGGACATGCTTCTTTTTGCCTTAGAATTTTCCAGTAGGCCTACTACTTGGACATGCTTCTTTCTGCCTCTGCTTTTCCGCCAGAACCACATGCAATAATGACTATTTATATAGACTATTGTGTTGGACTTGCTTCTTGAACCAAAATGATACCGATATTTAATTTTAACCTTAAACTGGACTTGCTTCCTTTTGCCATGGCAGGGCTGTATTATCATTACAAAAATTTTCGCATTCACAAAGTCACTGTCATATAAAATGTGAATCTGAGGTAGTCAGTTGCCAGGTGTAAAGCAGTTCGTATATAATACAGATGTTTTAAAGCCTGTTAGAAACAGGTTTTATGAGTTTTAAGATGTCTCTTGAAGGGAAAATAGCCTGGAGCATTGGAGAAACACTTCAAGATCTAAAATATCTGCAGAAGTCGAGTTGGCCTAATTGAGACCAGATCAGTACAAGAGAGCATGTTATGGTCTGTGACATGTCTTTGATAACGGCAGACCTTTAAATTTGTAATTTGTTGTTGTGATATGACACAAACAAGCTTGTAATTGTGTAAGCATTAATTGTCGTTAATTTATCAAGTGTCCTTCACCACCTCCAGGACCATATGCAGAAAACATTCTGATGAGCTTTAGGTAGAAAATCTTTTGGAACAGCCTTCAAAGTTCCCCAGTTTTCGCTTAATTTAATGTACAGTAGATTATAAGAACCCAATCTCAGTGATCAAATCAAGCAGCTGAGGTAGTCGTGCATTCAATCGGACCACAACTCAGTCAGTAAAGGCATTTAATAAGTTATATAAGCAACTCATTATTCAGTAAGTAAATAAGCACTGCATTTATTCCGTTGCTCATTCTGCCAAGTATGACAAGTCAATCATTCATTTTATTCACTAAGTCACTCATTTAATCAGTTGTGCAACTGCTTTGTAAGTTAGTCATTCTTTTATTAAGTAAATAATAAAAAAATCATTAATTCAATAAGTAAATAAATAAGTAATTTATTTGTTCAGTATGTTTGATAAGTAATGCATTTATTCAGTTGCTCATTCTGTAAGTATGGCAAGTCAATCATTCATTTTATTTTCTAAGTCACTCATTCAGTCAGTCATTCAACTGCTGGGCAAGTTAGTCAATCATTTATTCAGTACACACGGCACCCAATCAGTCACTCATTCAGCAATCATTTAATTAACTAAGTAAGGGAGTTGCTCCGATGGTGTGGCACAACTTTCAAAACAAAATACACTTTCTGTAAACACATGTAATTAGGCAGACGAGCAATTATTACACAATTACGAAAGACAACTGAGTAAATCTTTACACACACTTGAGAATTTGTAATATTTACATTAACTTGGAGTTTCAAACAGTAATTTCTACAGTCAGCACACTCTCGCAGCTAGTGTTGCCTCAACACACACAGAAGCATAAAATGAAGACAATAGGCTAAACACAATACCATAGAAGCCAATGTATTTCGCATTGTCTTTCATTATTTTCTACATTGTGTTCTATTGTATTATATGGTACTGTATTGATTGAAGACAACAGGGCCAGTGGCATAACGAAGGGTTTCAGTGCCCAAGGGCAAGAGTTGATGACTGTGCCCCTTTTTAATTTTCTTGTTGACTTTTAATCATTCTTGTCATAGTACTGTGTACCACCGAAAGCTAATTTTGTTCCCCCCTTGAGCTGCGCCCGGGCCGGTTGTCCCCCCCTTTCCCCCTTTGTTATGCCACTGAACAGGGCGTGTTTCCAGGGCTAACCACGGACCCTTTGCAAGAGCAGATCTAAGGGCTAATCAATCCATACCACCATGGCTCAATTACCACGGTTATAAATTTTGGAGAGGGACATGCTATTCAATTTCCCTAATCGTCTACACCTTTTGGATGACTTAACACCTTGAATTCCTTCAACTCTGAATATTCACTCCAAACGATTCTCACCTCGGTTCTTAGAGGGTTAACATCAGCATCAAGTTCAACTAAGCAACCGATATTTACATTAAATGAGTAATGTTATAATAATATTAATAATAATAACAATACTAGAATAAGAAAATGACGTCACCATCTCAGATCACAATTAGCACGACAAACGACCACAGGAATGACATCACATTTACAACAGAATTACGGAAATCGTTACAAGGTAAAAATGTAAATATTTACACATCTTATTACACCTTGTTACTTGGTTCTAAAACATCCATTACATTGAAACTAAAACGAGTACTTAGATTAAAAATATTAAAAATTCATAGTTCTGCTCAACTTACATTTCACACTCATCAAAGAACTCTAACAATAATTATAAATTATAATTAATAATAATTATTAATTATAATTAATTAACTTGACACGCTAATGAAAACAATTAAAAAATTTCATATAGTCTTGTTCTTGAAAGGTTACACAGCCTACACTTCACAGACAAGCAACAATTAACCATTATTTATTACGGTATAATTATATTTTAAATTATAAATCTTAGTATTTATTATGATTTAGTATTATTTGCACCCAGGCAAGAAACAGATGACAGAAAACTCACGCAAAAAATAAATATGCGCTACAAAATACGTCACAGGTTGTAACAAAATTTAGTGTAATGTCACAACATACTCTTTGGCCTTGCGCACTGGGAGCGCCTCTGAATGGTTCACCCTATGAGAGGCGCTTTATAAATGTTTGAATACAATACAATATAATACAACAGATCAATTTTGACACACCGTGATTTACGGGATGGCAAAGTAAATATAAGTTACAGGATAGTAAGGTAGCATAAATTATGATAACGAAAAGACGGGGAAGAGTATATCACAGTAAAGTACTATAAATTAAATCACTGTAAAGAAAAGTAGGGAACGCAAGGTAAAAGTGGGGTAAGCATACATACTATAAAGTATGGCACATTTTAATAATGTTAAGTTAAAGTAGGGAAGAACAAAGTATGGTAAGGTAAAGCTCAAGCTTAAATTATGATCGGGTAAAGTAGGAATTAATAACTACGGTCAAGTTTAAACTACGACGAGGCAATTTCAGTTGAGTATAAATTATGGTAATGTAATGAAGCCTTTATGGAGAGCCAAATGAGGTCAGGACATGTAACGGCGCAGTGGCACTTATTCATTTGCCTGAAAAAAGTGCCATGGCACTTCTGGTATTCTTTACTTTGCAAACGTGCTTCGGCACTTATTCTTTGCTCTGTACGGCGTACGCGCTGTGGCACTGAATGCAGACACCACGATCTGGTGCAACTGCATTGCAGAATAACTGCAAGTGTCATGGAAATGCCACCACATTA
This sequence comes from Aporrectodea caliginosa, assembly GCA_020284085.1. Lineage (NCBI taxonomy): Eukaryota > Metazoa > Annelida > Clitellata > Crassiclitellata > Lumbricidae > Aporrectodea > Aporrectodea caliginosa. The sequence goes on from JACEVL010000524.1 coordinate 365,372, forward strand.
TTACCACACTGAACAGGACATCCAATGTGCCTGCATTGGCAGAAAATTGCAGATTTGTAAACATTCACACAACTACACATTTAAAAGTACTGCATCCAAAGTAACATATCCTCACCGAAGACATAAATACTGTATCGTATAGCGGCACCACTTAAATCCCAGCAGAAAAGAAAGATGTGCAAGGACGACAAGCTAGCATGGCTAGAATGCTCACATGTTGTCTCTGAGCACTTCATCTATGAGGCACAGTAACTTGTGCACTGCAGCCGGACAATTTTACTTATTATCATTTATTGCACGTATTATCACACAGCATCAGCAAATCTGAGGTATATATATATGTCCAGAGTATATATATGTCCAGTGTCATTACTGGGAGTCCACTAAGTAGGCTCAAACGTGCCATCGTTCTGATTACAAACCCAGTGCACTACCATACTACCATTCTGTCTGACTACCACTGAAAGTCACCTTTTGTCTCACTGTAGGTCACAGGGATTAAAACTAGAAACCTTCCGAATTAGAAGTATCAGCACCAAAAACGCCCTAGGCAAGGTAGCAAGTCCAACACAAATGGCCAAAGAGACGTCTAGAAGCATTCTAGCCACATTAGAGTCTGTTAAACACGATTGGCAACTGGGACTGTGCGTTGATACGAGACAATACATGTTGATTAGCATTCTGTTCGCATTAGTGTCTGCCATGAGCAGATGTTACTTTAAAGATTGTACATTGTTGAACACAGCGAGGTTTGGAAGTTGGGTTGGTCAGTTGGCAAAGCGTCGAGATTTACACTGGTCAACTCTGGTGGAAACCGGCTGAATCTACTGAAGTCGACATCAGTCACCTTTCATAAATAGGTCTAAAAAAGCCAAAACAAACGAAAAACTCAGTTAAGACAGGTCTTAAACAGGCATTAACAGGTCTACTCAAGATGGCCTAAGACTTTGAATGATGAGCATGTATTAATAGTGTATGGGAAGCCAATGCAGCTTGTTGTTAAAATTCTAAACTTAAGATCATAATCAAGAAAAGAAACTAAATCAGAAACAATGGTTAAATAATCACAAAGACATCTAAACACACATGAAAATTAACTGACTTAATAATTAAATATTTTAAAACAGCCACAAGCAGGTCTAGAAAGGCATGAACAAACTAGATCAGCTAGAATGGTTAAACACTCATGAGCAGGTCTACAAAAGCAAGAAAAACTAAATCAGCAAGAATGATTAAATATTCACAAACAAATCTAGAATGGCAAAATCAGTAACTGGTAGTTTTAATGTAACCATTAGTTCAAATGGTTACATATTCATAAATACGTCTACGGTAAAAATAATTAGCCAGGAAGGTGCAATGTATAAACGGATAATGGAGGAAGGTTGAATGTGTACAGGGATAACGGAAGGAAGGTTACTACATTGAAGATTCAGACCGTATAGAGGTTCTGAAAACCTGCTACAGAAAACAAAATAACTGAATAACGTAATATGGCCTTTTTGTTAATAAAGCCACAGTAGACTAGTCCAGAATACCCAAAACTGTTTGGCCATAAAAGTAACACTAGTAAGTAAGCAGTGTATAGTATTTGCCCATTAATATAGCACCTTTTTCACAACAAACTACTAAGGGATGCTCTCAGTCTCCGCATGACAACTCTGTGCAAATAGGTGAGCTTGGAAGCAAAGAATTGCAACAGCCTTAATTGTCTCCCACAGCCACATGAACTTGAACAGAAAGTGAGAAAGCGGAATAATGTGATGGACCCAATACTGCAAAAATCCTACATTGTTCCGTAGAAGTCCTAGGTCATGTAGCAAGCATTTTACGACATTGACACTAGATACTTACGTAACGCTAGACTATCGTCCACTGTTAACATAAAAGAAACGAGTAAAAACTCAAACAGAGCCAAAGTCGAACTGAGAAAACCACAAACCCGAAGTTTTGGTCAACACAGCAGAGCACCAGAGCTGGTTACAACTGCAAGAAAACAAACAGACAACAATGCTCTTAACACAGTGCGGACTGCCGTCATTTCCTGGCCAGATATATGCCCTAGGGCAAAAAATGACAAATTTTTGGAAAGTGTTGAATTTGGTAATTTGAATGCAATCATGTGCCAATGCCGAATTTTAAAGGCAAGTATTTGCACCCTTGCCAATACATGTACCCTCTTCCCAAAGAATGTTGTTAGAAAGTAAATTGTCTCCTTGCCAGCATTTTAAGTGAAAATTTTTTTAAAATTAATTAATTAATTTCAGCACCACTTCTAACCTTTCAGAGGTAAGAATTAGGTCTAATGCATATTTTGCCCCAGAGCTATGAAACCAAATCAAGGCCTGTGGCCCATTGTAAAGAAAAGTCTAAACTCCCTTGGACAGTATTTATGGCATACAAAATTGGAGGGTTAAAACCCAAAGTCGGTCTCAGGTTTAAGTTTTAACCCGGTCGCCAAATAAAGAGACCCCACTGTATCAGACAAGCAACTCCATCTAACTTCCAAGAACAAGCAAGCTAAATCACACAAAGCTAATCACACCCTTATTGTTTTGTACATATGCACCAACATAGCATTGTTCAAATACTTTCAACAGCACCGCCTACTAACTAACAGAAAACAAGTGCTACTTTAGTAATAACTCCACCACTGCCCCTACTCTGGTAGTGCCAGTCCAAAGCCTTGAGAAACAAGGAGGGTGACATTAATCATCTTTGTTATGACACGTTGTCATTAAACAGAAACTAACCAGCACTAGACTAAACAACAGTGTGGTTTAAGGTCGTTTGAAAATGTTTGCTGAACAGGGTCAATACACAGGGTCAATACAACAGTTGAAGACTGTTCCATGAAGAAAGTCCATGATTATGGTTGGAAATACTGGAGTATCCTTATAACACACATGATTTTGCCTGATAGGAAGTGATTGATGATATCAATCTTGAATTAACACATTGACCTCGGCCAAGCAGCAGTTTGTAACACGTATGGACATAGAACGTCAAAACACATAGACTAGTGACACTGATTATCTAGTATCAAAATCTTTGCTTTATGGTGCCTTATAAGTTATCTAACTACCCTGGATTAAATAAAAAAAAAGAATATATATACAATCATAAAAATGTTAATAAAGATGCTTCTGATTGAAAGGTGCTTTACGACTGTTCAAAACTGCATGATTGAGAACCAAAGCCTTCCATCAAATCTTCATACACTGTAAACTCCCTATTAGACCACTGCTTTCATTGGCCAGGCCTACTGGCTTGTTGCAAGAGCAGCAAGGCAATTGTTGCATCATGTGCATTCAGTTATAGTGCAGTCTGTTAGACCGAAAATTCAATCGGATGGGAACAGGTTGGACAAAAGCACCAAACTTTGTGTGTACTTAGGCTTGGTCAAATGGTATTAGTGTTTGGTAGGATCCACGCAATCAGTGTTTATGAATCCTGTCACGTGACATTTTTAAGATACCTGGCTGCATTTTCGAAGATCCCAGGAGAGTACAGCAAACATGGGCACCCGCACATAGGGGCAAGAGGGGGTACTTGCCCCCTGGAAAATTTACACCTATTTTTAACTACCGGTATTACTTTTTGGTGTTTAACAAATTTCTTCACACAAAAGCACTAATGATGCACAAAGTGAAACTGAGAAATTTAACTTTAAGTAAGAATAACTTCTAATTATATCTACTGTACACATGTCGTTTTCTGTAATATGATATATGTTATTATGTCGTGCGTGCTGACCCTTCCCATCAAACCATATTAAAATAGGCCTGCGCTACCTTCTATTTACGTGGCCATTGTCTTTTGCCCCTCCTGCAAAAATATCTGCGGGTGCCCATGACAGCAAATAGCAGACTAAATCAGCTTGTCCCCTTCATCTTGCTAAGGGACCTCACTATTACTGTCCCTTCTTATTTGGAATCATATACTACAACATGCCTCACTTCACTACCAACTGGGCAACATCAGTTAAATAACTTGTCGGGACCTACATACATCTGCATCTCAGATCCGGATTACCTATATTTGTGCCTCGCTTTAAAGTGCTTTACATAATCAAACAAAATTATAGCGTAGCCCTTGATACTGACTAAAGTGTTCTGTGTGTTCAGACATTTACAGCAAACAGTTGCCAAAGACCGAAAAGCCACAAAGCCCATTCCAACACCACGGAACAGACAGCTAATGTAGTAAAACCCATTACAAGAAACTACCCTAGAATGTATAAGTATTATGCACACGTATGTATATTGACACCACCATAAAATGGCATATAATAAATATATAACTATATGCACAATTATATATATAAAATTATATCACATAATTATATATATAATGGTATATATATGATATAATTAAATATATATATTTAACAATTATTATATAATTACATAATTATCATATAACAATATAATAATTATATAATTATTTTATAATTATACAAGAACATAAATATATATAATTATGTCTTAATTATATAATTAACTGATAAACATATAAACCAATTATATGGAAACTAACAACATAAAATAAACGATTATGCAGGTGACAAGGCAGCTGATTATTATATCTTAATTATATAATTAAGTGATAAATATATAAACCAATTATATGGAAAATAACAACATAAAAAAAACTATTACGCAGGTGACAATGCAACATGTCACATGCTTCATAGCATCATTTCATCCCGACTTACAACTTCGACCGAGTCCTCCTCCGCGACATAGTCCCCATCAGTCGTCGACTCCCCAGTGTCATGTGGCAACGAGCCGTCCTCGACAGACACAAGTCGTCCTGATGCCTCTTGCAGAGTCGCAAGTGATAGGTCATAGGTGAGCTGGGTGTCTGACCCACCTTCCGTGGAATGCATGCTACGACCTCGGAAGTCACCAACTTGGAGATGCTGAGGGGTCGACTCTGAAGAGGGGAAACATCCAATCAATCAATCAATCAATCAATCAATCAGTCAGTCAGTCAGTCAGTCAGTCAGTCAGTCAGTCAAGTCAGTCAGTCAGTCAATCAATCAATCACCATCAATCAATCAATCAATCAATCAATCAATCAATCAATCAATCAATCAATCAATCAATCAATCAATCAATCAATCAATCAATCAATCAATCAATCAATCAATCAATCAATCAATCAATCAATCAATCAATCAATCAATCAATCAATCAATCAATCAATCAATCAGTTAATTGCTCCCAAATGAAATGTACATGAGATCGTACTGTGTTATATTGTATGTGTTAACTCCGTTATTACATCATTTACTACCTGTTTCCAGTGTGCAATAGTCTAGTGGTTAGTGTGCTGGACTGCCAACCGATAAGTCATGGTTCAACTCCCCGACAGGGCAGAAATTCGTGCCGAGATTTCAGCTCCATCTGCGCCCCTAGCCCAATCGCCAATAATGAGTACACTGACCGTACACTATAGGTGGGAAGATCACACAGCAAGGGAGAGGACTAGCCACTCAACCTCATATGCCGACCGGTGGGAAGGCTGAGAAAACGCTAACGCCATACCCATGGCTGCTTCTCTGGTAAGCTTAATGGACTGCTGCTATTCTTCTTCCTAATTTACATCACCATATGCTAATGACAGAGCAACAGAACACATCTTTGAAATGACATTACTGAAGTTACATTTGAATACAAATGTTATTACATTCTAATACATTTGACCTGTCTCTAAGTTTGCGCAATGTTAAAGAATGTTGGTCAGACGGAGTCTAAGAATGAAATACAATAACACTTATAAAAGACACCTGCAAACAGGCAGACAGGCAAACATACAGTGAGACTTTGAAATTGCACAGACATACACTGACAGCCGTGCACAATACAGATAAAAAGACACACAGACAGTAGACAAAAGGACATCCAGACAGGAAGCCACAATAAGTTCACCAACATACAATCAAACACAAAGATGAATAGTCACTGATAGGCATACAGACGAAAAGACAGAGACAGACACAGGCAGAGACAGACAGACAGAAAACACAGATATACAGACAGACAGACAGACCTGCCAACACTTCGCTGGAGATGCTTGGGCTAGAGGCGGTGTAGCTGGGAATGCCTTCGGTGCAATCTGTGTGGGTTGGGGTAGAAGCAGAGTAGCTGTTGAGGGACAGATACTCCTCCGATCCACAGGTATTATGCGGCAGGTAACCCACGTCATGCCTACAATCAAATCACAACCAATCGATCAACTGATTTGTAAATCAAAGCAAAAATTAATCAAATCTGTTCATGGCTGCAATAAAATCACAATCAATGTACCAATATCAAATAAATCAACAAACTAATGAATCCAAAAATAAATTATCAATAAAAATGCATGTATGTAAAAGTCTTGATTGAGCATCAAACTAATGGACCAAGTAATTATTAAACTAATTAATTTTACAAATCAACCAATGTATTTACCGAAAATATTTATAAATAGATAAAACAATCTCAATTACTAGTGCCTTTGGGGGCCGATGTGCGCATGAGGATGTATGCACCCTGGCATGTATGTATGTGTGTATGTTAGTATCTGGACACTTATTATATGCCTTTGTAGGCTCTTACAAAAGCGCTGCCTGTGCTAGGCATGATCTGTTCTGTTAGTAGTGTAAGATTTATGAGTCGCTCTGTCATTTGTGTTCTTGTGAATTGCCTCAATTGCATAACTGTACACTGTAACCTGGTTGCGTTTAACAACCGGATTGTTTCAATAAAGAATATTATTATTACATTATTATTTTAAGCGCCCTTGTAAAAGCACTGCCTGTGCCAATCTACATGCTCTTAACTGTTATTATTAATTAAGACAGAAGTGTCATTAGTAAGCAAAACAATGCACAGAAAACGAGAACAGTCACCAATGACGGACCTGCACACACACACACAAGGACCCCAACAAACAGTTTACCATCCGTAGTCAACAGATGGCATTACAGTACGTTACATATTACACAATTGCATCACTTACCGGCCTTCAGAGTCGTCTATGACGCTTAGGTGATGCGAACCGCCGTAAGTCGTCGTCTCCGAGAGAATGTCAGGCCTCCCCTCCTCTGCAGTCCCTACAAAGATAAAAAAACATCCACTTGTAAATCATACTTAATTAATTGTTTTATATTGTTCACTGAGTTTCTTTGTTATTTATTTGTTACTTTTATTTGCTTTGTTTTAGTTTAAAATGCAACTGCTTAGATCAGTTAGAGCCATGTCTGCAGCACTTTCGGCAGGTACTAAAAGGTGCTATTGGTAGGTACTAAAAGGTGCTATTGGTAGGTACTAAAAGGTGCTAAATTGGCAGGTACTAAAAGGTGCTACTGGCAGGTACTAGAAGGTCTTGTTGGTAGGTAGTAGAAGGTCCTGTTGGCAGGTACTAGAAGTACTACTGGCAGGTACTAGAAGGTCCTGTTGGCAGGTACTAGAAGGTCCTACTGGCAGGTACTGAAAGCTGTTATTTGTATCTATAATTTATTTCTTCTGGCTATTTTAATAACTTCCATAATTAGTCTATTTGTTTCCTTATCTTTTATATGGTTAATTTTGAAAATAAATAATTTTATATGAAGATAAGAGAACGTATTACCAGACTTAGTCGTCGTTTCCTCTTCATCCTCGCCTTCTTTTCCCATTTCCTTTGAACCTTCAGACGAAGAAGACTTTGCTCCCAACGCACTGGAATGTTTCAGAGCTATGGACAAAAATTACAAGACAACAACTGCAAATCATGTCATTACGCTAGAATTACGAGTATTGGTAGTTGTAAACTTGTATTCGCACCGTTTTCAAGCACCTACTCAAGTCATATTCTGCAGACATGCTCCTGGCCTTACAACACAAAAATTGTGATAGAATAGAACGATTTCAAAACGCTGACAGAAAAGAGGTAAAGAAAGGCAAAGAACGTGTCACAGGTTGCTAGTACGTAAGTAAGCATATTCTTTATTGTATTGTATTGTATTTCAAAATTTATAAAGCACCACTCACAGTGAACACCAATCAGAGGTGCTCCCAGTGTGAAAGTCCTCGAGAACAAAGACAAGTTTTGAGGTAGCGAAAAGATATAGCAGGACCACCAGATAGTATGGTAGTGCGAACAAAGGGCGGGAAGTTGATTTATATAGCGCATTATTAACCAATTGCTAATCACACTTTGGTTTACAGAACATCCAATAAACATAGCATACTAACAATAAATGTTTTGTGCATCAGGATGTCGGCTGGGGAGGGGGGGAATATGCAGTCATGGGCATGGGACGAAGGTAGTGGGTGGGTTTTGTTGGTGGTAGTAGTTGGTGCAGGACGTGGCCCAGGGCCGTCAGGACAGCCCCAAGAGTCGAGTGTTGGCGTTATTGTAGAGTTGTTCAATGTTGGGGAGTCCTCAGGGAGGCAATGAAGGCATATCAGCGTATTATTAACTTGTAAGCAGAAATGTGTCTTTGACATTCTGTGATTGGAAATAAACGAATATTGATTGATCGATTGATTGAGCAGGCAACCAGAAACTGTATACAGGTTGCTAGGCTACCAGAATCAGTTACGCACAAGCAGCAAGACCTGAAGTCCAATGTGCATAGTCAAACAGTGCAGTGCCTGGGTGAAGGGTGCAACTTGCTTCGGACTCCAGAAGGCAGGTGCACAGGATAAAAACAAACAGTGCAACAGACCCTGTGTCTGGAATACGGTCCTACTTAATTCTCGATCAGAAAGCAAGTCCTCAAAAGCACCATTTACCTCTTTTAGTGAGGTTCATAAATGGTGATATATATGCGACGTCGGCCGAGAGAAGGGACCACTTGCCGGGAATGGACTTATTAACAGTTTCCATTAGCTTATACCATCAGAAATTCACGGTAAAAATTTCAGAATGTTTGACCTAAAATTTATGCCCTTTTTAAAGAAAATATAAATATCATTTGGTGGGAAATCACCTATAAACATTGAAACTGTCTCTACCCGATGCGTTAATACAAGGTTTCTGGCCTTAATGCATCAAGCGGAGTAATATAGGTCGCTATACAGTGATTATTAGATTCAGATGCAGTAATTAGACGCAAAAATCAGAAATCACTGTATACGAAAAAGACCACATTCCGGCTGATCTAGAAAGCGACAAGTGGTCCGGTGGTCCCTTCCCTCGGCCTACGTCACTTATATAAATACACAGCCATGTATAGATGCCTTTAAATCCATCATCGCACAAAATCGAGTTAAAAGTGGAGAATTTAGCATAGCTAGCTTCAGAACATGTTACAAGATCCGCCTGGCTTTTATCCAGTCTGTCCTTAGAGCTGCTGATAGATTGATTGCTCGTCTTCCTAAATTCTCTCCTTCATCTCCTTGCACATGGTCAATCAACTGCACTGGCTTCCTCTTAGAGCCCGCATTCAGTTCAAAGTCCTTGTGTTGGTCCTCAAGTCCAAGCCGGGTTTTGTTCCAAAATATCTTAGAGATCTCATTCGCTCTCCTCATTCTGCAGCTCCTCTCCAACCTCTCCATTCATTGGACCGGCACGATCTCTTTGTCCCGCAAACTAGGACCACTTTGGCCCAAACTAGAACATTTGCCATCATGGGGCCTGCCCTGTGGAATGCCCTTCCTTCCTCTTTACATGTTTCCATTCTTTCTGGATCTGTTCCGACATCTCTCGCTCTCTTCAAAACCTATTTCTTCTCCCTGGATACTCACATTGGGAGCGCTACTGAATGGCCACTGCTGAGAGAGGCGCTATATAAGCTACTAATTACATTACATTACAGAATTGTAGTCAATCCTAGTATGTTAGCAAGTAAGCAAGCTGGCATATGAAACCATATGAAGCCGTTAGTTCGATCGTCACCAAGACCAAATTAAATCGGACAAACTTAGTTACAGAATTCAGTTTCAAATATACTAACCGGATAATTAATTGATTTATCAAGACTCATCAATTAATTATAAACTTCTAATTAATGCTTCAAATAATAATAATAATACAAGCAAAGCTCATTAACTTCTATATAGATCTATTTCAAGAATAATATGATATTTAAAGTATAACAATTAGCTGCTGGAATAACTAATGAAATATATCTGATTAAATATAATTAGGGCTGGGCATTTAACGCGTTATTAACGCGATTCATGCGTCAATTAATGAACGCAATTAAATTTTTTAACGCAGTTAACGCGATTGTCCCTGGCCCAATTATTTCTAGAAATGTGCTAAAACAATTCTTGATAAAGCCGCTCAGTTTAAACTTTAAACTTTAAGCAAAAACTAAAAAGTAGGCTAAACACAAGTAGTAAACGCAAGTTATGCTTTTGTTTATTGAATGCAAGCATTTATAGCGCACATTCAACGTAACTACTCACAGTCGGTAGAGTAGTTGTACTTGTCATCTATTGTGACATGTGTTAAAAATTAATCGAGTTATTAAAATTTTTAATCGTGCGATTAATTTCGATTAAAATTTGTAATCGTTGCCCACCCCTAAATATAATTGATGTGCAGTATAAAACTTAAAGCCAATTAACAATTAATTTCCAATTAACTATTCAAAAAATAAGACAGAAATATACATCTGATTAACAATAAATTTCTACTGACATATTCTACTAATAATATAATTAATAAGATAATAAAGTGTATTTGATCAACAGTTAACTCTGAACTAGCAACTCAAACAAGAATGTGACAATAAACTCCAAGTAATTATCTTCTAAATAACAATTTAGAAACAGCTACCAATCCACTAATCAACTGCCATCTCAAATCTAATCAGAGCGAAGGCCCTTCCACCAAAACGAGGCAATCGATCGACAGTGAAAAGCATCAAAGCATCGAGATCTGATGCGAAAGAAAAATTCCTCAACCGCAAATGGAGAAAAACTCACCGCTACTGTTTAAAAGTTGCACTGTCAAATGACATATCACGTCATGAATGGAAAATGCTCACTAATCAATTCTTATTTATGGCATCAACTGATGGTCACTTTTAAGCAAAACCACTTTCCGAAATCACAATCCTTTAAAAATCTATTAAATTATTTAATAGATTATAATAGATTTGTAACAACTTCTATAGTGCCATTATTGCAAAGTACATAGATCTATTAATTTATTAATAAACTTATTAGATTCGTAATAACTTCCTTAGTGCCACTATCAAAATGCACATAAATCTATTAAATTATAAATAGATCTGAATAGATTTGTAATAACTTCTATAGTGCCATTATCGTAATGAACATAAATCTATTGACTTATTAATAGATCTAAATAGATTCGTAATAACTCCTATGGTGCAATTATCGTTAATGCACATGACATGAATCGAAGGTTGCTCCTAATCATTCAGAATCCTTTGGGCTGAGGTCCCATAAGTGGAAGATAGACTATGCAGGATGTGCAGTAAAGCTGCCAATGAAACAGCAGTGCTCAGAGCAGAGTTTCAAATACTTAGGATTATCAACTGCACACTCTTCCTTAAACTGTCAAACTGTACTCGAACTGGCAAGTAAAATTTCAGGTGTAAAATGAAATCGAAAATTTGAAAGGCTATTTAGATTTTGAACTGCAGAGCTCAAAACCTTTTACCAACAGAATACGAATTACAAATGCATCTAGTACGTTTACAAATTCATGACAACTATTACCGTATTTTTATAGTCTTTAAACAGTTACCAATTTATGACTAGCCACACATTACAGTTCATGTCAAGACGACTATAATATCAGATTTAAGCCAAAAGAAAATTAAAGTAATATATTTACCAATCTGTACAAGCTTCTTGAATCTCAGATGTGATCCCTTGACCTGGGGTTGGTCCACTACAAACAACAGTTACAATGTAAGTAAGTATACTCTTTATTAAGAATATAAAATGTAACAATAGTGTAACAGAAAAATGGTACTGTAAAATGGAAACTACCGGTACTATAAATTTTCACAGAAGGCACTTCTTATATTTTAGGTTTAATATCTTTCATTCCCAAAATTATGTCCGATATTTCACTTCCCCGCTTTCATGTAAGCTTCTATTGTTAATGTCCACCACTATGACTGGTTCCATTGGTTGATGCTGGTTCCCTACTATACTACAGCACTGAATTGAGATGTAATACAGTAAAAACATATATCATACATTTAATCGAACTTAGAATTTGGCTTGCTATAAAGGCATGCGTGAAACAAATTTCTGGTAGTTTCACGGCTGATATGATAAACAGTCCAAATGCAGAAACTTGGTACAAAATCTCGAACATGTTTTGGCAGTCAGGGACACTACACACACCTTTCACTAACGCTGAAACAGTGCTAGTAGGGCTGTTCACACCTACAAGTGGACTTCTTAACCCTTTAACGACAAGCTGCATTGGTTTCCCACACATTTTAGTACACGCTTGTCATTGAAGGTTTTAATTGGCACCATATAAATGCTCTGGGGTAAGGTAGCAGAATGGATAGAGCGATCAACCTGTAACACAGAGAGTACGGGTTCGAGCCTCCAGTCAGACGGTGACTGCGTAAGGACCTTGGCTGACTCAGTAGACTCCTTCAAATCTAAACTCAAAACTTATTTGTTTGCCAAGCCCGCAGTTTAGTTGTATGTGAGGCGCCCTTGTAGCGGTATGGCCGCGTTACGGCACCATATAAATTGTCGTTATTATTATTATTATTATTATTAATTTCTCAGCGCCATTGATATTCTGTCCTATAGTCGTGTGTGCACTTCTGAACTTTAGAAGGAGGGCAATATCAAATACAGTTGTATTGTACTGTATTAAATGAATGAATTTTGCAGAACGCTGTATCAGAGACAGCCTCACATGATGGTATCTTCTGAAAGACCTGTCGCTGGAAAAACTCGAGGAAACGTTGAGCGTAGAAACCCGGCCGATGAACGGATATGGTGTCCTGTAAGACCAGAACAATATTCCAGTTGGGTATCTCATATAATCTGCTGCAATGTAGACTGTTATCATAATGCAAAAAGCATCAGTTGATCCGCTTTAACTGAAATTGTATTGTAAATGTAAATAAACATTTAAATAGCGCCCCTTCAAGATATCTACTCAGAGGCGAGTATTCCACATTGTATTCACATTCAGAGAAACTGTAGGTTAAGTTAAGCCAGTTGACTAGATGAGTTTTAATTAATCTTACCTGCCCTTAATCCCTTCCCTTCCCTTAGCAAGATCAGGTCATACAACAGAAGTAGAAGTGCAATCCCTTATGCTGACATTGAAAGGCCACCATGGATATCAAGTGCCAGAGATTTCACTTTCTTAGCCTTGGCATAGAAGGGAAGGTGGCCAATCATACCACATGATGAAAGTAAGGTAAAGTTATGGTAAGGTAGAGAATTGAAATGCTAGGTAAGGTACGACAAGCATTACCATAATCTAATCTGGATACCTCTATAGAACCATCAACATAACAGTTAGATTATAGATTAGGCAAGACTGGATTGAATTAGATAATTCATTCATTCATTCATACATATCGAACATTTGTATAGCGCCCCTTCAAGGAAACTACTCAGAGGTGCTCCCGACTCCAGCACGGCCAAAAAGAACAGTTTTAAGGTGAGAAAAGAATGTGAGAGAGAAGATAGAGAGAAGATAATACTTAGATTAGAACAGATTAGATGGGTTTGATTGGGTTATGTTACACAGAAAGGAATAGATTGGATTGAGTTAGGTAAGATTTTATAGGATTAGGCTGGGTCAGATAGTTTAGCACAGAACAGATTACATTAGATAAAACTAGATAGGATTAACCTAGGTTAGATAAATTAGATTAGATGAGATTGTATTATGTTAGATGAACTACATCCGTTTGGATTAGATTACTCTGGATTAGCGCAGCTTGGATTCTATATGATTAGATGACATTAGATCAGTGCTTCCCAAACTTTTCAGTTCCACGGACCGGCAGAGTTAACTTTTGAGTATCACGGACCGGCAGGAATTTTCACACTGCAGGAGGACCGTTGCCCAATTTATTAATTATTTCTGTTTTTTCGATCACCAGATTCCTCAAATATGTGCTAAAATTGATTTAAATGCATATTTAGCCAATTCTACGACTCTATTACCCTGCAACTGCTAGCTTGAAAAGTGTTTAAAAAATTATAATAGCCATTTTCTGATTCCGAGACAATTTGACGAGTTTCCTGACTCACTCTGCGGACCGGTAACTGAGGGTTTGCGGACCGGTGCCGGTCCACGGACCACCACTTTGGGAAGCACTGCATTAGATGACATGAAATTACCCCGTCGTGGACAATGGACTTGACGGTGTGTTCCAGTTTCTTTACCAGCCGGTAGCTTTGCAGGATGTCGATGATTCCAATGTACAGCAGAAGTCGTTCACCCTTACAATTGCGGGCTGGAATTCCACCAGGTCTATAAATAAACAAGATGCCACTCCTGAGAGATAACTTGTTCAGCAGTTGCAGGGAGAACTGTACAGGCATTTTTCATATCAACGTAAATGACCTTTGACTCCAAAAATGTCATTAAAACTGTTGGAATCTATCCCGTCTGAGATGATTCAGAGCAAGCCACAGTATGACACCGCTATACAACACAATTCACCTCCACTCAGTCACTAACTCATTCATTTTCAATGAGTATGCAATTCATTCATTCACCCACCCAACAGACAGTATAACACCCAGCTCCTCAGCCTAGGGAATACATAGATCACAAGTACATACTGACTCGAGCAATTACTGTTTCAAATACATCCGAAGTTCTATTGCAAAGTAACTCGACATTCACACAGTGCCTTGTATGAAACTCTCAATACTATTGTATTGTATTTGAACACTTGTTATAGCGCCCCTACCAGATTGCCTATTCAGAGGCGCTCCCGACTACTGCGCGGACGCTGAATATCACGCCGAAGCGCATGAGCAATTGCGTAGTGAAGGACTTGCCCAGGGTCCCTACACGGCAGCTTTGAGGTGGATTCGAACCCGCAACCCTCCAGCTGCAAGGCACCGAACATACCCCTACACCACCGCGCCCCAGTTGTATTGTGTTGTGTTGTATTGTATTATGTATTGTACTCCACGTTTATATTGCGACCGAGCCACCCGCAGTAAAGATCTATATCACATACGGAATCTCTTCATCATCGATCTCGAGCGGATCGGATTTGGCTTGGATCGCTTCCATGGTAGTCGAGAACTGGGCGAGGCGCTGGTGGACTGATCGTCCACGAGACAAGCCTGAAATATAATAATATATATAAAATATTATCTAATATATGGCAACCACAGTTAAGTTACCTGCAATGTAAGGCTATCACAGGTCAATAATAATAATAGTAATAGTAATAATAATAATAATAATAATAACGACAATTTCTGTGGCACAGTAACACAGTCAAGCCGTTACAAAGGCACCTACACAAAACTATAACATCGAGCGGAGTACGCCTAAGTGACATAGAATAGACATGCCTACAAAATGAACTGAAACATCAATGAATCTGTTTAAAATCTGTCCGACACATCACAATGTATTGCAACTGAATCGAAAAATCGATCTCTATATTCATGGGTAAGATAATCTATATAGGTCCTATATGGGACATAATGGCAGACTGCATGGCTTAATGTTATTTGCATGCTTAAGTTTTTGCAAGCCAAAACGCGGTATGCAACTGGTTTCAATAGAGAATATTTTTCTTCTTCTTCCTCATACTAACACATGTTGCACTCGATGAGTAATTGTCTAGACTCTTGACGTGCTTCACAGACCTCGGCTCTCGGTCATGCTGTAATGCTGAAACAAAGCTTTGGAGCCCACTGCCCAGGTTAACCCTTTAACGATGAGCGTGTACTAAAATGTATGGGAAACCATAGGCAGCTCTTCGTTAAAGGATTAAGGCGTTCTGTAATTCTCTAAAGACATTCAGCAGTAAATTCTTCTCTTTTCACTTGGTTACCCACCACTTTGGTTTCTCCGACCTGCTGGATTTCAATCAGACTATAATGGATTATGATTTTTGATTTAAGTTTCAATGGAAGCATACTCAAACAATGGATGCTTTGTGCCTTATGATATGGTGCAATACGGGTCTTTCTCTGTCGTGGGTCTGACCATTTGAAACGGTCTTCCACTGAAGGCACGCGCTTGCTCCCAAGGACAAATTCCTCTGCCCTTTACTTATCTAAAAAAACTGCTCTTTTCCGCTGTGGTTGGGCCAGGAGCGCCTCTGAGTAGGTATCTTGAATGGGTGCTATATCGAATTTACACTGATTGATTGATTGAATAGAAATCAATACATTAGAACTAATTATAGCAATACTTGTAACTGTAATCACATATATTGTATTGGATTGTATTGCATCTGTAAATTTACATAGCACCATTCACAGTGCTACATGAATCAGAGGTGCTCCCAATCTAATGATGAAAACCAGGTAACACAGGAAACAAATACATGTCTATAAAAACGAGGTGACACATAACAGACGTGCTATATACAGTAGATGCACCAAATAAACTAAGCACATAAATTAGATAAATTAGAAAAAAATAAAAGGAAAATAAACAGAATGACAAGCTACCTGTTGGCGGATGGAGGAGATCAGATGTAGCAACTACCGATAGTGTGGCATTTTTTGCAGAGTGCTAAAAACACACAGAAATTTGGTTAGGATCAATCAAATTAACCAATCAATCGATAAATCAATCATGCAACTGAGAAATCAATCATCACCTTTGAAAGGATGAGAATGTAAACTGAATGAGTAAGAAACCTTTACTTTCTCCAGATCCGATTAGATTTGATCGGGTAACTATGATCTCCTCATTTCCCATGCGCAAACTGCTTTTAAACAGCATCATGCTTTCTCTGCTGTTGGCCTCATGGTGTGGATTGGGCTCCCATTAGCATTATGCCTTATGCCTGGGGTTTATTCAGATGCGTTTTATTACAGCTTTAAGACGGTCCTTTTCAGCCGGGTTTGGGTTGGGAGCACTCCAGAGTAGTAACCTTGAAGGGGCGCAATATAAATCTCCATAATGAATGAATGAATCCAGATTTATTTAGCAATGATTCACTAACAGGGTATGCTAATACTTAATCCTTACACCAGAATTTGTAACTTGCTGCGTTATGACAGCAAGCGTAATTGAATAAACAAATATACCATACCATTAAAGACCAGAGTATTTTATTATGCCACATAAGAAATAAATTGTGAAACAACAGACAGGAGCAAACATAGAAGTGTTTCTGTGGTCAACCCATCCTGGAATAAGTTCCCTAAACAACCTGTGATATGAAATCCTCAGCCTCTCTTTGCCTCTTTTTCGTAAGTTCTTGAAGACCATTCTGTTCAACCGCAGTTTTGTTGCGTTAGGTTGAGGCACCTCTCTTGAAGTAGGGCTATATAAATTTGCAATTACACTCATAATAATAATAATAATAATAATAATAATAACACTAAATAATAATAATAATAATAATAATAATAATAATAATAATAATAATAATAATAATAATAATAATAATAATAATAATAATAATACCAATAACTTAATAATAAATAATAATAATAATAATAATAATAATAATAATAATAATAATAATAATAATAATAATAATAATAATAATAATAATAATAATAATAATAATAATAATAATAATAATAATAATAATAATAATAATAATAATAATAATAATAATAATAATAATAATAATAATAATAATAATAATAATAATAATAATAATAATAATAATAATAATAATAATAATAATAAATAACTACAGATGTTTCCAGATTAGACTAGATTAATGTGATCCAAATACGATAAGGTCAAGAGTGAAACAATGACAAACCCTTTCTCGAACTGCATGATCCAGATTGTGTACCCCCAACAGCAGACTGTAATCCATGATCTGAAAACTCTGCAGCACCTTTAAAATGGGAACAATAAATATTCATGTAGCACCTCTAAAAAACAGAAGTTACAAACAAGGTATAAGAGTAAAAGCCCATCCATGGAAAAAAGCTCAAAGACATGAAAAACTGACTCATTTGATGCAAAAGAATGGAAAATACCATTCAGGCTTTTGATAAGACAGGAGATAAATGGTTCTTGAAAAGGCTCTACTCATACAAATAAAACAACTCAGACCATAGCATTCCAACAGCTTGACAAACCTTGCTTACGAGTTACATAACTATACAATGAATTGACAATGTCACCTGTATAAAAGGGACACATGGGTTATATATGGCATTATAGGTAAAAAATGCCACTTTAGGGCAAAAGGCCACTGAAGGGCCATAACCACTTTGTTAAAAAGCAACTGTAGGGTAAAAGGCCATTTTGTGGTAAAAACTCTTTTCAGGATAAAAGGGGCTTATTTTGGAAAAAGAGGTCAATTTGGGTTATAAAAATGTGACTTCACAGTAGAAGTCATACCCTGCAGTCACGATCCATTGTCTTGAGTAGGGCAGTGAAGGTTTCCGCTTCGAGCCTGACCCCCTCTTCGTGGAGCTCCCGATAGTCGAGGTCCTTGAGGGTGGGACAGGTCTTGGCACGTTCCTGTCTTGACGCCTTGCGTTTGTAGGTGCTGCCTTTCAGATCATACTTCTCGTGCAGCTTAATCGACGATGGTAACAGGTTGTTCATCACGACAAGCCGAATGTTCTTCCCACCACACTGCAAAACAATATGGTGGTGCGACATCAAGGTAAGACTAAGTAAATGTACAGGTAAGATTTCAGCATTATGACCTCTTCCATTCCTGTTAACTGCTTAAAGGCTTTCCTGTTCCCTTGGGTCTCCCACACTGAGAGCGACTCTGAATAGTTTACACTGTAAGAGGTGCTTTACAAGTTTTCAATTGCTATACAATACAATACAATTATGAATGCAACACCAGTAAAGATGCATAGTCATCTTTAAGTTGACCATCTGGACTGTCTGATATGATCCAAAACCTTTGAAATTCTGATGAAACAATCAATGTAGATCGAGTGTGCGACGTGCGTGTACCCGGTATGTTCATTGGACATTTTAAAAAGACAAATCAAAGTCACTTTAATAGAACTAATAACGTGTCCTGGTCATTTTAAAACAGCAGATTCTATTGCCGTTAGCATTTTAGTCCTAACTGATCAGCAGTCTTGTACAGACCAAAATGTTACTACTCACTTTGCAGGCCAATGCATAGCAAGGCAACAAAAATTAGAAGGAACATTGTTTCTAATCAGAATGGTTTACCACCACAATGCATGCCAAATATGAAATAATAAGGTAAAATAATTTAAATGTAAGATA
This sequence comes from Aporrectodea caliginosa, assembly GCA_020284085.1. NCBI lineage: Eukaryota > Metazoa > Annelida > Clitellata > Crassiclitellata > Lumbricidae > Aporrectodea > Aporrectodea caliginosa. Next base: position 384,707 of record JACEVL010000524.1, read on the forward strand.
TATTTGTAAATGTAATTTGTAAATGTGTCAATCCCAAGCCTGGATAAAGGAGGACGGCAACGTTAATGATCTTTGCTATCACACAGTGTCGTTAAACTGAAACTACTAAATGTAAGATAAATCAAGGTAAGGTAAGGCAAAGGTAAAGATTCAAGGCCAAGACAAGGGAAGTACAGCATAATTTATAGATCTGAGGATAATTTAAAATAGTTGACATACCTCATAACAGTAGAGACCATAGAACTTTGGCAAGAGCGTTCGAGGATTCTGATTCAAATTCTACAACACCAGCACAAGGAATCTCAAGTAATTAGGCGTAATTTACAGTAACGTAAACTCACGTAATCTTCGGTAACCATTTAGATTATGTTGCCAACAACCAAGGCTGGACAATTTTAATCTAGTGCAAAAATATCCAATGTAATCTGAACTGGACAGACAGAAAAGAATCAAATTGGACCAACTGAATTGGAACAATTATACTGAATCGAGTGAATTGGACCAAATGAATTGGTCCAAATGAATTGGACCAAGTGTAATGGATCGGCAGATTCTGACCAACTGAATTGTACTGACCAAACTGGAAGAGCTGCATTTTATTGACTGGTATCAGTGAATTTTGACCATTTGAACTAAACCCACTGAACTTGACTAACTGAATTGGGCCTGTACTGAATTAAACCACATCAAATTGACCTACTGAATTGGCCCGAGTAACTGGATTTACTGAATTGGACCAAGTAATCGTAATCGTAAATTTATATAGCACCACTTCAAGAAACACTCCTGAGAGGCGCTCAAGTAAACTGGACCGACTTAATTAGCCCCTACCGATTCGAACCAACTGAATTGGACTGGGTGAATTGGAAAACTGAACTGAACTGACTGAATTGGACCAAATGAATTGGACTGACTGAATTGGAAAAACTGAACTGAACCAACTGAATTGGACCTCATGAATTGGACCAACTGATTGGACCAACTGAATTGGACCTCATGAATTGGACCTCATGAATTGGACCAACTGAATTGGACCAACTGAATTGGAAAACCTGAACTGAACCGACTGAATTGGACCTCATGAATTGGACCTCATGAAATTGGACCTCATGAATTGGACCAACTGAATTGGATGACTAATTGGTAAACTGAAACTGAACAGACTGAATTGAACTGACTGAATTGAATTGGACTGACTGAATTGGAAAAACTGAACTGAACCAACTGAATTGGACCAAATGAATTGGACTGACTGAATTGGAAAACTGAACTGAACTGACAGAATTGGACTGACTGAATTGGACTGACTGAATTGGAAAAACTGAACTGAACCAACTGAATTGGACTTCATGAATTGGACCTCATGAATTGGACCTCATGAATTGGACCAACTGAATTGGAAAACCTGAACTGAACCGACTGAATTGGACCTCATGAATTGGACCTCATGAATTGGACCTCATGAATTGGACCAACTGAATTGGACTGACTGAATTGGAAAAACTGAACTGACCCAACTGAATTGGACCTCATGAATTGGACCAATTGAATTGGACTGACTGAAATGGAAAACTGAACTGAACTGACTGAATTGGATCAAATGAATTGGACCTCATGAATTGGACTGCATGAATTGGACTGATTACCATGTAGTATCCTGGCAAGAGTTTCTGCAGGAACTCCGCTTCCTTGTGTTGAACTGTCTTAATGATGAATTCATCATCGTCTGTGATGTAGAAGATGCTGCCGCTTGCACCCGGGTTAGACAACTCTTGCAGCGGATTGTTGCACAACGACACCTGACAACCAAGTTCAACAACCATGTAAAACAACCACGTACATGTACAACAACCACGAACACAACATACAACAACTTAGTACCCGGGGGGTCCATAGTGTAGTGGCAACATCACTGGCGTGAAGAGCAGTTGGTAGCAGGATCGCTTCCTGCACCCTCCCAAAGGTCCACTCAGCCTATCATTCGCGAGATGGCACGTTGGTAAAATGAGATGTAGGACGTGATGGGTGCCTTGCATGGCTGCCGTATACAGTTAAATTTGACTCAGGACTGTAATAACTTGTAATCATCCGTTCATACTGATTTGTAATCATCCTACGTTGTGTCAGTTTGAAATTAAACGAAGATTTTTATTATTATTATTACAGGTCCAGTAAAATAAGGCAATGCAATGCAATAAGACTTAAGAGTGGACAAACAGCGCCTTATAATGTCAAAAGATTAGATTAAATAACCTAACATCAAAAGATTAGATTAGATTAAAACTTAATAACCGCTACCTTGTTTTGACTCTGTTAAAATGGCCACACAAGGGGAAATTATGAGCTCATCAGGAATGTGTGGTATTTTAAAATAATAATCAATACCAACAATAAGGATAATAATCTAAATAATTACCAGGAAAGCGTCCTGCTGTATTTGGAAGAGCTCTTTGAAATATCGAAAAGCGATCGGCGCATATGTCTTAAACCGGAAATCATTGTAGTCATGAGCGGGTGTCTGGTTGCTCCCCTCCCTAGCCACACAAAACAACCACAAGCACACAGTGTAACACGTTATAATGTAACATAACACATTCCACTACAGCATATTTCAATATAGGCTAACTAATCATTGTTAAGTAATAAACTGTAAGATAATGTATTATGTTGCAGAATAATACAACAATGTAACATTGTAAAATAATGTATTATACATTAACATAACATATCATAAAATAAAGGAGTTCAAAATCTAAAATAATTTAATGTATTAGAATGCAATATACTACAAGGTAACATAATATATTATTGTAACAGGCTACACAGCGACTTCTTACTTTGGAAAGAAGACAGTTTCGACAATCGTAAAGTCCTGAAGTAGGAGATCACGTTTTGGTTTCGTCGCTAGACTCGTAATGCTCTGGCCAATGCCCAACTGAATGGCCGCCATTAGCTCTGAAGTTGGCCTCTAAAGCATAGCACAAGATAACAGGTGGTCAAATAGTCAGATATCGCGTATCAAAGAAAACAGGAAAGATCACAGTAATCAACTGAAATATCAATTGTGGGGCATGGTGGTGTAGGGGTATGTTCGGTGCCTTGCAGCCACAGGGTTGCGGGTTCGAATCCACCTCAAGCCACTGCGTAGAAACCCTGGGCAAGTCCTTCAGGCAATTGCTCATGCGCTTCGGCGTGAAACTCCGATTCAGTGTCGCGCTGTAGTCGGGAGCGCCTCTGAGTAGAAATCTTGAAGGGGCGCTATAACAAGTGCTCATACATACATACATACATACATACATACATACATACATAGTTACACACATACAATTGGATCTGCATTCCAAAAATTTCAATTTCAAGTCTTCACAGGATACTAGGTGAATAATTATATCAGCAGTAAGATATCAACCAGGAGTTTTCAATTCAATTCAACATTTGTTTATTGGCCTACGCAGGAGTGACATCTATAGATGCATTACTACTTACGAATTCAATTAGTTAATGGTTAGTGATGCATATCTAAGATGACTGAGGTACTTACAACCTTATTATATTATGTTTTTAAATAGGATTCTGGTTATGTAATTTCAATCATCCTTCCAGGGAGAGTGAAGTTGTTTGATCGTGGCCTGAGATGGCATAGGCTTTGTCGGGTAGGGGAAAACAGACCCCAGAGGACATGGTAATAATTAAGGCGAATGGCCTGGAAAACAGGTAAGATAGCCCAGTGGACTATTTGATAGCAAACTGGGTCTGTATTCCAAGAATTGCACTTTAAAGCCTCCACAAGATATTGGGTAAACATATCTATACACTATCATGTAAGATATAATAAACTAAGAAAAGAGACAAGATATTCTGTACAGCACAGTGGCCTATTTAATAACACTCTGGCGTCTGTATTCCAACAATCCCAATTTCAAGCCTCCCCAAGAGATTAGGTGGAATATATCAGCACAATATCAGGTAAGACATCAACTCAGAATACGGTAAGATATTCTTACAGCACAGTATCCTATTTAATAGCGCCCTCAGTGTGTAACTCCATAATTAAACAATGAAGCCTCTTGACAACAGACCAGATAATGATTAATGAGTCTGGCCAAGGTGTTTACACACACACATATGTGCCTCATACTTCTACTACGCTGTGGCTTGTCAACTTAATGTTTCATTAAAGGAGTATATATATATATATGTACACTTTGTACATATATATACACACACATATACACACACACACACACATATATATATACTTCAGATTTAGATATGCAAACCTTGTTCACATAAAATACATGCAATAACACACCTTTTTAGCCGTGGCTGGACTGGGAGCGCCTCTGAGTAGGTCTTTTGAAGAGGCGCTATATAAATTCTTGGAATGAATGAATGAACGAATAAATAATACATATCAATATATATTAGCTAAGCAAACACAAGAAAGACAAATCAATTGAGATATTTGGAAAGGAAACAGTAAGATATCAGATAAGAAATCAGGTAAGAAACCATACGATATCATATAGAAAATATTTAAGAATTTAGATTTTAATGACCAGACAGTTTATGAGTTACGTCAATGACTGAGACATTTGATACACAGAAGGTGTAACAAATATTTTAAGTATTCACCTTACCATACATGCAATATTTTGGGGTTCTTTATTGCCGATTCCACCCTCTTCCCATAAATTTATTAATCTAACAGCTTCTATAGTGCCATTTAAAAGCCACAATTGATGGCAACTACCTCTCCAATGCCCGGGTAAAGCAGCCAACTCACCCTGACATACAGGGGCGTAGACAGGAAAACATTTCCTAAATTATTAATCTAACAGCTTCTATAGTGCCATTTAAAAGCCACAATTGATGGCAACTACCTCTCCAATGCCCAGGTAAAGCAGCCAACTCACCCTGACATACAGGGCGTAGACAGGAAAACATTTCCTAAATTATTAATCTAACAGCTTCTATAGTGCCATTTAAAAGCCACAATTGACGGCAACTACCTCTCCAATGCCCGGGTAAAGCAGCCAACTCACCCTGACATACAGGGGCGTAGACAGGAAAACATTTCCTAAATTATTAATCTAACAGCTTCTATAGTGCCATTTAAAAGCCACAATTGATGGCAACTACCTCTCCAATGCCCGGGTAAGGCAGCAACTCACCCTGACATACAGGGGCGTAGACAGGAAAACATTTCAGAGGGTGTTTTAAGTTTTGGGGGCCTTCCATTGGAAATTGTGGTATTTATCTACATTTTTAGTTTTAATAACAGTAATGCATTTACTTCGAGGGGTTGGAACCCGCAAGACCACCCCCTAAACGCCCATGCCGACACATGAACCGCCTACCTTTTTGTAGGTGACCTGTCCATCCTCATTGACCCTCCGGTGGCCGAGCTTCTGTGCCCGGTCATGCTGTAATGGGTTCTCTGAGACGGAGGTCCTCATTCGTGTACTTCCCGCTGTACTTGGATCATTCTACAACCATAAGTAAATCCTCAAAATCATATCTCCACCATCGCTGACATTTAAACAATTACGATCATGACTGATGATCACAATAACCCACATAATCAATCAATCAATCATCTTTTATTGATCCATCAGTCCAGTTTTTAGACAGATCAATACATTGAAAACTATTACAGATCAAAAACCATTTGTAATAAAGAAAGTCTACATTTTTGAAGTATGCTAGTATGGACTGGAATAATTGTTCAAAAGGAGACCTTAAAGGAACCTAAGCCCTGCTAAACAAGGCCCCCTTTCCCAGAATGAGTTAGGCCAACATCCAAGTTAGGGTTAATTAACATACTTGTTATTTTTACTATTGGAATTATTACATAATTGAGAGAGAAAACTAGTTAATTCATTCACAGTAAGCTATATAATAATCACGATCTACATAAACATGATCAAAACATACAGAATTGATCATAATCATGTTAATCACAATGGTCATGATCACGTGCTCTACACCAGCGTGATCATAAATACCACAATCACCATTTCTCTCTAAAGCAGGCCAACAGACAACTCTTAAGCTCTGAACAAACTAAGACAATCGATTTTGTGGCAACATTCTTCAGCCTGTCATTACATGCCTGACAGGGTTCATGGACTTTCTAAGAAGTACTTAAATAGCTCCGTGAACAGTCTCTCGCGAGCTCTTCAATCACAGGACGCCCAATTTAGAAGATCCGCACCAAGAAACAACACGACCACTCCTAATTATTTAATAATAATCTTCGTTTATTGATTCAAACTTACATGAATGCAGTATGATTACAAGTCATAGTATGAACGGATGATCACAAGTTATTACACGAGTCGAATTTTAACTTTATGGCAGCCACGCAAGGCGCCCTACTGCTAATTTTACCAACGCCATCTGTCAAGCTAATCAACTGTGGTTTCAATCCAAATCTGAAGTTGAATCTAATCATATCCACGGCAGCCTCTTGGGATTAACTTAAGGTACCACTCTCCTTCTTTTAATCTAATCAAATCGCATCTTATCACTTTCACTATTTAGTAATTGAGATCACAAATTCTAGTAGACTGGCCACCCGCTGTCATATGCCAAGGTTAAGAAAAATGAAGCTGCTAACACTTCAAACCCATGGCTGACTGTCAGAGCTAGATTAAGGAACTGCTCCTCTTTTCTGTTATTCTTAAACTACATACACTTTTGCATAGGTCACCACAGCAGTTTCCCTCCCATCCAGTCTCAAGTTGGAAGTACATATCCAATCCTATACATGCCACTAATCACCCCAATCACAGCATTTAATACATTTAATATGTAATAATAATAATAATAATAATAATAATAATAATAATAAATAATTATAATAATAAAGACAATTTAGCCTGCGTCGTAACACAGCCATGCCATTACATGGGTGCCTCACAGTAAACTAACGGCAGGGTAGGCCTTAGAAATCAAATAACTCTTGAGTCCAGATTTGAAGGAGGTTACCAGAGCAGTATTTCAGTTGACTGATGCCGGAAGGAGTTAGGCATGCGTATTGCGTAAACTGACAAATCTGACGCAGACCATGGTAATAGTATGTTTGTCACAATTCACAAGGTTTGAGAATTCCTGGAACTGAGCCTGGTCCTAATTATTCACAATGGCACAGAAGATTAGATGAGTTGCCATGCTGCAACTGAGGCGAATCACTTTCTGATATCTATCTGGGTACAGCTAGCACGCATTTGTGTGTACGTATACATATATACGGAGGGGGGGGCCCGATAGCGCATTGGATAACATCTGGCACAGAGACCGAGAGGTACCGAGTTCGAGCCCCCGTTGGGCGGATATGCTTTGTAGGCTGCTATTAGCGCCGTTGTATTGCAGGCTGTCTGTTCTGTTAGTAGTTAAGATTTAAATTGCATAACATGTAAATGTACAGCGCAGTGCGTTTGTCAGGCGCTTATTAAAGAAAAGATATTATTATTATTATTACATGCGTTTGTGCAAGTATATGTGTGCACTTGTGCATACATGTATGTGCATCTGTGTATGCATGTAAGTATACATGTATTTATGTATGTTCTTGGTCCTTTATTATTTATAGTCTTTACTTCCCTAATCAGTCGTATAGCCAAGCACTTTGAAATCCAATTACAACAGTATGCAGATGATGCTCAGCTCCATATATCAGTCTGATAAACTAATGCTTTATGAGTGTCTCTCAACTATGTACTGTATGCATGTTTCTGTTTCAATGTTTTGGCCATAAACCCAGACAAAGTCTGACGCAACTTTGTTCGGATCGTGCCAGCGACAGTGTTCTCACCCTTTGCTTTCTAACATAGATCTCACAGACACTGCTGTGCCACTTTCAGATGCTGTCAAAACACTTGGGGTAACCCTGGACAGTAGGCTCACATTCTGACCGCACATAACACACCTTTGCAAATCTTGTTTCTATCACGTCATGTCACATCACCATCATCGCTTGTGACGGTTGGCTACATGAATGGACCCTCACTGCCCAGTGTTTTCTGTCGAGTGCCGCGTTCATTAGGCCAGCACCTACAAGTCCAGTCCAGTTAAGGAAGTTGTCAATCCATGATATTCTCGGCCTTCCTCGTCCTTGAACTCCTTCCACGAGACCTGTCATCAAGCTGTCATCAATGTTGTCGTGCAGCTGTCTTATGATGTGGCCAAAATATCTTAGTTTCCGAGTCTTCGTGTGTGCCAAAGGTTCATTTCTGGCCTCTGCTAATGTGTAAACCCGTTCGTTGGACATCATTTTCATTCACGGGATTCTCAAGAGCTTCCGGATGTATACACTGTTTCTATCACATCAGGGGCCTTCAGGGCAATACGTCACATCAGGTCGGCTCTGATTCAGAATATGTCTCAAACCATAGCCTGATCACTTGTATCCTCTCACCATGATTATGCCGATTCGCTTTTTGTGAGTCTCTCAGACCTTGCACTCAACAGGCTGCAACACATCCAAAACTGCTTAACTCGCGTGGTGCTGCATGTCCCACAATGAGCATGCTTCCTCAGTTCAACTCCATCAGCTCTGATGGCTTCCTGTTGAATTCAGAAAAAAATTTTAAATGGCCTGTTTGACCTACAAAGCCCTTAGCACCAGCACACCTACCTATCTTCATGCACTATTAACTTCTTACATCCCTTCTCGTTGCCTGCAATCATTAAGTACAGGTCTTTTAGCTGAGCCACGATGCACAACAGTTATGGGCTCTCGTGCATTCCATGCCTCTACTCCCAAAGGAATGGAATCGACTACCACTTTCTCTTGTGGCTCAAATTCACTTCCTTCCTTCAAAAAATGGCTCACAACTCACATATTTCTCCTTGGCTTTCAAGAATTTGGAAATCTAAGTGCATCTTCACCTGGCGGCTGACTATCCGCACCTCAGATTCACATTTCAGTTTGACCTTGTGCACGTTACAAATTTACTTAATTAATAGTAACAATAATAATATGTAAGAACGCATGTATTTATGTATGTAAGTATGCATGTATCTATGTATGTAAGTATAAATGCATTTATGTATGCACATATACACATTATATGCATGTATAAAGACCTTTAAAATACCATCCTTAATAAGTAGACCAGAGGCATGGCATATAATTGCTATGTAACAGACGTAAACAAAGACATGGGGTACGTAGGCAGCATATGCAGAGCAGTGACAAATGAAACAGTAACACGACTGCTATTCTGTCCATGCTAACTAGTTTCAGCTGTTTTGAGACATGACCTTAGGCGTGACCATTTAAACGAGTGGTTACATGAGCCTGGTATTTACAAACTGTGGCCGTATCAGGTTCTTCAATCAGGAATTCAAGACAATCAATCAAACCAACTGTTTGAGACAATGGCCTCTTAAACAATATTACGCTTGTATGCTGCAAACCAGACCTTATGTAATCTATCATAATCGAATTACACTTCAAAATCTTATCTAATATGCATTAATCAAAATCGAATACGACAGTATAATAAACAAATAATTGTAATCATAATCGTAAACTTTAAATTTCTAAAGTGCTGCGTCAAGTCAGAAGGATTGTCCAGAGATGGTCAAGGGAAGATCCAAGTGCGGTTGTCAGATAAACCGGAGATAAGATGCAGAAGGGCTAACTCAACTAAGGGTTCATCTATTATAGATCTCAGTGTAATCTACTCTCATCCAATCAAATCCTTCTAAACAACCAGACCTCAGCGAATAATCAACCTAATCTAATCCAGTCTATCATAATCTAATCTATCATATTTACGTATGGAACACTGGCACATACAAATGATCGCTATAAGTTCCATCTGATTATCTAAGTACTACGTGCACTGGCACTGCATTATATAGTCATTTTATTATTACTGTTTCAATGTTCTTGTCTATTTTGGGGTATGCCATTTCCTTTTACTCTCTCTCAGGGATGGGCATTAATTGAAATTACGTAATTGAAATAACTTGAAATTGCGCAATTTGTAATTTTTTAATTTGTAATTCAATTACATTTCCCATGTATTTTGTAGTTTGAAATTACATTTCATGTCCCAAAGTAATTTGTAATTTGTAATTCAATTACATTTTCTTGAGTAATTTGCCCATCCCTGCTGGCCTGCTCTCTCTTCTCTCTTCCCTATCCTCTCTTCTTATTCCACAGTCTATAAGTTCACCATCTTGTCTTACAATGTATACTAGGGTTAGCCAGGGTCAGTGGGACTTGTCCCTTTCTAGATAACCTATTCTGAGGATCCACCACCTTTGTTCCTTGTTCTTTGTTGTTCATATGTTTTTGTTCATAATGTTTATTTACCTACCTGTTTACAGTTTCTTGTTTATTGTGGTTGATCCCTCAAAATAAACAAGATTTGATCTGATTTTCCAATCTAATCCAGTGGCCTCGTAAACAACACACTGTGCTCTGATAGCTTCTGTAGTCTAATAGTGTCTAATCTATTGTGTCTATTGCATGACCTTTACCAATGGAGACGTGGCTGTTATTCTCATCAACACATGCACCAAAAGGGCAATATATAAATGCATATTTCATGTCCAATCATAAATCTTCAAATTTAAGCCATGCAGGTGTGCCAGTGTATACAAGTCAGCACGTGCCATCATTAACAAAATGTAACGGAAACATTCAGACACTAATGCAGCAAGGAAAAACCCAGACATTACGTGTCTGGCAATAGAGCACAATTACTGTGTTATACTCACTTTACATAAATATCTGGAAAAACTAGATGCTAGGTTTGCAAATGCCAACTAAAATACTAACAAACATCATTCATTCATTCATTCATTTCAGATATTTATATAGCGCCCCTTCAAGATTTCTACTCAGAGGTGCTCCCGACTACAGCGCGGACACTGAATCGGAGTTTCACGCCGAAGCGCATGAGCAATTGCGAGTGAAGGACTTGCAAGTGAAAGGGTCCCTACGCGGCGGCTTGAGGTGGATTCGAAACCCGCAACCTTCCGGCTGCAAGGCACCGAACATACCCCTTGAGGTGGATTCGAACCCGCAACCCTCCGGCTGCAAGGCACCGAACATACCCCTACACCACCGCGCCCCACGACATCAGCTGTCATATGTTAAATCACACAGTCATTGTGGCCTTGTGGCTAATCAAGACATCACTGCAGCCTTTTCCAGCTGGTAAGTGTCTGATTTTTGAAAAGATTCCATCTAACAGATGACCACATTCAGCAGACATTACACTGGTCACTTTGACCACACAAGCGCCTGTTCATACCAAACATAACTGACATTCTAACCACATTCACTGTCTGCTCTCATCAGACACTGCCATCTACAGTCTGGCCACACTTCATATTGACTTCAACCTCTAAGATGCTGTGCGCAATGCGCATGTGTGGCATTACGGTGAGCAATTTGAGTCATCACGAGAGAAGAAAATCGCCCGAAGTGCCAGTGATCTCTGGCAAATGTAATGGGCCAAAACTCGTCTGATGCTCTAATTGCCAAACAACGCACAACCGCCACCGCATACCACGCATGCCATGTAAGACCTGACTAAAACAATAGTACGTGGCCTGCTAATGCTTAAATCAATGACTAATTGTTTACCATAGATAATTGAGGCAGACTGATGATGTGTTTGCCTCACACCTCGGCAAGGTTATGAGGACAAATTAACGTAAAGCATGGTAATATAATGACTACCATAGCTAACCTAAATCTAACCTAATGACTTCTATAGCTAAGGCCAAAAAAATATAGGTGTGTTTCCGGTAACAGTGGTTTTAAAATCTTGGTAAGTAGGTAGGAAAAAAATTTTATTTTGTAAAATATTTTTATGCAATGCTGCATTGTTGTATAATAATAAACGAATATATCGTCATCATATTTCACCTTGCTGAGGCCAAAAAAATATTTTTATGCAATGGAAAGCAATGTTATCAATGTTGCAAAGGTTAAATTCATGTTTCAATTAAAAAAAATTTTAATTTAAAAAAAAATTTCGAAAATAATTCTAAAACAATTTTGTGAAAATTTTTCACAAAATTTTCCCAGTCGGGCCTAAAAAGTGACTCGGTCGGGTTACCGGAAACACAACATTATTTTGTTTTGGCCTAACCTAAATCTAATCCAATGACTTATATATCTAATCTAATCTAATCTAATGACTTCTATATAGCTAATCTAATCTAATCTAATGATTCCTACAGTACTGAAATCCCTAAAGTCCAAGACATCAGTCGATGGTCGCTTTGAATAATTCACAATCAAAAATCAGAATCCATTGGAAAACCCTTGTTGAATGAAAGCCAATAGATGGTAGGATAAGGTACAATAAGATAAGGTAATGTAAAATATGGTACAGTTACTACAGTATGGTAAAGTTTGGCAAGGTAAGGTATGGTATGATAAGGTGAAGTTGGACATGGTAAGGTATGGTATGATAAGGTGAAGTTGGACATGGTAAGGTATGGTATGATAAGGTGAAGTTGGACATGGTAAGGTATGGTATGATAAGGTGAAGTTGGACATGGTAAGGTATGGTATGATAAGGTGAAGTTGGACATGGTAAGGTATGGTATGATAAGGTGAAGTTGGACATGGTAAGGTATGGTATGATAAGGTGAAGTTGGACATGGTAAGGTATGGTATGATAAGGTGAAGTTGGACATGGTAAGGTATGGTATGATAAGGTGAAGTTGGACATGGTAAGGTATGGTATGATAAGGTGAAGTTGGACATGGTAAGGTATGGTATGATAAGGTGAAGTTGGACATGGTAAGGTATGGTATGATAAGGTGAAGTTGGACATGGTAAGGTATGGTATGATAAGGTGAAGTTGGACATGGTAAGGTATGGTATGATAAGGTGAAGTTGGACATGGTAAGGTATGGTATGATGAAGTTTGGCAAGGTAAGGTATGTGATGGTAAGGTGAAGTTTGGCAAGGTATGGTATGGTATGGCAAAATTGGGCAATGTAAGGTATGGTAAGGTAAGGTTAAGTAGGATAAGTTTACCAACGATGTGGTGGTCATTCATCTTTAAGACTTACTTTGGTAAACAACAACTTTCGAATGTTTGCATGACCTGGACATTAATGGATCATTTGGCTGAAGCATAAACAATCTTATTTGGCTGAAGCACTAAGTCTTATGCATAAACTCTGAAATAATTGTGTTATAAATTATCCAAAGAACTCACCTCTATGGGATAGGCCTTTGCTCTGACCCCGTGACCTACAAAGCAGGAAATTTACCACACCATTTATTTATGATTCAGATATTTACTACACCATATCTTTACCATTAGGAAACTCTCACACTATTTACCATTAGGAAATAAGTCAGGCCATTTATTTTATTGTAATTCATTCACTCTGTCAATCATTAATTAATTGAATAATTCATTCCTTTAATCACATGTTAATTCATTCATTCATTTGTTAATTCATTCGGCTTCGAAAAACACATCAACCCTAGTGTGTCTGAGAATCGACTACGGCGGTGTGTCAAGCGTAAACATGGTGTGTTGGCGAAGAATTGGTGTGTCGCTAATTCTCACAGCATGCGTCAGTCACTCTTGCATTACATTGACTTACTTACTTTAGCAGCTTAGTGGACGTAGGCTGCGACAATTCGTAGCACTCTCTTTATATATTTTATTTGATCGAAATCTGGGGCGGCCATGCAGTGTTTACCTTATACATGTAGGCTACAATTGTAGGCTACATAGTATAATACTGCTATGTACACAAACCCACTGCAGTCTGCAGTACACACGTTTCCGACCGCGCCGATGAAAACATTTACCCGTTACCATGACATTCGAAATGGACAAATTTATCATAAGAAAACGAAAATTTAGCGAATCTAAAACTGATTACGCAGAATCAGATTTTGGTAGCTGTAGCCCTAATGTGAATTAGTTGATAATTTGATAAGTTATATTTCGCAATGAAATGGAACAAACTGGTCGGAGGTGCCTCCTCAGTCAGCTTACATATTGCACTTATAGGCCTACAAACTGTGGATCCTCGTTTTAATATGATCCAAAGAAATATCCAGGAGCAAAAATCCCATTAACTGTTAGGCCTACTGAGACTTAAGTTAACGTAGAGCCGTAGGAACGACGTAAAATCGAAGAATTAGATCAGTAGAATTAGAAGTTTAGAATCATTAGAAACTAGAAAGCATTCAGTGTCAACATTATCATTCATTAAAAATTTTAACAATTAAAAATTTTAAATAAATGAATTGGTTTAACTTTAACATTTTTTATTTTAACGATATTCACATATTATTATTGCACGGTGTGTCGCCAAATTTATTTGCAAGTTTAGGTGTGTCGTGAGCCAAAAAAGGTTAAGAACCTCTGATCTACGGTAATCATTCCTTTAATCACATGTTAATTCATTCATTCATTCGTTCATTCATTCGGCTTCGAAAAACACATCAACTCGGTCAATTTGTGAGTTTCAAACTACGGCAATTCCAAGTGATAGGACTTGGCTCTTACAGTTTTCCTTCACAAGTTACTTGAATCCAACTACCAGAATGTTTATATAAGTGATTCACCTAGCACTGTGTATACATTAGGGCTGTCAACGGGGGCCCGGGTTGCCGGGCCCCCGTTCGAACGATTGAGCCCGGGCCGGTAAATCAATTTTCAAAGCCCGCGGAAGAGGCATAATGCCTTAAACAGGCATTCCAATTGTTTAATTACGGTCTAAGGGCTTAATAGCTGGCAGATGGCTGTTGCCTGTACAGCCAAGCCGCGTGGGGTGGGGGCAGTCTACGACCCAAGATTGCTTGCGTGGGGGCAATTGTATTTCAAGAGGAGTGCCACGTTGTAACATCGTAACCGTACGCCATGCACGTGTGTGGCGGATCCCGAGTTTAACAACATCGTACAAAGGCCTTTGACGCCGGCAGAAATTATTTTGAACAGTTCTCACGCTCGCGTGTGGTCTGAGAGAAGCAAATCCAAGAAGGGCGGGGTGGACAGACAAGCCGCCCCTCCACGCCTATAGACTCTGGGTGGGAGGCCTAAGGCTAAATCCGCCGACAGCGGAGAGGGATTGGCTGTTTATGCCGGCGCCTTTCAGACTAGACCCGTTCATGAGGGCTGCAGAATGTTGTGCCCCACTGGAAATGCGTGTCCCCATGCAAGCTATCCTCCATCGGGACTGGCCGGTGACAGCTGTCAATCAATGTAGCACACATATTACGAAATTTAACTAGTCTCTAGCAATCAATACCCAATTAGGAGGCTGTTTTACTGACGGCGTGACGGGCTTACGGGCCCCCGTTCAGGTTGTTCTCGGGTACCAGGGCTGCAGTTTACTAACATTTTGACAGCCCTAGTATACATTCAATTCAATTCAATAAGTTTTTTTGTTCCCCATCATAATTACAAAATACAAGTATTGTGTTATTTAGGCAACAAACGGAGAGCCCTGAAGGGTCACAGGACCCACTAACTAGGGCTACCTAAGTACCATATGATGTGGTGAAAATGACGGTTCGTATACAGAGAACCAACAACAGATAATACACAAAAATCAAAACAAACTTAACTAAGCGATGGCAACACAACAATTTGAAATCAAAACAAACTTAACTTTAGAAGCGATGTCAACACAGCAATTTGAACAATTACACATTTAATAAGAGAACTCGCATGGATTTTAAAAATAAATTCAAGTTAGGCAGGTGAAGAGTGCTGACAGGGATATTGTTCCAGACTGATGGTCCTGTGGACCTTAAGGCGAATAACCTTGTATTTGTGCGTGCAAATATTCCTCTATAAGATTCAACATATATATATACATGCTGCTACATATATGTATATACATATTTCATAAACTATAAACAAGTACACATCAGATCAAACATATATATATACATAAAAATCTATAATATCAATATGCAGATTAATAGTTATTATGTATTTGCATACATATAAGTATGTTTACCAATAAGGTCAATCATGTTAACAGACACACACAGACAGGCAGAGAGACAACTTGCATACAAACAAACACAAAAAAGCAGACAAAAACTGACACACAGAACAGAATCAGAACTCAAGCACACAGAAAACAGAACCACACAAGCATGCAAACAGCCACACACATACAAATACAAGCAGGACACTACACACACATATATGGACAGTCACACACACACACACACAGATGGACAGACAGTTGCAGGCTGACAAATACAGATACCCAAGTAATTAACCATTTAAGCCAACAGCTACACGATTACAGGATATAAGACCACTTAGCATCAATGGGAAAGCCTGTTAACTTGCAGTGGCAAGTGTGTGTTAACATAAATACTGGCATATATTATATATATATATATATATATAGTTTGTATTACATAAATACATGTGTAGACATATATATATACTCATGAATATATACACATAAAGTATATAGACAAGCATCTACATATACATGAATGCAAACATACATTATACATATGCATTATATACGTATACAATATATACACAATCACCCACATAAAATGTATTTACATAAGCACAGCATTTCAAAACAAAGACAGAAGGCAACAACCTAAAAACTAATTATATATATATATACATATAGCATACATAAACTGTGAATAAATATATACCGGGTACATATATACATACATACATTACATATTAGATGTATATACAGTATACAATACATTCATACAGAATGAGTTTATAGTTCTGTAATTAATAATTATCTACAAGGCCAACAGCTGACAGAACCAAGATCTTCTAACAGCATACACTGAATGTGGTCAGAATTCTTAAATGTCTCCTATAGCAGAAAATAATGTGGTTACAGCCACTGAAAAGATAAGCTATCTGGGTTCACAGCACATTTGATGTCCATCAAAGATACTGGCCACACTAAACTATTTCGACAATGTCTGCTGACAGCAGACAATCAAGTGGCAAGAAATCCTCTAGATCAGTGGTTCTTAACCTTTTCAAGGGAGCCGAACCCCAAGAGAAATCCATGACCACTCACCGAACCCCTCAAGTTTGAACAATAATTTTTTAACTAATGGGAACAAAAGGAAATAAAAAATTGTACCAAAATGTGATACAATATTAATACATTCAATACATGAACTACTTACAGTTAACTATTTTATTAAATAAAAGTCGAAAAATAAAAATAAAATAGCAAATGATTTTTCACTCACACTCGTGCACTGACCCTGATTATGTATAATATTTCAGAGGACCTCTGCCGAACCCCTGGCACTGGCTCACCGAACCCCAGGGGTTCGCTCGAACACTGGTTAAGAAACACTGCTCTAGATATACACCACCTGACCTATTGACAATGGAAAATCCTGCCTCTCTCACGGCGCCTTGACCTCGGTGCAGCTTTCGACACGTAGACCACCAGTTTCTCCTTTCAAGACTCACCAAAAGCTTTGGTGTCTCTGGGACTGCCTTAAACTGGTTAGCTTCTTACCTGGGTGATCGGAATCACCAGGCGCCATCGGCTAGAGTTGATGTGGAAGGGCGCCGTGGTTGGCTACCAGTTTTCCCATTTCATTTGCTTTTCGTGTTACGATGTATGTACACCAGAGTACAGTCAGGCAACTGGCATAATAAAGAATATACTTACTTCCTTACTTACCGTTTGGTCTGAGCCAACTGTTTGAACTGTTGGAATGCCACATGGATCTGTCCTCAGCCTTTATTATTTACAGTCTTTACTTCCCAAAACAGTCGTATAGCTAATCACTTTGGAGTCCAATTACAACAGTACTTATGCAAATGATACTCAGCTCCATATTGCTCTGTCACATACTGATCAGTCTGGTAAACTAAAACTCGACGAGTGTGCCTCTATGTATGCATGGTTCTTTTCAATGGTTTGGCCATAAACTTAGACAAAGTCTGAGGCAATTCTGTTGGGTTCACACCAACGACTATGTTCTCTCCCTTTGCTTTCTAGCATCAACCTCGCAGGCACTGCTGTGCCACTATCAGGCACTGTCAAAACACTTGAGGTAACCCAGGACAGAAAGCTCACATTCTGACCGCACATGTAAAATAAACCTTTGTAAATCTTGTCTCTACCACATCCGGACAATATAAGTCACTCAACTCAGCTCTGACTAAGAATATGTGTCAAACCATAGCCTGTTCCATTGTCTCCCCTCACCTTGATTATACTAATTTGGTTTTTGTGAGTCTCTGCGACCTTGAACCCAACAGGCTGCAATGCATCCAAAACTCCTTAGCTCATGTAGTGCTGCATATGAACAAGCTCCTCAGTCCTACTCCATCAGCTGCACTGACTTCCTGCTGAGTTCAGAATAAAATTTAAATTGGCCTGTTTCACCTACAAAGCCCTCAGCACCAGCACACCTCCCTACCTTCAATCACCACTAACTTCTTACATCCTCCTTGTTGCCTGCGATCATCAAGTACAGGTCTTTAAGCAGAGCAATGATGCAGAACAGTCATGGGCTCATGTACATTCCATGCCTCTGCCCACATGGAACTGACTGCCACTCTCTCTCTCTCTTCATATCTCAAATTCACTTCCTTCCTTCAAAAGTGACTCAAAACTCAACATTTCTCCATGGCCCTCAAGCACTTGGATATCCAACTGCATCTTCATATGTTGGCTAGCTACCTGCACCTCAGATTCACATTTCGGTGTGACCATGCACGGTTGGGCCGGGAGCGCCTCTGAGTAGATATCTTGCAGGGGCGCTATATTAAGTTTCATTGATTGATTGATTGATTAAAAATTTAATAATACCAATAATAATAATAATAATAATAATAATAATAATAATAATAATAATAATAATAATAATAATAATAATAATAATAATTAATATGAACCACCTGACCACCACATTCACAATCTCCTGCAACTGAATCATTTTATCTAATTAATGCAAAAGATCATATCATCAGACAACTAATGCTTATGAGTTTTCTGATGACATTAGTGCCTGTTCTGGCCGGACATTATTTTTAACAGTATACTTGCCACACTAGACCCAAATTGACTTCACACCCTCCCGCACTCTAGGGGTTCAACAGGCCTGTGTCTAGCTATGGGAAAACTGTTTACTAAGCCAAACTCATTTATGGAGTTAATTGAGGAAGACATTGCCATGTAGAGTTTAGCACCTGAATTATCGGGCTAAAGTAATTGCTGATACAATCTATGACCTCCAATCAAAACACATTCACTGCTCCATATACATACATCCGTAAATGCATATCAATATACATTAGTATGGTAGGTCAGGGCACACCCACATGGAAGGCATGTTTATAGGAAGTGAATTGAACTGGTCTTGGCTAGTGAGATTAGTAATAATAATAATAATATTTTCGTTTATTCAGACAATCCGGTTGACACACCGCAACCGGTTACAGTGTACAATTATGCAGTTGAAACAATTCACAAGAACACAAATGACAGAAGACATAAATCTTAACTACTAACAGAACAGACAGCCTGCAATACACGGCGCCAATGGCAGCCTACAAAGCATGTCTACCCTACGGGGCTCGAACTCGGTACCTCTCGCTCTCCGTGCCAGATGTTAACCAAAGCGCTATCGGGCCCTCCCTATAGTAGTTCAGGGCACACCCACGTGGAAGGAGTGTCTGTAATGTAGCAGATAAAGCTTTATTGGAGAGTCAAATTAGCAAACTTACAAACTTCACAGCCAACTCCTGTGTAGCCAAAATGTATGCTAACTAGTTTGACAGGAGTATAGAAGCTAATTTGCTAAGTTATGCACAGAAATTGTAAGTAGTTTAAAGGCTGTATGTTCACTGACTGTGTGTTCAAAGGCTGTAAGTTCAAGGATGTATACAGCATGTTGTAGCCTGCCAGTCTATGTTGAAAAAGAAGTTTAAATGAATGTCTGGCATCCATTCTCACACTGGTTTTTGTTTCTCTTTAACACAATATAAGTGAAAGCAATTAGTTGGCATAATTTGGGCTGATTAAAACTATACATATTATACAGAAATATTAGTTTGGTAGCAGAAGACGAAATTACCTACATTTACGTACCTAAATAAATATATGATAATATTATGATTAGACAAACAAGAACCAAACACATTTTTAAAACAATAAATAAATATAAATATAGGTTAAACCATAGTTTATGTTGCTAAACTATTTTCTAATGGACATGAAGAAAATATGTTGCTAAATTATAAACTGTTATATGATTATATCATAAGCAGTGATGCAGTCTACATAAACCGTAATAATTGGAAGTGGGAAGTTTCAGACCAAAATGTGGCAATTACGTTATATAATGTAATATCCAGCTTCCACTGAATGGTATGGTTTTTACTGCCTACCGCACAATACTACGAGACGTAGGCCTAAGGGTGCAGGCCGAATCCCCAAAACCTGAATCCCCGAAACGAATTTCGGCCAGATCCCCAAGATTTAATTTCTAAGTCTGACCCAGTGAATATAATTAAAAAATAAACACGTGAGCAGGCAGTACATCGATATATATCAAGGCCACGCTAGGTCTATGTCATGTTTACAATTTAACTCTGAAAAGCTTTCGGGAGTTTGGCTGCTTTCTAGAAAACTGTTCTCGGGAAATCGGACTTTTGTGTATTTTCAGCAATTTCAAGGATTCGGGTTGACCCTCTGAAAATGGGGTCAGCCTGAATCCCTGAAAATCGATTCCCCGAAAACGTTGAAAATAGAAAAAAAAGCCCGATTTCCCGAAAACAGTTTTCTAGAAAGTGGTCGAGCTATTGAAAGTTAAATTGTAAACATGACAAAGATCTAGCGTGGCCTTGATGTATATCGATATACTGCCTATTCAAATGTTTATTTGTTAATTATATTTATTCAAGTCGGACTTAGAAAATAATTTCGGGGATCCGGACGAAATTCGTTTCGGGGATTCCAGTTTCGGGGATTCGGCCCGCACCCCTGAAAACATGGTAGCAATTTAGCAAAGTGAAGTACAGTATTGAAAACATGGTATTAATTTAGCAAA
The DNA here is from genome assembly GCA_020284085.1 of Aporrectodea caliginosa. Lineage (NCBI taxonomy): Eukaryota > Metazoa > Annelida > Clitellata > Crassiclitellata > Lumbricidae > Aporrectodea > Aporrectodea caliginosa. The sequence goes on from JACEVL010000524.1 coordinate 405,753, forward strand.
GTAAACTACGGTTTAACCTCAATACACTCTTGAAAGCCTTTAATATTCATACCTGGTTCACCGGTCATGTAAGATGAAACATCGACTGCTGAATTTGCCATCACCCTCAGTCAAGTCAGAGGAAACGGAGGGTGGCCTTATATTTACAGTAAATGATTTACTGTAAGTAAGAAGTCCTACTTAACCTTACGGTCCAGTCATTCATCTATTTAGAAGCTCATTGACCATTTGCTGATCACAAACTCCGCCACTGATCGTTCTCTGTCAGTGCCAGTCCCAAGCCTGGATGAAGGAGGAGGGCGACGCTAATGATCCTTGAAACTACTACTTGCTGATCACAGTCACCGTTTCAGATCACGAAATCCTGGTCACAGGTTAAAATACGGGCTAAAACTCCGCTGTATCTCCTTATCTTTCGCTAAAATTAAATCTTTTAATAAAACGAATAAAAGTGAAAAATCGTCAAAATACGCCACAGACTCCTTCTCTCCTGTACTCGACTACAATAGATGACACATCGTTAGCGGTTCAGCACTAGACAATGACGTCATTTTACGGCTGGACAAATTTAGCAATCAATGTAAATCGATACCCATTGAGCAGTTTCTTATTTTGTAATAATGTTTATTGACAAAAATATAGCATAATTAATTATCAACTTAAATCAGTGTAACATAGGTATGACGGATACAATCGAGCTGTAACTTAAGCATATTGATGTAGGTGAATGAGTCAGCCGAATAGGGTTTAATATATAAATTTTCGCTATTACAAATGGACCAAATATCTTTGGTTGAACGTGTCGCGATAGTAATAATTCTATTGACCTGTAGAAACCCAACTTGAGAACCCTTTTAATATTGACGCTTGATAACTTCAAAATCGCTCCGGCCAGCAAATAAAACCACTGGGGTAAGTTTCAGTTCCAGTTCAAATTTCATTAAATTTTTGCCTCATCGAAATTCGTCCCACTACTATTTTGAAAACTGTAATATAGACCTAGTTCAATAAGTAGGCCCTAATGCCGCTTCTGTGGCATAGTTTCTCTTGCACAGTAAATTACTGTATTCTGACAAACAAAATTTGCGCATGTCACTCTCCTCGAGTGAGGCGTGGCTTATCGTTATGACGCCATACCTCAAATATATCTGGTCCCGGATTTCAACTAGGAACGCCGGACATGAAACAAAACTAACAGAATATAATATATTATGTTCAGCACGCGTTGATTTGCTACATACCAATAAATAAATTAGTGCGTTATTAGGTCTTTGAGTTTGTTTGCGGTTCGTACACGTTTCGGTGAATTTACGTGGCGAAGCACCCATTCCAACGGGGATGGAGCGGTCGTGAAGGAGGTCACACGATCAATTCATTAAAAATGAGCAGGGTCGAGGTCATAAGATCGCTATAAATAGGACTACGTGTAATTTACATTTTAGGTCTACGTAGAAATTCAGCATTTTCACCAGAATTGCACTCTTTCAACATGATGCCTACAATATTAAGGTCTGCGTCTCAAATGTTGACCCTATATCTAAATATGTAATCCGAAAAATCAAGACTGGTCCAAGGAATCTATTTATATTTTTATTTATATGTATAATAGGTCATTACCGCAACAACAACAACAATAATAATAATAAAATATAAATAAATAAATAATAATAAAGGGGCGCTATATAAATTCCCGAATGAATGAATGAATTATTATTTATCATTATTTCAAGACCGACAAACGCAGTATGATTAAAATTCAGTAGCCTATGAACGGATGATAAGTTATTACAAGACTACACAAGAGTGGAATTTAACTGCAGCCATACAAGGTGCCCATCACGTCCTACATCTAATTTTACCGACGACATCTAGCGAATGATAGGACCTTTGGAAGGGTAGCCGAAATCGATCCAGCTTTCTACAGCTCTTCGATCATGCCAGTGATGTTACCATTAGGCCTACTCTATGGAACCTATGGTCATTAGGGGCCGTCTATAAATGACGTCACGCACTTAGGGGTAGTGGTCGGAAATTTGTGACGATGTGTGACATGGGGGTGTGGGGGTTGAGAAATGTGACGTCACATCAGGTCTGTGTAATTAAATTTAACAAATAACAACAATTTAATTTTAATAATAACAGCACTAATTTTGAGTATTAAATTTTCATAATTGTTTCGATTATTTTAATGTATACGGGCACCATTATTAATAATTTTCTAATTATTTAAATATTTGGTCACCGTTAAATTTTAAAATATTCATGCTCTCCCTATTTATTCCACGAAGGAGCATTTTGCTTCACCATGGAACTTTGGTTTTAGAGGGGGGTCAGAGCTTTGTGACGTAATTTTTCAGGGGTGTAACTTTTGTGACGAAATGTGACGAGGGGAGGGGGTCAAAATTCGGCCAAAATTGCGTGACGTCATTTATGGACGGCACCTTACCAATGAGTAGCCCATAGGCCTATATATATATGCCTCTACGGCATTGTCATTAGCCTATATACTATAGTCATTACCATATACAAAATATAATAATATTTTCGTTTATTGAAGCAATCCGGTTGACAAACCGCAACCGGTTACAGTGTACAATTATGCAATTGAAACAATTCACAAGAACACAAATGACAGAAGACATATATAAATCTAAACTATGCCTACTTACAGAACAGACAGCCTGCAATACACGGCGCTAATAGCAGCCTACAAAGCATGTCCGCCCTACGGAACTCGAACTCGGTACCTCTCGCTCTCTATGCCAGTGTGTTATCCAATGCGCTGTCGGGACCCTCAAAATGCTAGAGGAGTATATATCCTGCTTAATCCTAAAATTGCGTCTTTACAGTGTCGTTGGCATGATTTCGCATTATCACAGTGCAGTGAAAGACTATAGCCACTTTATAAGAAGTTAATCTAAACACGTTAAGAATGTTGACATTAGGGCCTATAACTAAAATCGTGATCGTCCAATTTAAAGTCCAGTTTCATCACGGAGGGAGCTGAAAATCAACTTATTACATTTTACATTCCCACTTGGCACATACGGTAACTAAAACACTTATTTACGTTTCCAAGTAAATGTAATCAGTTACTAGTTACATTTATTTCTAAAGTATCTATTTTAGGTAACTATAGTTGGGCTACTTTTCAATGCGCTCGCGACTGAAAATTTCGTCCTCGCGACCTCGCGATAAGTGGGCTACTTTTGAATTGTCCCTCGAGCGCTACGGCGACATAATGAATTCTCATAAATTCATCGCATTAGGCTACTAGGTCACTGTTACCACAATGCTGTTACTAGCTAATATTCTTATGTCGTGTTGCCTACTTAATAATATACCATGCTCTACGGAGTACGGAGTAGTCTACGGTAAGCACTAAGCAGTTTGCCATCTAAATTTTTTACATAAATGGTTTCATCACGTGTCTTGGCGAAACAAAAAAGTATGTACGGCTACTGCTACCCTTGTCCATTCTTTTGTCACTATCAGACTTGACTTCTGCTGCTCTCTCTATGTTGGCCTCCCGGCTGCCCGACTAAGCTGTCTGGTTCGCGTTTTACGCTCTGCAGCTCGCCTTATTGGCCGCATACCTAAATTCGACCACATCTCCAGCTATATGCGCTGACATTCTTCACTGGCTCCCCGCTTAGGCAGCGCATTGAATACGGGGTAGCTGCCCTAGTTTGGCGCTGCCTGCTGGGTCTTGCTCCTGCCTACCTTATTGAGCTTTGTAGCCCCACCCTTAGTGCTCGGGGCTCGCGCTCCCTCCGTTCAGCTGAACAGGGTCTTTCTCTCTGTCCCTTTTGCTCGTACCTCCACCAGGCAGAGCCGTGCCTTTCTCTGTGATTGGCCCCTCGACCTGGAATGGCCTCCCTCTGGTCACTCCGCTCCCTTCCTAGAACCCCTTCTCAGTCATTCCTCTCTCAACTTAAAACGATCCTATTTGGCCGCGCTTGGGTTGGGAGCGCCTCTGAGTAGTTCCCTTGAAGAGGCGCTATACAAATTCAAGTAATAATGAATGAATGAATGAATGAATGTATATTGACACATCTAGCAAAAATGTATTAATGTTTTCATTCAACTGTTCAGCTCGCGACTTTTGGGCTACTTTTTGACGTGATTTCGCGACCATTTGAAGCACTTCCAGAATCTGGCAACCCAGTCTAATTAAGATCTTTGCTGTAAATAGTTACTTTTGAAAAGTAAATATCCATCACTGTTAGTTTATGTAGGCCTACATGAAGTCTACCTGAGATGGTCGCTCCGTGACACGTACATTCACAGGTGATAAATAATGTAATAATTAGACACCCATTTCACGTCGCAGAATAATGTAAATTAGTACACGGAAAGCATTCAGAAAAACATGCACTGACCCAATTTCAGAACGAGGCACAGTTCGCTCCAGTTTCCGAACGAGGCTCGCACTAGCTACGCGTAGTTACCCTAGCAACGAGCACTTGCTGTGTTAGAAACATCGGTTCTTTGGAGGAAGAAATACACAATAAACGAGAATTATGCGATAAATCGGTGGAAATATTCTGGAACTGTAAACTGTAAACCTGCGAGAATGGCGATGTCTGCCCCAGTAACGAAGCGAAGTATGAAGGGGCAAACCTGCAGAAGAGGTCTATTATAATATTTAAATCAATACACTAATGTTAATTGTATAAGAAATTATTTGTAAACACATTACATTACGTTACAAACAGAGGCGCAATACAAACAAAAATATGCTAGTTGTTTGAAAGCTTCTCTTCTCAGCTGTAATGTAGATGTCTGAGGCCGTCGCTGTTTATATAACCTTAATATAACACGGTACGAAGATTAGAAGGACGCGGGTTCGATACCCGCTGGCCCGATAAGGTTGACTCAGCCGCAACAGTGAAATGAACAGTAGGACAGATGGGCGCATTGCAGGCTGCCATATAGTTAGATTCGACTCCACTTGTTATCTAAATCTACTAACATGGCTCTGGCAAACTTATCCGTTTACCTTTCCATCATTATCTGCCATTCCTTTACCGTACCTTAATTACTTTATCTCATCATATCCTACATTCCCTCGTCTTATTTTGCTTGGCACTTTAATGAATAGTGTGTACTAAAATGCATGGTAAACTTTCTCGTCATTAAAGGGTTAATGCTGGTTAATGGTGCAGAACATGTTCCTTTGCTCTGGAACGATCTTTCCTCAAGTCATCTTGCTCCGTGATATTAACTGGAGGTACTTCTGTCTGCTGGAACTCTCAAGACTTTTCACACAGGAAGCGCCTCTGATTAGGTCGTACTATGAGAGACACTTTAGAAATCCGTATATAAGTAATAATATAATAATACTTATCCTTTCATGAAGCATCTGACAAACGCACTGCGCTGCGCATGTACATGTTATGATGATTAGACAATTCACAAGAACACAAATTACAGAAGAGATAAATCAACAAAGTTGCAGCCATGCAAGGCGTAAGCTCATTGTACTTTTGCTGACGCCTAAGGAATGAGGGCATGAGCTGAACCCAGGGGGGGGCCTTATGGAAATCGAACCGGGTCCATGAAAACTTCAGGCAAGAGTGTTATCCTTTATACTATTCCCCTCCCCAATACAATACAATACAATAGAATACAAAAGGTCAGAGGTTCAAATCCCCACAATGGATGCAAAAGACTATCTGCTCTATCCAAGTTTACAATTTCAATCACATTTGACGTTTGTAACGGTTACCATCAGTGGCATAACGAAAGGGTGGCAGGGGGGGCAACTGTCCCCGGGCACAGCACCAGAGGGGCGCAAAATTAGCTTTCAGTGGTACACAGTACTGTGACAAGAACGATTAGAAGTCAACAAGAAGATTAAAAGGTGGCACAGTCATCAACCCTTGCCCCTGGGCGCTGAAACCCTTCGTTACACCACTGGTTACCATTACGTACACTTACAATTAAATTTACAAGTGTAATTATGTTGATATGTGTTGCTGCACAGAGCTGCCTGCCATCAGTACAAATGGTGCGTCCAAGTCCATCCATCAAGCTGGGAGCGTGAGCCTGAGCGATGTGAAGGTCCTGACGCAGGCAGACTGGATTCGAATCCAGAACCACCTGCACAAGAGCCAGACGGAGGAGGAACGACTGCGGAAGCAGCACGAAGAACGCATCCGGTTGCACGAGATGTCACAGGAGAAGATCAAGAACTGGACCAATACCGTCTATGTGAGTTCGTTGCCATGGAAACTACAAGTTCTTGGTGTTCCAGTGCATATTTTAACTGTATAACTACTGGGACAAAGGATTTGCCCCAGTAGTTGTAGGATTTGTCCCTGTAGTTTTAGAGATTTGCCCCAGTAGTTTTAGGATTTGTCCCTGTAGTTTTAGGATTTGTCCCTGTAGTTTTAGGATTTGTCCTATGGTTTGAGGTTGTCCCTGTGGTTTAGGAGTTGTCCCTGAAATTTTAGGATTTGTCCCTGTAGTTTTAGGATTTGTCCCTGTAGTTTTAGGATTTGTCCCGGTAGTTTTTGATTTTTCCACGTAATACTCTACTTTCAGTGTTAGTTTCCAATAACATTGAAAGTGGTGTAGCAGACTTGTCCCAGTAGTCTAAATCCATTAAAATATGCACTGTGGTGTTAGTGGAGCTTGCTAATATTATTATGATCAGGCGCGTAACTAGCATTATGCAATTACGCAACTGCGTAAAGATTTAAACAGCTCTCAAAAACTACACCGTTTAGATTACTTATTGACATCCTAGATTACTATTATTCGTTGAATTTATATTGTGAAGACTTTATTATTGTGAGGTCGGCAAACATTTTCCTTCGCTGACGCAAAATTATGACTCTGGAAATTTTGTGGCACTTCTGAAATTTCGATCACAGACCCACAGTAGGCTAGTTTAAATCATCGTAGGTTAATGTCATATGTTCCACGCAATGCCCATGAGTTCGTTGATTCAGAATGTGTGGTCAGTAAACTCGAGACAGTATTGTCGCAGAATGTCGTGCGGGCAAGTTTTACACTTTATTGCTAGATATGAGCGCAGACATCAGTAGCACAGAACAGATATCGGTCTGCTTATTAAGTTGATGGCGGTAAGAACCCGGTTCTCAGAATGTGGTAAAAAGAACAATTTACAGCTTTCATCCGAACTCGTGACGCCACTGGCGAAAATATTACGACAGTCGGGCGAAAGCATTGAGGCCCAGGGGTCCGGACCCCCCAGCTGTCGTTCAGACCATTTATCCAATTCGTGTAAATCCGAATAGGTTTTTTTTTGGGGGGGAGGGTCTGATTTCGCTGACAGCCTTGCAACTAATGTCATGACTTTGTAACTCTTTTCAATATATTAAAGTCAACGTAGCAACTAACAAATCAAGTTCATTTTAAAGCTATAAATGTTTAGTTCAGAGTGGCTGAAATGAGCTCCATATGGCAACATTATACTCCAAAAAGCGTACTTTTTTGTTTATTTTTAAGGGTCTAGAATTCAAATAATTCAATCAAAATTCTAAAACAAGTGTCTCAATCTTTAACTGTAGCAGTCTGGGATGCTCGCTTTTTAGTGAAAATAGTCCCGTATAGACGGAGAACAAGTTCGGAAGGAACACGTGTGGCCGCAGAAGCTAGATATTTCCTTTCCACAGAAGCCAGGACTTTGTGGGCTATAGCATGCTCCTTCCACCACTGCAGTGGACAAGAATCCACGTCATTCTTCAGCGCATCTTTGTAGCGAAGAAGTGCATCTGAATTTGATTTTGCCCGAGAAATCAACAGTTTATCATCATCATCATCAGATGAAAATTCACCGTCCTTCGATTTTCCGAGCCACATGCTAAGAAGGCATGTGGTAAGACAACGACGAATTACTCCGGTGGTATAGAAATCCTCGGTTGCAGTATCGACCACTACTTTATAAGTTTTAAATCTAAATTGTTCACCCATAACTGTTTTGCGTATTTTCTTTGACTCCACAATGTTCGACACAGATCAACCTTAATTTTTGTAAATCGACACAATGTCATGTCTTCGATGTCAACAAACGAATGAAGAGAACATGCACCGGAGTACCGAATGTACGCATGCAGGAGAGAGAGAGAATAGTGCTGAGTGACTCATCAGAATTGGACAATAACCGATAACGGATTATTTGAGAAATATTGATTGTAAGAATTTAAATTTGTTATTAGACATTTTTATTGGAGACTTTTTATCAAGAGATTTTTAACGCGTTAATTTTGCGTTAAAATAATTAATCGCAAATTTTTTTACGCGTTAATCGCAGGTGTTAACTGCGATTAACGCGCAGCCCTATTTTAAATAGAACTCTTCTTTGGACTTCCCACTGCTCACCGAGACCTCTTTAACCACTGTAGGCTATTATACCTTCTATGCAATTTATAAATGGAAATAAACTTGTTACTTTGCAGACTAACAACGTGACAATCTAGATCATCGCTCCAATGGAATCCTTGAAAAAGTGTTGGGTGGACTACGTGAGAAAGCAGACGGCAAAGACAGCCGCCGATCCAAATGCCAGAATCAAACTAATGGCCTACGTTGTCATTCTTCTTGTCATTTCCTCCAGAATTCCTAAAGCTGACGGTAGTGCGCTTGCTTGTTCTGCCTGCGTCACTTGGGTTGCGCCGTTCTGTGCTGAGGCGATTGCAGCCGGCAGTGTATGTGCCGCTGTAGCAGGGTTTCCACCGCTTCTTTGCGCCTGCTTGATTGCTACTGGGGGAGGAATGTGTGTTCTTGCGGCTGGCACGTGTATAGGTCTTTGCTTGCTGCCTACTCCGTAAGAATGCATGACAGCTGGTCAAACTGTAGTTCGGAGAACAGGCTTTTTCGATTGATTTCCACGAATAATTTCGTACAGAACACAGAAGCACATTCAACTGTAGTTCTAAGCAGAACATGATTTGTTGACTATTCTTAGCGCCTTATTCTACAAACAATAATTATAGTAGCTCATTTTCGCTTTTTCGACTGAAATTGACGATTGATTTCGTGCAGAACATAGAAGCATATTCACGTGTACTTTGCAGACTAGTCTTAATGCTTGATTGGTAAATGACACTGGAGCTCAAGTTACATAATTGGTTTTTTGCTAATTCTTATCGCTTTATTCCGCAAACAGCATAGGGGCTAATTTTGATTTGCCATTTAGAATAGGGCTTTGTTGGCAGAACTTCTGCAAAGTTTCTAAATTTATGTAGACCTACATCAGGCGTGGTTTGTTACTGTCTGTAAACTAACGAAAGTATATATCATTGACTTGCAAACTATGATTGAAACATATTTTCCGTCTTTTTCTTTTTATCAAAGTTTTTGCCAACTCGTTACCCAACCATGTTGGTCCAATGCTAGCCAATACAGTAGAAGCGTTGGCATTGGAATTGAAGGCTGATAATGTACATTCAACGACATTGAAGACACCATGCACTGACTTGTATTTACCCCAAATAACGAATGGAGGGCTATGACTGAGCGCCATACGTGGCCTGTTGTAGGCCGCGTAAGATCACGCTTTCAGCTCCTCTTCTAAATCTCGGCAGCTAAAAGCACTGGTGGAGTATTATACCCAGCAATGACTGGCAATTCGTCGAAGCCGAGAAAATGAATTCGCTCACGTTTTGCGTGGATTGAAAAATTATTATTATTATTTATTTATTTTTTATTACCCGAGGTATATATGATCCCTCAGGTTCTTAGAAACTAACTGGATAGTAAAACCATTCTGGAACTAACAAGCCTCATCCCCACTAAAGTCCAAAAACGTGCCCCTAAAAGCCACGGCATTATATCGTTGAGTGCCGATCGAAAGGCGCTGAAAAAAGTGGTTTTTCTCAAGCGGCTCGACGGAGATTGCAGATATACGGCGGCACACCTCAGCAATAAAATCAAAGCCCGACCGATTGATTAGTTATTACTATTATTACCACTGTTATTATTATAATTAAAATCAGAGTTCTTAAAATCATGGTTCTTAAAATAAAGGTTCTAGGGTAGGATGTCCCTGAAAAACCTTTTGTCGAAATTCTTGGGTCTCACCAGCCAAATAGTTTCCTTTGTAGATGACAACGTTTGTGGAAAATTTCCAATTTTTTCGGATGCTATTTAGGGGTCCCCCAAAGAGTCCTAACTTTAGTCTTCGTTTCTAGCGTAAAATGCTCGTTATTTGCACGTGTTTCAATCTAGAATATTGCAAGGCTGTTAGGGATGGATGTCCAGAAAAATGATACGTCGCAGAAACCAACCATTCCTTATTTCCCCCCCCCCCCATTACTCTATTCATATATTGTCTAGAAATATTTTTTACAGAATTTTAATATGTTATCCTGAGGTCCCTCAAAGCCCCCGAACATACCCTACTTAAACTCCCAGAACTAAAGGCGCCCATGCTTGGGTCTTGGAATGTCGGTCCATTGTTGATTTACTCTTATTATCACAAAAAATTAAAGAAGAGTCCGATGTGGATGAACTTTTTATGGTTTGTTTGCCTCGACGAGAGCTACATCCCGGAAAAATATAGGATTACATTCAGGGTCATTCAAGACCATTTCAAGGTCATAAAAACGAAATCTATCAAAAAACAAAGAAAAATGATCAGATCTCGGTCAATAATTGTTGAAATTGGTTAACTCTTTCTTGCGTTTCTCGTCATGATAAGGGTTACCTGTCATAGGAAATAAGGATACTAAATGTAAGACGATCGAAAGTTATTTTAAGGACAAAAAGGTCAAGTTCAGATAAAAATTTGACGAAATTGCCTTAACTCGGTAAAATGTTGCTCTATTTAAGTTATTCTTTTGGCTGTTTACTCAGAACGATCAAACCTACATTCCAGAAGACAGAGTACTAAAAGCCGAACACAATCCAAGGTTATTTCAAGGTCAAAACGTCAAAATCAAATAAATATGACCGTAGCTCAGCCAAATGTTGTTTCGTTAAAGGGGTTCTGAGTTATGGTCATTTGACCTTGATTTTTAAATTTTGACCTTTAAATTACCTTTTTTGTGTTAGTCTTTCGGAAAACCGAGTACTAAAAGGCTAATACGACCCAAGGTCATTTTAAAGGTCAAAACTTAAAAATCAAGGTCAAATTACCATAACTCAGAACCCCTTTAACGAAACAACATTTCCTGAGCTACGTTCATATTTATTTGATTTTGACGTTTTGACCTTGAAATAACCTTGGATTGTGTTAGACTGTTAGGCTTTTAGTACTCTGTCTTCTCGAATGTAGGTTTGATCGTTCTGAGCAAACAGCCAAAAGAATTACTTAAATAGAGCAACATTTTACCGAGTTAAGGCAATTTCGTCAAATTTTTCTCTGAACGTGACCTTTTTGTCCTTAAAATAACTTTCAATCGTCTTACATTTGGTATCCTTGATTCTTATGACAGGTAGCCCTTATCATGACGAGAAACGCAAGAAAGAGTTAATCAATTTCAACAATTATTGGCCGAGATCTGATAATGTTTCTTTGTTTTTTGATAGATTTCGTTTTTATGACCTTGAAATGGCCTTGAATGACCCTGAATGTCATGGGCGTATTTAGGGGTGGTTTTACGGGTTCAAACCCCCGAAATAAGTGAAAAAAATTTTTTGCATGCTTTTTACATGCAAAATCTAAAAAACCGGGACTTTTCCGACCATTTCTAATGTAAAACCCCCCGAAATCTTAAACCCCCCACAAATTTTTCTTGGCTACGCCCCTGCTGAATGTAATCCTATATTTTTCCGGGATGTAGCTCTCGTCGAGACAAACAAACCATAAACAGTTCATCCACATCGGACTCTTCTTTAATTTTTGTGATAATAAGAGTAAATCAACAATTGACCGACATTCCAAGACCCAAGCATAGGCGCCTTGAGTTCTGGGAGTTTAAGTAGGGTATGTTCGGGGGCTTTGAGGGACCTCAGGATAACATATAAAATTCTGTAAAAAAATATTTCTAGACTGTAATATATGAATAGAGTAATGGGGAAAAATAGGGAATGGTTGGTTTCTGCGATGTATCATTTTTCTGGACACTCCCTAACAGCCTTGCAATATTCTAGATTGAAACACGTGCAAATAACGAACATTTTACGCTAGAAATGAAGACTAAAGTTAGGACCCTTTGGGGACCCCTAAATAGCATTCGAAAAAATTGGAAATTTTCCACAAACATTGTCATCTACAATGGAAACTTTTTGGCTGGTGAGACCCAAGATTTTCGACAAAAAGTTTGTTCTGGGACACCCTATTCTAGGGCCACATCGAACCCAGGCACGCGATAGCGTTGAACCGCTGGATTGTAACTGAAACTTGTAACTTATTATTATTATTATTATTATTATTATTATTATTATTTTTTTTTTTTTTTTTGCCCCGAGGTAAACATGATCCCTCAGGGACTTCAAGATTAATTAAAATGATAAAAGTCTGGAACGGTTGTTAAAAGTTCTGGTTGGGCAAAAGTGATTATTATTATTATTATTATTATTATCATTATCATTATTATTATTATTATTATTATTATTATTATTTTACCCGAGGTAGTTCTAATCCCTCAGGCCGCTAAAAAATGTCCGGAGACAATAAGATGGACGTCTGGAACGGCATTCACTCGACAAGTTCTGGTTGGGCAAAAGTGATTATTATTATCATTATTATCATTATTATCATTATTATTATTATTATTATTATTATTATTATTATTATTATTATTATTATTATTATTATTATTATTATTTAGGGCTGCATTTCGATTAATTTTTTTAATCGCGATTAATCGCACGATTAAAAAAATTAACGCAAAAATTAACGCGATTAATACCACATTCATTGACTTTTTTATGTTTATTTTTAAGGGTCTAGAATTCAAATAATTCAATCAAAATTCTAAAACAAGTGTCTCAATCTTTAACTGTAGCAGTCTGGGATGCTCGCTTTTTAGTGAAAATAGTCCCGTATAGACGGAGAACAAGTTCGGAAGGAACACGTGTGGCCGCAGAAGCTAGATATTTCCTTTCCACAGAAGCCAGGACTTTGTGGGCTATAGCATGCTCCTTCCACCACTGCAGTGGACAAGAATCCACGTCATTCTTCAGCGCATCTTTGTAGCGAAGAAGTGCATCTGAATTTGATTTTGCCCGAGAAATCAACAGTTTATCATCATCATCATCAGATGAAAATTCACCGTCCTTCGATTTTCCGAGCCACATGCTAAGAAGGCATGTGGTAAGACAACGACGAATTACTCCGGTGGTATAGAAATCCTCGGTTGCAGTATCGACCACTACTTTATAAGTTTTAAATCTAAATTGTTCACCCATAACTGTTTTGCGTATTTTCTTTGACTCCACAATGTTCGACACAGATCAACCTTAATTTTTGTAAATCGACACAATGTCATGTCTTCGATGTCAACAAACGAATGAAGAGAACATGCACCGGAGTACCGAATGTACGCATGCAGGAGAGAGAGAGAATAGTGCTGAGTGACTCATCAGAATTGGACAATAACCGATAACGGATTATTTGAGAAATATTGATTGTAAGAATTTAAATTTGTTATTAGACATTTTTATTGGAGACTTTTTATCAAGAGATTTTTAACGCGTTAATTTTGCGTTAAAATAATTAATCGCAAAATTCTTTAACGCGTTAATCGCAGGTGTTAACTGCGATTAAATCCGCAGCTATTATTATTATTATTATTATTATTATTATTATTATTATTATTATTATTATTATTATTATTATTATTATTATTATTATTTTATTACAGCGAATTTATACAGGCCTATCGCCCGGTCAAGGATGCCTACTCATAAGCGCTCCCAGTCCATATCCGGTGGGACAGGACAGTGTTAAGGGAAAACATCTTTTTACTTTTACTCTTCGTCCCACCTTCTCTCTAACGCTTTCTCTATCCATCCGTCCCTCTCTATGTGTCCGTATCTGTTTCTGAATGCCTTCCCTTGACCCTTTGTCTGTTTTTTCTTTCTTGCTTTCCTCTCTTCGTGTTTCTCTCTTCAGTGTTTCACGGACATACGGACGGAAGAACAAACAAGGGAGATGGTGAACGATGGTTTAAGATGGTCAGTCTCTCTCGTTTGCTCATCCATCGTCCGTTAGTCCATCCGTTCATGTGACAGACAGAATGACCAGCGTAAATAGTTTTGCTTATCTATGCACAGCAGCAGGCCCGCCGATAGGGGGGGGGCAGAGGGCAAAAACCCAGGGGCCTGGCGACTTTGGGGGGCCCGGGCTGGGCCCAGCAATCAACTTATGAAAAATATTATACAAAGTTTATGATTTATGCCTTTTAAAATATAATATTACGGACACTTAACTGCAATAGTTGCATATATAAATATAATTTTGTAGGGTTGTACCAGCAGTCCAGCACTATTATTATTTCAGTTTGTTTAACAAAATTCTTTTAAAGTCTAAGGATAGTTAGGGGCCCTTGACTGCTCTGCCTAGGGGTCCGGAATTTCTGTCGGCAGCCCTGAATAGCAGGCAAGGCAACCTCTCCGAATAAATGAGAATTCATAGCAGTGTCACGCTACGTGTGTAATCGTAATTGAACTCGTAAAGTCCAAGCTTCTAAAGCGCCACTCGAAAGGCAAGCGCAGGACACCAGCTTATACACGAGCGCTGGGTCGAGTTAGAAGGGTTGTCCCCAAAGGGTAGTCTGAAGGAGGTCCGAGTTCGGTTTCTAGAAGGTCAGAGGAGGCCGAATAGATGTTAAGGTTGGTGTCGTTTAGGCCAAGAATTGGAAGCTGGAGGATCAGGTGTGTCGGGGTAAGAGTTCATGAAGAGGTGAGACTTTAGTTTCAAGTGGAAAGCCCGAGGGGTGATAGATAGATCATAGAGGCCCCTGAGTCAGATGATGGTGGGTGATGGTCAGTGATGATGGAGACCGAAAAATTGCGGAATTCAAGAGCAAGGCAAATCCACACAAATATCACATCAGCCGAATACTTTTCCAAATTTTGGCTATAGCTTAGAATTCGGATAACTACTTTTTTCATTCAACTACGTGGTCGGCCCAACCACTGAAAAGGCACGATGTTATGTCTTTGAAGTGCGTGCAAAGGCAACAGTAAGTTCACCTCGAGATCCTGCATTGTGCCACTGGTGTCCGATTGGGCCAATAGAAGTAACTGCTATGTATACGAGGTGCGTGGTCTAGAAGACCTAGTAATTAATTAATTATCTAACAATAATTATCTAGGCCAGGCTCTCGAAAATTTTTAATGAATTGAAGCATCGTAGGCCTACATTACGTGGGCCATATAACCATGCAATTAATTAGCTTGTATAGTTACTTCATCATCATCATAATCATCATCATCATCATCATCATCACCATCGTCGTCGTCATCATCATCATCATCATCATCATCATCATCATCATCATCATCATCATCATCATCATCATCATCATCATCATCAGTAATTCCTGGCGCAAGCCATTTGGCGGCGATAGGTACGAACAAGCGATCAGATTGCAATTTGTCATGCCCAGTACTCCTTTCAATGTCAATCCAAGTTTTGTTATGTTTTCGTTTATTTTGTCTATCCAGCGCAGTCTTGGTCTGCCTTTGTTTTTCTTTCCTTCAAATCTTGTGTGATATTCTGTCAGCTGGCTTTCTCTCCACATGTCCGAACCACCCGAGTCTTCGCTGGACGACTTAGAAATAGTTCTGATTTTAACTGTAACATATCCATGTTAAAAAAATATTAAGTTCGTCTTAAATAAACTTGTCGTTGTTGTGAATTTGTCAATTTTTTTATTAACAGAAATAAAGATTTATCAGGTTCATTCACTTTCTGCAGTATCTCACGTATTACAGTGTTCGGTAAATTCCTATCCAAAACTGTTTGCGATTAAAATTTAATCGCGATTAATTTTTTTAATCGCGTTATTCGTGCCGAAAATATACCGCGCTAATCGCGCGAGCTGCGATTAATCAACAGCTAGATCTAATATATAGCCTAATGTATATATATTTATTTATTTATTTATATAATATTCCTATAGGCCTATCCCGTTTAGTGCATCGTCAGGAAAATCCGTAAAAGTAGTAGGCCTAGAGTGCACGAAGAACGCAATTTTTTCAAGTATGGATATTTCCAAGTTTGTATAACGGTTATAGATATTTGGTTGAACGATGGCCCGATCATTTTCTGGAAAACGTATCTCGCTGCAGGCAAGAGCCTTTCTCAACTAAACATTTTATAACCATGTAACTATAGCCCGCTTTGTAGGCCTACAGCCCTACACCTTCGGGAAACTGCGTAGAAGTCGCTCATAGGCCTACGGTTAATCACGACATACTGACTAGCAAATTTAAAAATATTGGCGTAGCGCTCGATTGTTCAGTAGGCCTAATTGTCTTGATAATAGAAAGCAACAAGCCACATAATGTCTCCTTATCGAAAATGAAAATAATAAAATCTGTAGTACCACAAGGTATTCCAAATTCTTGGACCCTTCTTTTCTTACTTTTTATTAATGACCTTCTCAATTTTTCACCGATTTTGCGTTTTGTGCGTTTCGCCGACGATACCAACACCTTTGCATGTCAAAAATCATACGAAAAACTCTTTCAACTAATGAATCAAGAACTACTGTCGCCTTTCTACTCTTCGCGAGGTCACGGGTGCTGAGCTACGAGTGCTCATTTTAACCTCCGCGTGCGAGCTAGATCCTGTGCCCACGTTTCTTGTACAGGAGCTCATCGACGTCTCACTCCCATGCATTCTTAACCATGCAGTGCAACCACTCACCGAAACGCTCTATCCTGCACCAAGTCTTGAAGAGGGATGGGCTGGATTCAGGCGATTCAGCAAATTACCGCCCGATGCAAATGTAACATTTCTTCCTGAGGTTCGGGAACGTATTGTTGCTAATCAATTGATTGTTTATCTAAATATAAAATGGCGGGCTTCGGAACACTGCTTCCCTCCCAGCAATCTGGCTTTAGGGCATATTACTCTACAGAGACCTTACTAGACCGCCTCCTGTCTGACCTCTATGGTACCATGGATATCGGACAGATCTCTCTCTTGGCCCTCTTCGATGTCAGCTCAGTTTTTGACTCTGTTGGCCACCGTGTACTCCTTCAACGACTTTCTGCTTCTTTTGGACTGACAGACAAACCGCTTGAGTGGTTTCGCTCCCTCATGTCAGAGCGCACTAATTGTGTAGTCTTTGGCTCCTCTAGGTCCAGCTAGGTTCTTGCTCCTTTTGGTGTCCTACAGGGTTCAGTGCTGGACCCATTGCTTTTTGTTATCTATACGCCAGGTATTGTGGTTTTGATATATTATTCAGCAATGGAAACCGAGCAGGAAACCGTTTAGAAAGCTTCTGAAGCAATTTTGCCCATGTCTAACTGTAATTAATTGCCTGGGACCATAGTGATCGTTTGGCCTCGATCCTGCTCATTTTTTCAGGTGTGTGCAGCGTGTGTACTGGCTTACATAAAGACAAAGACGTAGGCCTATTAACATAAACACTCGGCATCTGAACCACGGCCTTCAGTAAATAAAGCTTCTAAGAACCACAGTAGAACGTAGGGAAGGCGCTAATTTAGGCCTCAAACCGAAGGTGAACACATTGCAACAGTGGTTAAATTGCTCAATCAGTGGTTGCAGTGCAGAAAGAACGCAATTTTTCAAGTGGCCATATTTTAGAAAGTGGTTATAGCCAAGAATATCAGCATACTATCAAGGATTCGTCACTGTTTCCCTAAAACGACCCTACAGAGCTTATATTATTCCTTCATTTTCCAGTATTTGTCATACTGTAAGTCTGTAACATTTGTTGGGCCTCAAATTATACTTTTTATTTGAAAGAACTGGGAATTTTACAAAAACCATGCAATTCGAACCATTTTCAGGAAGGTGGATAGTGTTTAGAATTGAACGACGGAGGTAAGCGGAAGAGAATGATAAGGATAGGATTTGTGAAAGAGCAGTGTTCTCAGTTCCGATTGAAAGACCTGCGGACAGTGCGGAGAGATAGCGAGGGCTGAGGTTTTGGTCAGTTCGTAGGATGAATCAGATATTTGGGTAATTCTGGCGGGAATTTATTCCAGAAAGGCGGACTGCAGCTACTGGTGAAATGGAGGTGTGTGGAGGTTTTAGTGATGTGCTGTCACGAGAGCATTCTGAATAGCTCGAAGACGGTTTATTTGGGTGATGTCTATGTTCAGGAATTGATTTGCAGTAGTGTAACATAGCGTGAACCATGCCTGGTTGTAGCGATTGTAGTCTTTTTTTGTAGATGCGGTTTTGAAGTGGAGCATAGAGCGGATTTTGCGATTCGACTGATTTTGTAGTGTTGTTGTTCGGATTTCGAGGGCGCTTGGCCTTACTTCTCAGGGATCACTTGAATGTGACTTGATACGGGTTTCGCAGGATCCGGTGTGCCGCTGAGAGTTGCCGGTATGCACGCAGCCACGCGTTAACATGTTCGCATTTTGTGTTTTGCTCTGATTACTACGACTCTTCTTTATTTTTCGATTACTTCACTGTCAAATAGCAACTCCTGATAACGATCTCTGCCATTTTTGCCCGTATAACAAAACGAGAGCAGTATCGTTGTAGCGATTAAATCTTATCAAATGCCATGTTTAACTAATTAATTAATATAATACTAGTATAAGCTAGTCAATTACAGTGGCGATATATAAAAGATGTAGTGGCGATAAATAAATATAATATTAGATTAGGTAAGAGGCTTTTAAATGTAATTTAAATGTCACGTGATGTGCTATGTTGCTAAGCGACCAATGACGCTAGGTGGATAGAAACACAGGGACGGTTAAAGACTGGTAATGACAGTTGAGACGTTGTAAGTTCAAGTGAAGGGAGTGGTGAAAAGAATTGCCGAGAAAGGAAGGAAACAGCAGCATCGTTTGAGTTGCGGAGATATACGTGGATCGACTTTATTAGGAGCGATCACGGTGAATCCAGGATTTAAAGTGTTTCGATCGAAGTGAAGTTCGAGCGAACTTTAATCTTGCGAGCGTCGGTGGTAGTGAAGCGTTGCCACGACATTATTCGATGAAGTAAGACGGCGAGATTTGAAGTCAATCGTTCCTGCGTAAGTTAGGAAAGACTGTCATTCTGCTGTAATTACTGTTGAGAGAAAGTGGATGTGTAACGGAGTAAAACAGTGTGATTGCTAAGTCATTCGTTCCGGCGTAAGCTTGGAAAGACTAACATTCAACTGGAATTACTGTTGCGAGGTTGTTTGGGAGCGATCGTCATTCGGTGCCAACTGCGAGCCAATTGGACGGTTAGTTGTGAGGAATTTAAAGCGTGAGACTATCTTCCTACGTGTGGATTCGGATATTTCTACGCTACCTTGACTTTCAAAGACGGAGAAGTGATGTACGTATTCGAGACCAGCGATTGAACCTCGAGTATCTACGACTACGTGAGACCAATCCAAGAATTCTTCTACGATAACTTCGACATGGGATCCACGTGCACTCGTAATGGGGAATCAGATAAGCCTCATAATAATCTATTTATTGTAGATTAAATACGCCACTATAGGTAGATAGGATTTGCTGTAATTGTTGTACAGAATTGACTTATGTTTTCAATATTATTTTAATCTATTTACTACCATGTGTCCAGTGTCAATATTTTCAACAACACTTATCGTACGTAAGGCCTTCTCAGCCAAGTTCGACTAAGCTTAAAAGCTATATATTAATTATAGGCTACAATCGTCTTTAATAATGAATTTTCATTATTTGGGAACCGCTCAATGAGAAGGTGCCTATACGGCGTGCATGTATTGAAATCGTTGATATAGAATGCCAGTATGGAACCAGATGACTATTTGGAAGACGTGCCTAAGTGAGGGGCAAGGACGGTGAAGGACCTTTATTTTTTTATCTGTACCATTTTATAAACCTGGAGGCTCTATCGCCAGCTTAGTTCATCATCGCAAAACGCCGTAAAAGTCGTTAATTAACTTTCCACAGTGGAAAGCAGTAAGAACGCAATTACTCAATGGGTGATATTTTCCGAAATTGCTACGGTGTTATAGACAGGCTATCAGATATCGTGGTTATGAAACCACGGCAAGACGGAGTCAGTAATCAGTATATTTTATCACATGATAAAAACGAAAATGGAGGCGGCGAGTATTTGGTTTTGGCTTAACCATTGATTTGGAAAAAGTTTCCGTGTTGTAGGTAATACCACTGGTTGTAGTAAACTATTTAAGCAGGATGCTTGTGGTAGCCTAGACGGCACCAGACCAGACTGCCAGGAAGGATCGAGGGACATCCGTGAAGGTGAACACCAGAGTCTCTACGAAGATCGATTTTCAACGTCGCCATTCGCTGTCTGCCTGTCCTCAGGTATTAATGTGTGCTGTTAAATAGGCCTAGGTGTAATCTAATTAGCCTATCTAATTATCGAAGTATGCCATGTCAATCACAACGTCGGGGCCTATACGAGTGCATTAAACTCATACGGGCATTCGATGCATGCATTACTACGATGATGGAGATCAAATGCTTCAATCTATAGGCAATCTAACTAATTGTTAAACTATACAGGGCCTTTAGATCAATCGTTCTTTTATTAAATGGCTTTCCAATGTGTTCTAACAGGTATAGTTCTTGGTTTTGGAGGATTTCTGGCTGAAGCGCAACACATTGTCGTTCTTAGAATTAATACGACTCGTCAAACTTGAATAGTAAAAGTAATAAAATACATTAAATAAGCTACATCAAAATAAACATCGGGCACGTGGTATGGATTTGACAGTTATATTAAATTCATAAGTAATCCACAGTTGAAATACCGGTTCTAGGACGATTGGTCATAGGACGATTGGTCATAGGACGATTGGTCATAGGACGATTGGTCATAGGACGATTGGTCATAGGACGATTGGTCATACGGACGATTGGTCATACGGACGATTGGTCATACGGACGATTGGTCATACGGATTGGTCATAGCCTCATAGGGCCTATACCGGTCATAGGTCCTATCGGCGATGGGACTATCGAAGGCTATCGAAGGCTAAAACAAAGAAGTTTTTAAAACATGAAAACTATTTACTGGATCATTTTACTGTGAAATACGTAATACAAAATACGAACAATACGTAAAAGTCTAGAACGCCAACAGATTTTTCACTACTTGAATGAAACATGAGACAAGGCACGCAGATATGTGAGAATGTCGGTTTTCTCGTATGTTCCCACTGCCCGCATAACATGATCTTTCGTGAGTTGAAGCCTGCATGTAATTATCTTAATAAGTTTCTTGATTGGCACTGATTGTATTTGTCTGAAAACGATCAATGTCCCTAATTGATGCCTTTCATACTTGAGTTACATACGGGTAAAACGTATACTATTTCGACCAAACGTTAAGTTCTTTGAAGTGAGTTGATCCCTGTAAGTATTACCCTAATAGGTATCTTGATTGGCACTAATTGTATTTGTCTAAAAGCGATATATGCCCCGGTGCGTTAACCCTCGGGCTACCAGGGGGGTGGTGGTTGCCACCCCCCTACGTTTTTATGCATAATTTTGTTCCATATGGAATATAATTTTTGCATTTTAGGCAGCTGTAGCAGATTCATTGGCGCACATTTTGAGGTAAACATCATGGTGGTAGCCCACGCCATTCAAAAGTTATACCTGATATACCCGAGGCACAAGGGGGGTGGATACCACCCCTTAGTTTTTCGACTATAGCTTATTGACTATTCTTCCTATAAGAGAAACAATTATACCATTCTTTAGAGGGAATGCAGGGCTTCATTTGCATACCTACATCTTTGTCTTATGAAAACCGGAAGTGATCAAAATAAATAATAATACGCGTAATATACGTGAAAAATGGCTGAATGGAAGCACTCCCCCCTTAGTTTCTTGTCTGTAGCGTATTCATTTGTCTTCCTGGAAGAGAAACAAAGATACCATTCTTTAGAGGGAATATAGGGCTTCATTTGCATACCTACATCTTTGTCTTTTGAATACCGGAAGTGATCAAAATAAATAATAATACGCGTAATCTGTGTGAAAATGGCTGAATACAGCATTACAACGTAAACCGATATATATATGTATGGATGTACATTTATATTATATAAACATGTGTAGGGATTATTTTGTGTATCTTTTATACATAGATCAGTTTCAAAACACACATAATCTTATATTTGTTTATCCAAAAGTACAAAATGTACGCAATAATATAAAATATTGCTAATTAATGGGTTCTGTTGTTAAAAGTGATGTAATTTCGAGGTGCATTCACATAATGTAAAACCAAATATACCATTATGTGCAGAAATGAATGCTGAATCCATTGCTATATTACAAGTTATGATATGTGAAACCAAACACGAAATCCAGGGGGATGGTAACCACCACCCCCTTGGTAGCCGATGTCACAAAAAAGCTTGGTAGCCCTAGGGTTAAGCTTAAAACTAAGAATGTCCATAACTAACGACTACAACGAATTATGTCGGTTTATTAGCGGCATATGACCAATCGTCCTATGACCAATCGTCCGTATGACCAATCGTCCGTATGACCAATCGTCCTATGACCAATCATCCTATGACCAATCGTCCGGATACCGAAATACCATACCTTTCGACCTAAAAGGGCGTAGATAAAAATTTGCTTTGTATATTTGTGTCTTATCTGGCTTTCTTGGCAGATCTTCTTGGCAGAGTTAGTTTAAGAAGATCATAGAAAGGAATTCCGATTCTCCTTCATACGTTCGCAGTTCGTGTGTCTAGCTTAGGTCGATAGCAAGTAATCCTTCATTTTTCGTGAAGTAGGCCTTCAAATCGATTGTAGGGTGTCCCGTCGTAAGCGCGCAGGACAAAAGCTCGACGTTAAAAGCACGTCGTCAATAATTCGGCGCTGAAAATATGCCCGTCAAATACGCGCCGATGAAATCGCGCAGCATAGACTATAAGTCTGTATTATGATCCCTTTGAATGATAAACTTCAAAGCATTTCCCACCTCGATTGATTAATTTTGTGTAATAATTGTGCAACGTCTAGGATTTATACGAGTATAGTATTATAAATGCTGAATAATACACGTTTTCATGATCGGTTAGACTGCAGTTTCGGTTGGCAAATTAATACCATCTTCTCAATGTCGTACTTTAATTGGTAAGTTGACAGTCTACCAATGTTCATGATAACTGTCATCGATCCAGCTTTCATTGAAGCACAACATTATTTTCATCAATCCAACGTCTATTAAAGCAAAAAAATATTTTTCATCAATCCACTTCTATTTAAGCAAAACATTTTCATCAATCCAACTTCTACTTAAGCAAAAAAAATTTCATCAATACAACTTCTAGTTACATTATTTTCATCAATCCAGCTTCTATTTAAGCAGAGAATTAGCTTAATCATAGTTGTGTAAAACGTTTTTTCGTTTTATGCATCTTTATTTATTTATTTATTTACTGTCTGTTATTATTTGTTAAATTTTATTTTTGTCTGATGTCCCATACGTTGTCTCCATACTTTCAAGGATTCAGCTAATTTACTTAATTAATTGTCATAATTAATTTTGAGAAATAAGTAGCACAGTAAGCCTACAAGAAATAAAATTTATAAAATTTATTTCAATTTCTAAGTTATCCGAAATGCGAAATGTTGTCTTTGTATACAGTAATCTCCGATTGACCGATAATTATAATTGACTGATATAGTAGTGCACTCTGATTAGTGTGCACTGGGAGAGGCGCTTTCTAAATTTTTAAATACAATACAATACAATGTATGTATATATGCATGCATGTATGTATTTCTAGCTAGCCATGCCGGAGTGTCCTGTGAGTAACTTAAATGGCGCTGTACAGTGTACAGAGCTCTGATATACATGCATGCATTATGCATACATACATACATGCATACATACATATATACATACATACATACTATTGCGCCGGTGTGCATTAGACACCGGCGCAATAGAAGATTCTAATTACATTAGGGGCCATACATACATACATGCATACATACTTACATACCCACATGCATACATGCATGCATGCATGCATACATAAATACATACATGTAGGAATGTATGCATGTATGTTTACGTATCCGTGTACCCATAGTATGTACATAAGCATTTTTAATGCATACAAACTTGTTTCTTTGTAGACTAACGACGTCAAAGTCTAGTTCGTCGCTCCAATGGACTCCTTGAAGAAGTGTTGGGTGGACTACGTGAGAAAGCAGACGGCAAAGACAGCCGCCGATCCAAATGCCAGAATCAAACTAATGGCCTACGTTGTCATTCTTCTTGTCATTTCCTCCAGAATTCCTAAAGCTGAAGGTGGTCCGGCTGCTTGTGGTGCCTGCATGACTTGGGCAGCGTCATGGTGTAGTTGGGCGGTTACAGCTGGCAGTTCTTGTGCCGCTTATGCAGCGATTCCGCCGTTGTTTTGCGCCTGTCTGCTTACTGTTGCGGGAGGAGCTTGTGCTGTGTTGGCTAGCTCGTGTGTATTAGTTTGCGTGGCGCCTACTATGTAAGAGTGCATGGGAGCAGGTCAAGCTGTAGCTTGAAGAAAAGCTTTTCGTCTAATAATGGCGATTTATTTCGTACTGCGCACGGTAGCATATTCAAGTGTACTTAGCATAAACGTTTATGACTATTCATGAAACCTTATTCTGCAAACAACGTAGGAGCTAATTTTCGCTTTTTTGATTGATATTAGTGATTGATTTCGAACAGAACACAGACGCATATTCATGTGTACTTAGCAGAACATGATTTTGTTGATTATTCCAAATGCTTGCACTGGTAAATGGCATGGAACTGAATGCATATAACTGGCTATTATTATTGACTATTAATTATAATAATAATATTGATAGAGATTTGAGTTTCGTGTTGCTGACGCATTATTCCGCAAATAATATGAGAACTAATTTTAATGTGCCTTTTAGAGAATGACTTTGTTAATTAATAGAACTTCGGCAAGGTTTCCAAAACCATGTAGGCCTATACGCTTTTTTATGGTATGGTTTGTCTGTAAAATAACGCAAATATCATTGTCGTGAAAATTATGGTTGAGATACATATTTTACGCCTTTTTCTTACTATCAAGGTTTTCGCTAACTAAAATTTATATAGAAAAGTCAACAGGTAACACACATTTTACACGCTGCTAAAGAAACTCGTTAGCCGACCAGCCTCACCACGTTGGTCCAATTTGGCCAAAGCTGGCCAACATAATATGCAGAAGCGTTGGTATTGGAAATGAAGGATGAGACGCACATTTAATAACAGTACTTAATCCAACGACAAGACATCACTGACTTGCATTTAGCCCAAATAAGAAATGGAGGGCTATGACTGCAGGGCCTCAGATGGCGTGTGGCATAGGCCACGGATGATCACGCCTTCAACGCCTCTTCTAAATCCCGGCAACTAAAGCACTGGTGGCATATTATACCCAGCAATTATTGGCAATCCGCCGAAGCCGAGAAAAAGAATTCGCTCACGTTTTGTGAGGATTGAAACATCTCCCAATTTGATCTTTGTCCCTTCTTTTCTCTTTCGCTTTCTCCATCCATCCGTCCCTTTCTATTTATCCGTCCAATCTGTCTTCTCTTTGTCTTTGTTTTCTTTTCCTGTTCCCTCTCTTCGTGTTTCGTTCTTTCTATCTCTCACCGTCTCTCATGCTTGTTCATCAGTCCTTGCGTCCGTTAGTCCGTCCGTCCATGTCACAGGCAGACCGCCGGGCGGACAAAGACGACAATCTTAAAAATAATTAATTAGTCGTCTTTATTATTGATCTTAGCAATTGGTCCATTGGCCTTCTCCCAAACGTCTCCTGGTCTCAGTTCCATGAGCTACTAGGCCTACAGACTACCTTCTTCCGCTTGGCCTGGGTCGGGAGCGCCTCTGAGTAGGGGTCTTGAAAAGCGCTATATAAGTTTTGATTGATTGATTGGTCTGCATATTGAACTAACAATGGTCTTCTATTGGTCTGACGACTTTGTAATGGACGGACGGACGACGGGAAAAGAAGGAAAGAGCGAAATTAATATTTAGGCAAAGCAATGCAATTGTTTTGTCTTAGGCCAGCCCTATAGCTGAAATGTGGAATGCACCATTTTGCTTCTCACTGTCATTCTTCTATAATTCCATCTTTAGGCCTACTCTCGTTATCTAGCCTCTGTTTTACCATTCTCCGCCCTTCATCTTTCAGCATTTCTTCCCTTCTTCTTCTCACTGTTGTTTTTTGCTTTATTTCACACGCAATTTGCAATTTCTTTAACCGTATTTCTTCGAGATTTCGTCATGCAGCTCAATTCTTTATATTGTTCTTTTATTAAGCTCACTCTCTATCTCTTTTCTTCACCTTCTCTGCCTTTCCCTTTCTACTCTTAGTCTCTCGTAGTTTTTCCTTCTTTTTTTGTTCGTCTAATCTCTCGTAAAACGTCCCTTGCGTCTATTAATCATTTCAAATGCTGTCTCTTTTTTTCTTTTCCCTGTTGTTTTAATTTTCAAAAAACCTTTCTTCTTTCGTAATATTTATATAGCTCAAACTCTATTTCACTAAACGGCGTTATAATTTTGCTTATTTATACATAACAGGCAAAGCAAGCGCTCCGAATAAATAAAAATTGTAGAAAGTGTCACGCTACTCTTGTATGAGAAAATGAAAAGTAAGCTTAGGCTATATTTGGTTCTAGGACGATTGGTCATAGGACGATTGGTCATAGGACGATTGGTCACAGGACGATCGGTCACATGGACGATTGGTCATAGGGCCTATTGGTCATAGGACTAATGGTCATATGCCGCTAATAAACCGACATAGGCCTAATTGGTTGTAGTCGTTAGTTATAGACATTCTTAGTTTTAAGCTTAACACACCGAACTCAAAATAAGCAGCAATTAGGGACATTCATCGTGTTTAGACAAATACAATCAGTGCCAATCAAGAAACTTATTTGGATAATTACTTACATGCATCAACTCACTTCAAAGAACTTAACCCTTTCAACCCGAGAAACCGATATATCGGTTTCGTTAACCAAGGACGCCTGGGAGCGCCGGGTTGAAAGGGTTAACGATCGGTCGAAATAATAAACGTTCAACCCGTATACATGTAACGCAAGTATGAAAGGCATCAATTAGGGACATTGATCGTTTTTAGACAAATACAATCAGTGCTACTGGCGTTGAACAACCGAGCGTCAAGCGGTATCGCATACTGAAAGATCGTGTCATGCGGGCAGTGGGAACATACGGGAAAACCGACATTCTCACATATCTGCGTGCCTTGTCTCATGTTTCATTCAAGTAGTGAAAAATCTGTTGACGTTCCAGTAAATGGTTTTCATGTTTTAAAAAACTTCTCTGTTTTAGCCTTCAATAGCCTGCGATAGTCCCATCGCCGATAGGACCTGTGACCGACAGGCCTATGACTCATATGACCTATGACCGGTAGGTATACCCCCAAGCCGCCGCCATAGCCGCCGAGCCGCCGAATTTTTGTCCAAACCGATTAGCCGCCGGAAATTTTACGGCTTAGCCGAAAAACCGCCGAGAATGTTTTACGGCTAGCCGCCGGAAACATATTCGGCTAATTCAGCTAGAACACGCACAAAGTTGTGATTGTAAAGTTTTCCCGCTGGTTTCAAAGAGTTATGACTTTGTATATTACCGTACAAGTTCGGACTTATTGAAACTGTACTGTTTCGAATGACTTCTTGTGTGCCACTATTAATTGTTCATTTTTATGGCATTGTAGCAGATGACCTAATGTCTAATTAATTGGCTTTTTGGAATTCTATAGTCGATACACGTTTTGAACGATATATGTTTCAAGGCGTAATTTTTTACGGCTAGCCGAAAAAGGTAGTTTACGTCATTTTACGGCTAGCCGAAAAGCCGCCGTAAATTTTTCTCAAGCCAGCCGTTATCAAAACCCATGCGGTTTGACCTATGCCGGTAGGCCCTATGACCAATAGTCCTATGACCAATAGGTCCTATGACCAATCGTCCATAAGACCGATCGTCCTATCATCTCCTATGACCAATCGTCCTATAACCAATCGTCCGGATACCCTATATTTATCTTCCCTTAGGCCATTAGTTTGATCCTGGCATATGGATCGGCGGCTGTCTTTGCCGTCTGCTTTCTCACGTAGTCCACCCAACACTTCTTCAAGGAGTCCATCGGAGCGATGCTCTAGACTGTCACTTTGTTAGTCTGCAACAAATCAAGTTTATTTATATATAAAATGCATGCATGCATTCACATATACGGAAGCATACATGCATACATTCATTCATGCATTCATACATGCATACATACTTTTTTGTATTGTATTGTATTTGAACATTTATAAAGCGCTTCTCATAGCATAAGCCTTTCAGAAGCGCTCCCAGTGCGAGGTACTCCGGGGAAAAAGGAAGGTTCTAAGGTGAGATAAAGAGGTAGAGATGCTACTAGAGAGGATGAACAAATATATTTGAGAAGTACATATTCACTATGGGCGAAAAAATAACGACGTCGAGGACGAAGAGGTGTACATTTTTACCCCAGGACATACCCCATGACTTTGCACTCAAAAATCTTCTTCCAACAACATTACATAATTTTGGCTTTGGTGTCAGAATATGTCATTGGTCGTAACTTGTAAACACATGGAACGTCAAGTTATTATTGTCTATACGGTTGATCCGCAATCAGCATCCAAATACCCCCTGGGGTAATTATTTACCCCTCTCCGTCCTGCGAAGGTTAAGAGTAAGCTACGCACTTATTTAGTTGAGGGTAATTATTAAATGCTTTGATGTATTAATCTTTTGAGGCTGAGCGGTCGCTTGGTACTAAAACACGTAACCTCTGTTCCTATGTATGGGACCAGTTGGCCGTAGTGTACGACAAATGTGTGGCCAAGTGAGAGGTAAATGTAAATACAGACCTACACGTTTTTCTATAGTGATCGTATGTCCTGGACCCTGCTCATTTTGTACGGGTGTGTGGGGCATGTGTGCTAGGTTACATGGAGACAAAGACGGCCTATTAACATAAGCTGTCGGCATATAAACCCACTTCACGTGAGAGCCATATAATAATAAGTAAGACAGACCAGCAAAGCATGAATCAAAACCAATAGAAAATGTGCATGGGTGCAGAAATGAACAAGGTGCACATGGTGCTTGTGCAGTAGTGCATGCAGACCAATGAAATTATACATATCAACCAATCCTCATAATTATGTTATACACACAGTGATTCCATCAAGTACCGTTTTAACTTTGTTTTAAAATGGTGTACAGTAGGCAGTGAAGTTAGCTCAGTAGGCAAGGAGTTCCACAGAGTAGGCCCACGAACCAAGACAGAAAACTGTCTTATATTTGTGCGTGCATAGCATGTTCGACATTTACTGAAAGATCTGGTATAATGGTCATGTATTTCCAGGTTAAGATAAAAAAAATACCTATGAAAAGTTGCAGTTAACAGTTTTCTTGGAAATCTAAACATAAATATACAAATCTGAAATTTATTAATCAAATCAACTGGCAACATGGAGCTAATATATAATTAATTAATTATTATTATTATTATTTATCTTTTACAATCATAAACATTATTGAATATAGACTCCTTCTAATTCGCTGTGTCTTAATAGTTCCGGGCAGGGCTTATGACAAGTTACTGGCAGCTACCTTAGGCTAGCCTTCCTGGAAGGCTGGATCTCTGCTGGGATTGGCTGAGTGATGTGCGCTTCTTAGCGAGCCACTATAAAACCCTCAGCTCATTAGATTAGGCAGCTTCTTGACGGTTCCAGCTCACAAGGTAGAATTATTATTATTACATAGATTACATAGATTATTAAAAAACAAGCCTGTCTATAATTGTTTCGTGGACTTTCAGAAGGCATTTGATTCCATCAAGCATGACGTGACATGGGCAGTACTAAAGTCATATGGAGTAGGAAACAGACTGATACAAATACTAAAAAACATTGGTGACAGATCAAAATCTGCAGTGAAGGTGGGACGGGAAATAGGAGAATGGTTTTTAACTACGATAGGGACAAGGCAAGGAGATCCAATTTCACCCAATACATTTATCACTTACTTGGAAAGAGTCATGGAAAATATACAAGACAATGGAACAGGAATCTCGTACAGGGAGAAATGATTAATAACCTAAAATTTGCAGATGACATTGACTTGCTGGAGAATAGCTGTGAGAGGCTGCAGGAAAATGTTTGCGCACTGAACACATCTGCACAACGGGCTGGATTAAAAATAAATATGGATAAAACAAAAACAATGGTATTTGGCAAAAAAACAATAGACAGGGAAATAAAAGTGCAAGATGAGATGATTGAGAATGTAACAGAATTTGTGTACTTAGGCAGTCTGTTAACATGGAATAATGATTGTACAAAGGACATAAAGGCAAGAATAGCAAAGGCAAAGGGAGTTATGGCAGGACTAAATTCCATCTGGAATAGTAAGCAAATTAGTTATAAGACAAAGCTGAATGTCTTGAAAACATGCGTGTTTAGTACAGCTCTTTATGCGTGTGAGGCCTGGACAATTAAAAAGACTGATCATGATAAAATCCTGGCTTTTGAAATGTACTGCTATAGAAGAATATTGCACCTGAATTGGACAATGAAGGTGACAAATAAGGAGGTCCGAAGAAGATTACACATAAAGGAAGATCTAATACAGACAGTAATGAGAAGGAAATTGGGTATGTTTGGGCATAATGCAGAATGGACAATAATAGAAAAATAAAAACTATCATGATGGGTATGATGGATGGAAGTGGACGAAGAGGAAGACCTAACAGGGAATGGACTGATGACATCAGGGATTGGTGCAAACAAGACCTACACAGTCTGAGTGTATTGGCGCAAGACAGAGGATTGTGGAAACAGCTGACGAAATTTGCATTGGACACCTACGGGCTTTCGGCCCATGGATCCTGATGATGATGATGACATAAATTATTATTATGGGTGGGTTAGTCGTAGCTCATTATCTTAGGAGTTATTATTATCTAAAGTTTGTTATAATATTTGATAGCTTATCTTTGTAAAGGTTATTATTAATTACTTGTATGACATTCTTATATCTGTCATAATTGTTTGTGTATGTTTAATAAGGTGTTGGCTCAAGTTAATAAGAAATATTATAAAACTACATTGTCAGTTTCTTCTCATGTGAGTTAGCTTCCCCGGGCTTAGGTTGTTCTTGAATGAATAGACTGCGTGGGTGGACGCGCCTACCTATCTATTCCATTCAACAACTACGTAATTGCCGAACCGATAAGCTATGATTATTTATAATTATAGGCATAGTAGGCCTATCCTTAGACTGGCAAACAAAGGATGAGTACTTTCCCCATAGGGGCGTTTACAGATAGTGCGAATAGCGCGCTCTGCCTGCGGGCTGTGTCGCCTTCTTAGTAGACTACATCGTCGGAAACTGCGTAAAAGTCGTTAATTAACTTTTCGTATTGAAATGCAGAAAGAACGCAATTTTCAACAGGCAATATTTCCAAAGTGGGTATATTGGTTATAGACATAGATCGCAGTTATGCGTTGGCTGAAACCGCTGCAAGATGCATGGAGTCAGTATATTTTAACGCAGGATAAAAAGAAAACGGAGGCTGCGAATATTTGGTTGAATCATTTGGTAAATCCTATGATTAATTGGAAAATATTTCGCGGTCGTGGGTTACGGTGGGTATAGAAAGCTATGTAAGCAGGTTGCTTGCGGTAAACGTCACCAGACCAGACTGCCAAGAAGCATCGAGAGACACCCATGAAGGTGAACGCCAGACCCTCTACGAAGACCGATTTTCAACGTCGCCATTCGTCCTTCTGCCTGTCCTCAGGTATGAATTTATGCTTGTAAGTAGGTATAGCTATATCTAATTACTTATCGAAGTATGCCATCTCTATCACAAAAACGATTATAGGCCTACGTGTGCATTGAACATCTACGGGCATTCGATGCATGCATTGCTACGATTGCTTCAATCTATAGGTAATTTAACTAATAATTATTGGTAAACTACACAGGGCTTTTTGAGCAATCGTTCTATTTATTATCTGTCTTTCGAAGACGCTCCAAGATCTCGAGGTATGGTTTTTGCTTTGAAGGATTTTTCGGCTGAAACGCAGACGTAGGCCTATAATTGTCTTAGAATTAAAGCCTCGTCGAACTTGGCTGAAGGGAATAAATTGCATTACATTGAGTGATCTGAATCAAAATAAGCATCAGCCATAACGATATGGATTTGACAATTAACCCTATATTCAATTAATAAGCAATCCACAGTTGAAATAACACACCTACATGTATCTGCCTAAAAGCGGCGTAGACGAACTACTGTTTAATGATTGTCATCTTATCAGAAGGCCTATGGAATACGTTGACTGTACACATTCGATGTTTCCCTAACCTACCTTGCAGTTATTTAAATAACTGCGCAATTTCTTGAACGATGACAAACGACTGTAATCAACACGTTACGGCTGGCTGGTTGTTTAGCTAGGTTTAGGTGCTAAGTTTTGGTTTAGTTTAGGTTTAGGCTTTAATTAGGTTTAGGTTTAATTGAGTTTTACTTTTTGTCTAGTCGGTCACGTATATGAACAAATTATTTTCATAGTTAAGATTTCACTACATGTTTAATTAGCAAGACAAACTTGGTTGCAATCTATACTGTTTTTAAACAAGTGGCCCTATTTATGCAGGTCTCTTTTCCCACTTGGGTCTGCCGTTTGTTTCCCCAATACGCTGCTGATATTTTCCTGTCAAACTGCATTTACTCCTGTCGACGTTTTTGGGACTTCAATAAACGAAAAATAAATGATTATTATATCGTACACTCGCATAACACGTGAATTGGGATCCGTATGAAATAACCGCGTTATGACGGAGGCCGCGTTAACCCTCGGGCTACCTACGTTTTTATGCATAATTTTTTTTCATATTAATTTTTACATTTTAAGTAGCTGTAGCAGAATAATTTGGGCACTTTTTGAGGTAAACATCATGGTGGTAACATTCAAAAGTTACACCCGATATACCCGAGGTCCCAGAGGGGTGGATACCACCCCTTAGTTTTTCGACTATAGCGAATTCATTTTTCTTCCTGAAAGAGAAACAAATATACCATTCTGTAGAGGGAATGCAGGGCTACATTTGCTCGTATATAGCTGCATGCCTTTAGATTTCGCTACAACTATGGACTAGTTTATAGGCAATTGTTACAAATGAAGCATAATTATGTTTAAAATGTCCTTGGATACATAGATCAGTTTCAAAACACACATAATCTTATATTTGTTTATCCAAAAAGTAAAAAATTTACGCAATAATATAAAAATATCGCTAATTATTGGTTCCGTTGTTAAAAAAATTATGTAATTTCGTGGTGCATTCATAAAATATACAAATAAATATACCATTCTGTTTAGAAATAAATGCTGAATTCACTGCTGTATTACAAGATATGTGAAACCAAACGCGAAATCCAGGGGTGTGGTAACCAGCCCCCCTTGGTAGCCCGTGTCACAAAAAACCTCGGTAGCCTGAGGGTTAAACTGAAATGGTAATTTTTAGATTTCTATTTAGGTCCTAGCTGTGTAATTGCAGTTCTTAATGAGCCACCAGCAGCAAGATCTAAAACTCACCACTCTTTCAAAGAATTACAAAACAATTCATGCGTTCTGAGGCGTTCTTTGGATAAGGTATTTAATTGAAGCAGATAAACTAGTTTAGGAGTTTGTAAAGACGTCGGTGAGTTGCGTTTGTTTCTCACTGCCGTGGGGGCTTTCGCTTAGCAAAATTCAACAGGGCATGATTTTAATCGGCATAGCCATTTCTAACCATTTTAGAGCATGCTCTTATAAGCTAGCCAGGGCCATAACTGACGTTCCTTTCGTACACTCTCTAGCGGTTTAGGTCTACCTATCGTCCTAGACATTATTGGATTATTATTACGGCGAAACGGCTACGCAAATGGCGATGATAGAATGCATGACTTGGAGAAGTGTTTCACAACTTATTTGCAGAGACTTCCAGGGGTGCCGTTGTCACGAAATAGAGTATCCCCCATACATGAGTATCCCTGTTAGCGAAATGGAGTATTCGGTTTAGTTTGCATTTCTGGCGGTTTCTAAGTGTATTCAGTCGTACTGTTTGGATTTATTGTAGGCCCTACACATAAAATATTTTAAGTTGCGTATCTTTAGTTTGTACGTCGACCTGAAATTAATTTACTTCGTTTTTGGTGATTTTGACTGGATTTTCGTCTTGGCTATCGTGATGCGTATGACGATGGGGATAGAATGGTTTTATCCCCCGGATACTCTAAACCGGTTTATTCCATCTGGGGGATATGCTTTAGAGGGATAGAATATCTCGGGACACCGTCCGTGAACCTGCTGTAGGACTGTAGCGGATGGATAAAAGGATGATTCACGGTTCAATAATGTAAAAAAACTATTGATTATCGGCTTTATCGCTACTGACATAGGTTATAACTTTAAAAAATTAAAAGAAGTGTAGAATAATCAAAACACTGCGCTTGAATACAAGAAACGTTGCTCTTCCTTAAAACTAACTGAAAGAAAAATAAAATGAAAGTAAGGTTGTCTGAATTACTTTTAGTAAGGGTGCCTTGCTCTGAAAAATTGGTAACCATTGCTTTGGCGAGTTCACTACCAGTGAAAAGGATTTACAAATAAGTCGACGTTGCGGGGCAAAAGGCCCCTTTTGAAGCATTTTGCATTTAGTCCTTTTTTATGCCATCCTTTTTAGCGTAGCGGCACAGTTCCGAAATATGTAGTGGTTGTGCATTTTGTGATACCGGATACAAGCATACAATTTGGCCAGTGTTGTAAAGTAACGAAGTAAAAGTAACGCGTTACTGTACTTAAGTAAAAGTTTCAGTACTTTTACTTGTAACGAAGTAGTACAAACTGAAAATACTTTTACTTGTAACGAAGTAACATTTAAACCATTTTTCGGTACTTTTACTTCGTTACAATTTTCGTAATATTCGTTACCTCGTTCGTTACTGAGAATTGCACTATAACAGGGATGGCCAACCTTTTTTGGCCTACGGGCCTCTATGATTGTTGGTAAGCAAGCGGCGGGCCGCAAAATGTTTGTCCTCACAGCCTCGAAAGAAATACAAATGTTTATTTCATAGTAATTTTTACTAGATGTATAAAAACAGATACGACTACATTAGGTCACTAGAACTTACAACACTAAATCTTTTAGTGTTTTATACATCATTATTATGCAGTATTGTAGTAGTACTGTAGTCGGACAAGTAAGTAGTGCAAAATGAGACAAAAAATTACTTAGAAAAGGCCCGTGCGGGCCGCCAATCAAGCAGCCGCGGGCCACATTTGGCCCGCGGGCCGCAGAATTAACCATCCCTGCACTATAACATTATTTTAACAAAGGGCGAGGCTCAAGGCGCTAATTGTCACAGCGCGAGCGCGATTGGAAATCTAATCATAGACTATAGCTGTGGTAATTTCTAACTGTGATCAAAACACGTTACTTGTGGCGGTAATTCCTGCGTAGCTTGGAAAATAAGTGCGAAATTTTCTTAAATATAAGACGAAAAAGTGGACATTTTATTCCTAGGCTAAACTCTTTCAATTCGTAATGAGTATTTGTCAATGACTGCAGATGTTAACTGTAGATGAAGATGACGATGATGCAGCATTCTTTATGAGAAAGAATAAAATTTCTGCGCATAAGGATGTAGGCCTACTTGAACAATACATGCATAGCCTACATAAAATTATGACACCTATACAGCATTCTAGCCTGGCCTAGTTTGAAGAAACTAGTTAATAGATTGAGTTCTCCAAGTTCGTGCAAGTGCAGCTGTTAGACGCCTTTTCTTTAACTGTGTCAGTTTAACAATTATAAAAATAAACGCTCTGGATTGAATGCATTTTGAAAAATTAGTCTTCTTGGAAGTAAAATTTGGGCAAAAAATTAGGCCTAAGACTCAGTACTTTTACTTTTTACTTTAAAAGTATTATTTGGAAGAATACTTTTTACTTTTACTTAAGTAACTTTTTTGACGAGTACTTTTACTTTTACTTAAGTACGTAAAGTCCTATTTACTTTTACTTTTACTTAAGTACATTTGTCGGATACTTTTAACAACACTGAATTTGGCACAGATGGTAGGCTATAGCCTACATAGTAGGCCTATTAGTACGAGATATAGATATTGGACAACGCTGAATTATCTTTGTGGCCGACCGACATAGAAATTTCTCAATATCTCAGCTTATAATTCACTTAGAATTGTGATTTCGGTGTCTAGATGCAAGGATTCCAAAGGAACTAATTGCAAACGCTTATCTGCGCGACATTTGCAGACAGGGAAGTCATTTGGGTGAAGGGGGCAGTCCGGTGCAAAGTATGGAACAATTGTTCATTAACTGATAGACGCATGAAATTTGGTACATAGCATGAACATGTCCTTAAGGAAGATTTTAGCTATTATAGGGCCATTTTCACAAAGATATAATAATTCAGCGTGGCGCAATATCCATATCTCGTACTAATGTATGTATGCATGTATGTACGAGCACTTGTTATAGCACCCCTTCAAGATTTCTATTCAGAGTTGCTCCCGACTACAGCGCGGACATTGAATCGGAGTTTCACGCCGAAGCGCATGAGCAATTGCGAGCCGCCGCGTATGGACCCACGTTCCCTACGCGGCGGCTTGAGGTGGATTCGAACCTGCAACCTCCGGCTGCGAGGCACCGAACATACCCCACTACACCACCGCGCCCATGTATAGTACAATGTATAATTTCTGTGCTAAATTTTATGCTTGTACCACAAAACGCTCAATCGCTTCGCGATGCCGCTGTACTGTTTTTAAATTTTTCGAACACAGCTACACTGTGTAACACGACTTTTTGTTCTTTGGTACCAAGTGTTATTTCCTACTTGAAAGTAGGGAATATAGCTGTTATTTCCTTCAAACTTTGGTTTTGTGGCCAGGACGATCATATTGTGAAATTTACCAATTTCCAAAGCGAACACGGGTGAATTCGCATCTTACATGTATATATCCTTTACGTAAAGCCATAAAAATCATATGAATCAGAATTTATCATGCATAATGATTGACACTACATTTATACAAAATGACCGCAAAAGATTTAGAAGTGAGTAGTTCTTCGAGATTTACGATTATATTGTAAATCACTTTCGCGAATCAGCCCCCAAATGTAGTCGTCCATCATGTTCTCGTTATACTGTCCTTCAAAGTACAGTATATCATGGCGGAAGTGCCCGCCTTGTTCCTCCGAGTACGCTTCCGTGTTCTGCTTGAAGTTATCAAGACGAACTTCAAAGATATGAGCTTTGCGGGACATCCTGCAGCCCATTTTGCCGGAGTTCTTAATCAGATTCTCAACCAGCTCCACGTCGTTTTCGGCCTTGTGATTGCCCAGGAAGCCCTATAACCACTGCAGCAAAGCTGTTCGAAGCCCTTTCTCCTTCATAGTGAGCTTCTTGGGTAATTCTTTGCACTCCAAGATCTTCTTTATCTGTGATGCAACGAAGATCCCGGCATTGACCTTTACCTTAGACAGCTTAAGGAAGAAGTCTTAAAGGTACTTGAAGGCTGTCAAGTCCTTATCTATGGCTGTGACCAATTGTTTCATAAAGCCCAATTTGATGTGCATCAACACCATCTGGTGATTCATCAGTGACTCCCACTTGACGTTGTTCCTCCCTAACAGAGAACATCCCATACTCGTCATACTTCAAGGCGTCTGGCAAGCTCTCGATGCTGCTGTAATACTCTTTGAGATGCACGGAGTGAGTCAGAGGAAGAGACGGGTACTTGTTCCCGTTATGGAGCAGATTTGCCAATGAGCACCACCCGTCACAGATTTTATCGAGGTATGCTACGTGCTTGAAATACGCTCACATTATCCATTTATGAATGTTTGTATGTGTAAGTATGTATGAATGAATGTATGCTTGCATGCTTAGTGCTTACGTATGTGTGCATAATATGTATGTATGTATTATATATATATATATATATATATATATATATATATATATATATATAAACTTGTTTTGTTGCAGACTAACGACGTCACAGTCTAGATCATCGCTCCGATGGACTCCTTGAAGAAGGGTTGGGTGGACTACGTGAGAAAGCAGACGGCAAAGACAGCCGCCGATCCAAATGCTAGGATAAAACTAATGGCCTTCGTTGTCATTCTTCTGGTCATTTCATCCCGAATTCCTAAAGCTGAAGGTGGTCCGGCTGCTTGTGGTGTCTGCGTCACTTGGGCTGGGACGTTCTGTGCTGAGGCGATTGCAGCTGGCGGTGCTTGTGCCGCTGTAGCAGCGATTCCGCCGCTTCTTTGCGCCTGTTTGCTTACTGTTGCGGGAGGAGGTTGTGCTGCGGCGGCTGGCACGTGTGCTGTCCTTTGCATGCTGCCTGTTCCGTAAGAGTGCAAGAAAGCTGGTCAAGCTTTAGCCTGGAGAACAAACTTTTCGTCGAATATTGGCGATTTATTTCGTACAGCACTAATTAAGTAGCATATTCATGTGTAATTTGCAGAACATAATTTGTTGACTATTATTAATACCTTATCAGGTAGATTAAATGACACAGGACTCAATTTACATAACTTGTTTCGCTATTCTTAACACCTTATTCCACAAACAACATAGGAGATCATTTTCGCTTTTTCGACTGATATTGGTGATTGAATTCGTACAGAACACAGAAGCATGTTCAAGTGTACTTAGCCGAACATGATTTGTTGACTTTTCTTAATGCTTGATCTGGTAAATGAAACAGCAGTTTCATTTAAATAACTGGTTTGATTGACTATAATTCTTAACGCCTTATATCCCCACACAACATAAGAGCAGTTTTGATGTGCCTTTTAGAATAGGGTTTTGTTGTCAGAACGTTGGCAAAGTTTCTAAAATCATGTAGGCCTAAATCAGGCATAGTTTGTAACTCTCTGTATACTAACGAATGTCTCGTTGTCTTGAAAATTATGCTTTAAACAAATTTTCAGTCTTTTTCGTGCCATCAAGGTTTTTGCTAACTAAGATTCGTGTTGAAAAGTAAACAGACGACACACTTTTTTGGTGCTAAAGAAACTCATCACACTACAAACCTCATCAGGTTCGTCCAATGCTGGCGAAGTACTTTGGTAGCAGAGCTGTACCGATTAAACGGCCATACGCTTCATTGGGCCGATTATTAGAACATATAATAGGTGCTGCTTTACTTGAATGCATATAATTATTCAGGCTGACATTCATTCACAGACTGGGCTAAATGTTTACGTTTAGAAATTAACTGAAATGACGTTGCCACCTTCAGAATTGTAGGTTTTAAAACTTTTTCTTAAATTAATCTTGACGATTAAGCGTGTATAATGCACACTGCAAGTATTATACATGTAGTATATTAGTCTAATTAAATGTTTACGATGACATTGACGAAGTTGTCAGGAATGTCAGTGATGAAACTGCCGATGCAAGTACTAGCACTGATAATGAGAACGCTGTTATAGCTGATGTACTGCCGTTACCTGTCTCTCGAAGTTAGTGAAGATTATGAAAGTGTAAGCTACATAACAAGTGTAATTCAAGAAACTGAAAGTAAACACTGAAGTGACCAATGCTTCAAAATAGCCATAAGTACATGTAACTACGACATAGGACTCTATTTGAATGTAACCAGTGCAGACGTTGACGAACCCTCGGGCTACCAAGGGGGTGGTGGTTGCCACTCCCTAGGTTTTTTTCATCTCAAACTTTTTCCGTATGGAATAAAATTTTGACCTTTTAGGTAGCTGTAGGGGGTTCATTTACACACGTTTTGAGGTAAAATATGAGATGATATCTCACACCGTTCAAAAGTTATACCCAATATACTCCGAGGTACCAGGGGGGGGTGGATACCACCCCCCTAGATTTTCGACTATATCTTATCCGTCATTTAATATTAAGATACACAAATTATACCATTCTATAGAGGGAATGTGGGGCTACATTTCCATGGTCACTGAGTTGACCTGAGACAACTGGAAGTGCTCAAAATAAATAATAATACGCGTAATATGCGTGAAAAATGGCAGAAAACAGCATTACAACGTAAACCGATATATATGTATGGATATATTCATTCCGGATATCTCTTATATTTACATTTATACTATATAAACATGTGTAGGGATGATTGTGTGTATCTTTTATACATAGATTAGTTTCAAAACACACATAATCTTATATTTGTTTATCCAAAAAGTACAAAATGTACGCAATAATATACAATATTGCTAATTAATGGGTTCCGTTGTTAAAAGTGATGTGATTTCGAGGTGCATTCACATAATGTACAACTAAATATACCATTCTGTGCAGAAATGAATGCTGAATCCATTGCTATATTACTAGTTATGATATGTAAAACCAAACACGAAATCCATGGGGGTGGTAACCACCCCCCTTGGTAGCCAGTGTTACAAAAAAAGCTTGGTAGCCCTAGGGTTAAAGTTAAAGTTGATTACAGAGATTACAATAGATCAGCCGGATCATTAACCAAACAATTCTATTCTACATAATTATTCTATTGTATTTACGGACTTATAGTGCGCCTCTCAGAGTATAACAGAGGCACTTCCAGTGCGAAGGAACCTCGAAAAGAGAAAAGTTTTATGGGAACGGGACGAAGTAGGCTAGTATACGACCCCAGATATTAAAGATCGCAGCACGAGTTATAGCAGGAAGGTAACTCCACAGCAAAGGGGCAACAGAGGCATAGGCACGATGCTATGCTGTGACAGTCCGAGACCAAGGTACTAGAAGGTCATGATGGTCTAAAGAGCGGAGAGTACATCCAGAGGTAGCTGAGATAGATAAGATCACAAAGGTAGCCTGGAGTTTTACCCAAAGAGTGTAATAGCCTACAGGTAAGAAAGACAATTTGAAACTGAATCCGAGCAGTTTAATAAGGGAAGCCAATGAAGGTGTTCTGTCATAACAGTCGAAATATGAGAGAAACGAGGAAGGCGAGCGATAAAACGAGCGGCTGCATTAAGTACCATTGGTCCATTTGGTAAAATTGATGCTCTGTAATATATAGTAGGCCTACTAACTGTACTACATTGTGTAATGTAGAGGCCGCCCGGCACCCGATATATAAGAGCTCATGAGTCATGACGCTCCTCCAGACCCCTTAAGGCTAGAGAACTGAAACCTTTAAAACCACGCAAACTGAACGAACAAGCAAAATATTTGTTTTGTAGAGTATATAAGTATTGCTAACAATAGTCAGCTACAGCCACATCGTGGGCGAACTTTTTAAGAATTATAATAAAATTAAGTTATTAGCACTATTTTTTTGGCGTCCTGGTGGCCTAATACATTTGACCTAATTTCGCGTAGGAGGAACGTTGGATTTGGGCTACTATTGGGCGTTCGCAGTTAAGAAGCAAATAGCAATTGTGCTACCATCGTTACTTCTTGCATGGTTTTCCCAAAATAGCGTTGGTAAATAAAATATTTTGGGTCTGAACACGTGCATTTGTATTTCATAATAACTTGTCGTTTCATAGTAATTACTCGTTTTCTATTCGTTTTAGCCATTTCGTAATAAGCAGTCGCTTTCAAAACATGGTGAAATGTTTTACAGCGCGTACTTTTAATTAGAGTCTGTAATTTTGTGCCAAACAGTGACACGCGACAAAACTATCTGTCCCGAAGCTCACAAAAATCTGACGCTGGTTCTGGTTACAAAACCCTGTCCGATAATGTTGGTGGTTTTCGGGAAATCGGAGTTGTTCCATTTGGCGTAAATGACGTAACCTTTGGGATGAAGGCGACGGAATTGAAACCTGTGAGATGCTGGCGCAAACAGTATTAAGGAAGGTCATTGCAGATCAACTCAACCAATAACTCCCACTCTCAACCATTTTCGAATTGGCTGAAATTTTAACCACACGTTGCAAGATATGTTGGATGGGAAACTCCAAAATATTTGCGCAAAATTTACAATAATTTCCCAGATATCATGGATTCCATTACCCCAGCCTTCAGACGCAGCTTGTTAAGGAGTTTGCAGTATGTCTATACTATTACTGTTATTATTATTATTTTATTAACGATTATTACCACCAGGATATTATTATTATTATTCGTTTATTACACAAAACAACTGACACACCGCAACTGATTAAAATACGAATTGATGTGATCACTCTTTTCATTCATTGGCATTTATATAGCCCCTTCGAGCAACTGACTAAAATAGAGGCTGGCTCCCAACTCCAATGCGCCCAAAAAGAACAACTTTGAGTTTATGATGGAAAGTTTCGAAACAGACTAGTCAGGGTGTAAGACGGTCGCTCTTGAGGAAGACCATTTCAGATCATTGGGCGTAGAGACAGAAAACCAGTTCGGTTCTGGGCGGATATGCTGCAGTACGAGCTAAAAGGAACCATAAGAACTGTCTGTTCTGCGGAGTTAGTAGTTAACTAGTTGAGATTGAAATCAAACTGCATAACGGAGGTAAGTTGGGGCGAGGCCCTGTAGACAGTACAAAATCAAGATATTATTATTGTACTTATTGCACTGTTGCAGTCATAGGGAGTATTTGGAGGACCTCCAGCATGTTAATACCAAAGCTGTGAAACGAATTTGTGATCACTCTTTTAATATAAATGAGTCGCATAACTAACTTATTACTAAAGTTCCAAGCATGCTATTTCTTTATTAGATTGGAGGCCAAAGTAGAGCGATGAGCAATAGTCAAGAAGAAATTTAGTGTGTGATGAAGGAATGCACTAGAGTACTCTTGGAAGCAGACCTAAGCGAGCGAGTAACAGTGCGAATTGGCGCAGCTGGTAATATATTTTGAAATTGGTCTTCCATTTGGGCAATTCCTATCATGAGCTCTTATAACAGTTTTGTAAAAGGCTTTGTCAGCTCTGACATGGTATCCAAAGCTGCAAATCAGAAGAAGGTCACGAATCTGACCGAATGGACTCTCTGCTTCAAATATTGCTACTAAGCTCTTAACTTTGTGCTTGTAGCACCTTTTTGTCATATGGCTTCTGTTCATGATGGGAATGGTGTTGCAAATCTGAATTTGAACAAACTTCAAATTCATAAAGAATTCTTACTATTCTGGTCCAGGATTTATCCATCGACTAAGAACTGCATCACTGTCACAGCTGCTCGTGAACATGGTCTGGAAATATTTGAAAAATGCTGGTTTGAACTTGGAGACAGTGAAATATGACGCAGAAAATTGAGACACAATGTCAGGATGTGTTTCTTTCAGATTCTGCATATCCCTTAAATGAATTAGCTCTGTGAAAACGCCAGATGACAAGATTTCTTCTCGGTCAGCCAAACCATAAAAGTATTGTGAGTAGCAATGGTTCAAACAGAAAAACAGAGTTGCAGCAGTAACAGTGTGAGCATAGCAAGTTTGCTTAACATGAGATGCTGTAATAAATGATTTGGCAATTCCACTCCGGCAGTCACCAAACACTGCACCAGAACCATCCAGCCATTGACCCAACATTCGGAGTAAAGCCATCTCGATATTTAGGCCTCCCATCATAATAACAAATTTATTTTCACCAAATGTGTTGGGCCAATGCCAATGGATTTGCTTTGCCAAAGTGTAAAGTGGCTGGTCATAAGTTACAACTGGTATATGACTTAGGTTCAGTTTCTTTTACCACTGTGGCAACAACAGATTGTGAATGCTTAATCATAGCGACTGTGTTGGCACTGTGGTGAAGCAATGGTAACATTGCTGTAATCGGAAGTGGCTGATTGGCTTTAATGCTGATGTCAGCATGATAGATAGCCAATGTAATATTTACTGCCTCAGTATCTTCTTTGAAATTCTCTTGGACTTTGGTCAGCCAGCCATATTCAGTCA
The DNA here is from genome assembly GCA_020284085.1 of Aporrectodea caliginosa. Taxonomy (NCBI): domain Eukaryota; kingdom Metazoa; phylum Annelida; class Clitellata; order Crassiclitellata; family Lumbricidae; genus Aporrectodea; species Aporrectodea caliginosa. The sequence continues at coordinate 449,786 of JACEVL010000524.1, forward strand.
GACGAGTACTAGTATCAATCAGAAGACATGGAAGATGATGAACATCAAAGCACAATTTAGGTGAAATGCATGGTGGCACAGCTGAATAAGCATTGGTAATCCAATATCGCATGATGAACCAGAAGCACTTTCAAATTTATGAACCGTAGAATGATCAACACCGGCATTCGATGATGTAGGAAATTGTATAAGTGAAATAGCAGTACCATGAAAAGAACTTTTAGCTGTGTCAGAACTGAGATTGTGATCTATAGTTATCAACGGCTACTACAGTGACAAGTTTCCACTTAGAACCGGAGGACAAACCACTTGTTCCTCATTGTATAGACCACACACAGAGTTCCGAACTGATTTGTTATTTCAAGAACTTTATCATAGGATATTGACAGACCTAGCTTAAAACACTTGCCAACTATTTTCTTTTTAGTTCATGAAAATTTGCACATATATTGTGGACACCTAGATTTAACATCATGCCGACATAATTAGGCAGTGGTGAAGATTTCCTTGGTCTTTTAAGAGAATTGTAAATTATCATTGTGAAATTGACAGTGCTGCTTTGTAGCCATTTGAATAGAAAAATCCCAGTACTTCTAATAACATAGTCATCAGAGATAACAAAGTTTGAGGTACAGATTACTTCTGCACCTGAAATGAACCATTAAAAGCAGATGTTTTTGATGTGAAAAGTTCATTTCGTATCATTTTAACCATGTGTATTAGGTGAATTGCATCGCTATCTGTGTTACTTAAATGTTGAAGAGTAATACATAAATGATCATATATGTCTGATAATCATATGTGTTCACTGTAGCCTACAACAAAAACATACTAATGTACTAGTACTGTACTTTATGTACATGCATTTTATGGAGGATTGCAATACTTTCTCTCTATGTGCATTCGCACCCACGGCTCCCCAAAGAGTATGTTCATTCAATGCTTATTATAGTGCAAACCCTAATAGCAGGGTCATTCCATGTCACATTAACCAGGGTGTACACCACACCCCTTTGGATTCTTCTGAAATTTTTTACATAAAGTACATGCAAAATTAGGAATAACAATGAACATTTGAGCAGAATAACTTAAAATTTCATTAGTGAGGAGAGGAATAGAACACCCTCCTGAATTTTTCACCAATGCCATACAGTTCTAGGTGTCCACAATATATGTGCCAATTTTCATGAACTTCATTAACTATATATTTGTAACTTATTGGGTAAGCCATAAACCCCACTTTGACGATCATGGCAAGGAAGATGTCCATGAAAAGCACAGACATAATGAAACTAATCAGGTACTGAGTATGTCTGATGAGCACCAGTGTACCTCAATATTAAAACAATATAAGTATTGTTATATAATTATCATTCCTGCATGCTGATATGATGTCTGGAACTTGAGTGAGAATTGGCCTCTGTGCAATATTTATAATTTTTTATATTAAAAATCACAAGGAACACCACTCATATTCTTACACACTTGGAAAGAGCGCAACAAACTGATTACATGAAAAAAATTTCAGCCATATAGCTCATTTCGTGGCCGAGGTATGACAGTCCAAACTTGGTGGATCATGCCGTTTTCTCGCTATAGGTTTTTGCTTATTAAGTTCAAAAATTAATATCTCGGTCAAGTTTTGAGATATTCTACTCAAATTTTCACTGTTATACCTAGTTTTGGATGCAGTTTATGTACAAAAATTTTCAGAAAAATCCAAGGTGATATGGGGGCAAATTGCTATTTTACATGTTGATTTGACATAGAATGACCCATCGGCCAAGCAAAAATGTTCGAAATTTTTTTTGATTTCCCAGAATGTGGCTGTAGCAGGTCTTTAACTGGGTTCCTTCCTGATTCTAAATATATAAATTTTTTGCTTGTTCTCATAATATGCTCGATGTTATTAAGTCCCAACGTACTATATCTCTTGTTTCTTCATCAGTCCGCACGTCCTTTAGTCCTTCCGTCTATGTTACAGACAGACTGCCAGACGGACAAAGACGGCGCTATATAAGTTTTGATTGATTGATCGGTTGGTCTATCATAAATCTAACAATGGTCTTCTATTGGTCTGACGACCGTGTAATGGACGGACGGACAAAGGGAACAGAAAGAAAGAGCGAAATTAATATAAATTTTAGGCAACGCCCACACACGCGCGCGCACACACACACACACACACACACACACACACACACACACACACACACACACACACACACACACACACACACACACATTTGTTTTATCATATGGCTTAAGTGTGGAAGGTGACATTTTGCTTCTCATTGCGATTCTTTCAAAATTCCAGTTTTACTCTCCGTTTTCTAACCTCTGTTCCACCATTCTTCGCCCCCCCATATCGTTCATCGTTTCCTAGCTATAGGCTATGCATCTCACTCTTTGTTGCATTTTACAAAACAATAGGCCGTAACTAGCCCTATTTTCCTTGACACTGCTACTAAAATCGTAACTCCGCGACCCTTGCTCGGTCTGTAACTTTGTGACACTGATGACTTCTCCTTTGATGCTTCAGGTTACAGCCTTGTGTAAGCGTCTTCTTCGTGGTTGGACCTTAATTCGCCGACTTCCTTTGCATTTTTGATGTCACCGCATTGTTTCAGTGAGTCATTAATGGATGGTAATCGTAATCGTAAACTCGAAATCTCTAAAGCGCTACTCAAAGCTAAGCGTAGGGCACCAGCTTATTCACGAGCGTTGCGTCGTATCAAAGTGGTTGCCCAGAGATCGTTGTTCAGTGGAGGCCGGAGCCCGGTTGCGAGATAGAGGAAACTTCGATCGTGTGTTGCCGGTAGATTTAATTATTACAGAAAATCAAACAAAGACCATGTGTCTAGTTTCCAGCGAAAGGCCCGACGTTCGAGAGGATATAACTTTTCGTGCAGTTGTACATGTATAAATTGGCTTGGAGATCCAAGCCAGGACAATTTATATTTATTAAATTTATTTAGTTTTATTGCGTAATTTATTGCGCTTATTGTGTTCGCAAGGTCAATAAATCCGAATCTCAGTCGTGAAACAGGAATAAATTATAATTAAAGTTTTGCAAATGCGACTTCACTACAGAAGATACCCTGACGACTCAAAAGAAGTAGTTACTCCTTTTCAAATCGCACCCTCGTTGTTCTATAACCAAGGTACCAGTTTTAAGATCGGAAACCGAGGAAGACTTGCGGGTTAAAGTGAAATGTGTCATCAATGGGCGATTGCCTGAAACAAGTAGAAGTTGTTAAAGTTCAATCACTCTGCTGATGAGCTAGCAGGTCTGACGAGCTGATACCGGCCCGCTATTCCGGGGTCCGCTATTCCGGGATCCGCTATTCCGGGGATCCGCTATTCCGGGGTCCGCTATTCCGGGGATCTGCTATTCCGGGGGTCCGCTATTCCGGGGTCCGCTATTCCGGGGTCCACTATTCCGGGGATCCGCTATTCCGGGGTCCGCTATTCCGGGATCTGCTATTCCGGGGTCCGCTATTCCGGGGTCCGCTATTCCGGGGTCCGCTATTCCGGGGATCTGCTATTCCGGGGGTCCGCCGACTCCGCGTCGTGAGGGTCAGTTAGCGTCAGGGTTAGGGTTGGTGTCGTCATTATAAAAATCCTACCTTTCGCGCAGCATGCCAGCCACATGAGTTCGGACCCCGGAATAGCGGACCCCAGAATAACGGACCCCGGAAGAGCAGACCGGAACCGATGAGCTAGCAGGTCTCGAGTGCGCGATTGTATAGGAATTTTCATGACTTCTTTGTGATTGGTTGGTGCCGACGCAACCTGACGTCAGCAGTGATTCCATCAGAGGCATGCTTTAAATAGATGTCTCTAATTGATTGGCGTTCGCGCGCATCATCTTACATCAGCGGCGATTCATAGGCATGCCTGGACTTGTCTACTAACACTAATATAAACAGATAACGAAAGCAGTGTAATGGAGAGCTCTAAAAGATGTCGTATGGATAGTTCCTTGTTTATTCAGTTGATTTTTAAGAAAAACATATCGTTGATCACTTATTGATCGTGATTTACAGATTAGTGCGAGTATTTGTATCAGGAAACTGCAAACTGAAGAGGTTTGATTTAAGAAGAGAATCTGAGAAGACAAGAAAGCAGACTACGACGAGATGAGTTCAGGAAAGTGAGATGAGATGAGTTCATTAAGTGAGTTCTGAGTCGAGATCTGAAGCCCAGATCAGATCTCACGGAGTCAACACTACGAACGGGCTAGTCCACTGTTCGAAGCCCGATCGACTAACAAGTTCGGAAGGTCGCCGGCAAGTGTTTACCTACATTCTCCAGCGAATCGTACAGTCGTTTCACAATAATACGAGAATTGGGTTTCCATATCTCCACCAGAAGTATCCTGTCAGATAGTCGTAGCATTCGACTGAAGCGAGTTGAGGTTCTGAAGTCCTTTGATGATTCCGTAAGGGTTCAGGTGGTAGACGAAGTATTCCATGACGTACATGTCACCTGGAACGACGTAGTGGAAGGAGATAGCATAATCGCTCAAACCATCCTGTCCCTGTGTAATGAGAAAGAAAAAATTAAGAAAGAGCGACGGACGGATAAGTGCATTGCATACATGGACATATATATTTATATTATTAGATATATATGTATACATACATTTATGCATACATGCATAAGAATAATTAAGATAGCGCTATGGACGAGTGCATTGCACAGCCTACATAGATATATACATAGATGTATGCAAACATGCATATATTTACACGTACGTATACGTATATACAAACATGCATATATAGTTATACGTACGTACGTATAGGCCTACGTACATAAAATAATAGTAATCTACAGATTTCTCTAGCGCACTGCATGTGATAATGCTCAAGACATCAGCAGAAGGTCGCTATTAATAAAAATTGTTGTTCAAGCTAAATTTCCGGGGGTTCGTTGGAAGCCAAGATGACACAAAAGTAGCCTACGGCGAGCTGAGTTCTGGATAAAGATAGGTTTTGAGTCAAGATCTGAAGGCCAAAACAGATTTCACCGAGTCAACGTTTGCACCGATGAAAGTTGCAGAGTGTAGGGCCAGGAAAACAGACGCGTGCGCCGACAGCTGTCGTTATCTGCGGAATAGTCCGCTCAAGAATGTCAGACGACCTGGTTGAATACAGAGAGGTCTTAGGAGTCAATCAAAGACAACAGTACGCAAGGTTGACTTAAATGTCTTGTATAATATTATACAGCCCAGTCTTGTAAGTTATTCGCCTTTCTGTGGGCAGCCAGTGCAATGGTTTAGGATCGATAATACATGTTCAAATGAAGCAGGTAGTAAAAGAGGTTGGCTAATAGAGAGAGCAGCATGAGGAATTATGGTCCTTCAGAGCGATTTGACCCAGTAAAACACTTAGTGATGTGGTGAATGTAGACAAAAGTAAGGGGACGAGAAATAGGGTCTTGAGGAACGCTGCAGGTAAGCGCAGCGTTCCTCAAGGTTCCTCCGGTCCGACATTGCTCCAGCGGTGAAAACAGACTGCATTTTGGGAGTAAGATATGACTGGAACCAGTTTAGGGCTAGACCAGATAGAAGATCCACTGCCCCTTTTGACACTTTTGACCTACAGTATCCGCTCTGTGAACGTCGTTTCATTCTGAACTTTCCAGAGGTAGAACACTGAAGAAGAAAAATCAAGAAGTGTAAGTTTAGTTACTTTACCATTGTTCATAAAGCGGACAATGTAGGCATAATATTTGTGGACAGAGTCAAGAGCGATCCCGTTGCAATGGAATTTTGAAGTGATGAAGACAAAGGAATTTCAAGAGAAGTGGACTTCCATTCGACTTCTAGCAATGCGTTCAAGAAGTTTAAAAATTAAATATAAGTTTGAGATTGGTCGGGAATTTAACATTGTATCAGAGTATAAACTTGGCTTCTTCAGTATGTATGTATGTATGTATGTATGTATGTATGTATGTATGTATGTATGTATGTATGTATGTATGTATGTATGTATGTATGTATGTATGTATGTATGTATGTATGTATGTATGTATGTATGTATGCATGCATGCATGTATGTATGTATGTATGTATGTATGCATGTATGTATGTATGTATGTATATATATAATATGCATAGTTTAAACATATACAAAGACAGAAAATTATATTTATATGCGAATGCACACACATCTCACATACCTTTTTTGTTCCCTTGTGTTTATCGTTTGCGTAATACCAAGCTGTATACGATCCGTTGATGTGTTGTTCCGGTTTGAAACAGTGGAATCTCGTTCTTCCGAGAGCATCCAACGAATCTCCAAGCCTCACTCCCAACGACTCCATGCACTTCCCAAAATCTATATCTTCTGATCCGCTATTAAATCCGCAACCCAGAGCCCGCTTGCTTCTCTGTCCGAACCGCCTCAGAGTTTCTCTGCTTGCTACGTACCCGGCCCCACCGCTTGCATAACCCTGCTTCATGTCTTTTGTGAACGTGTGACCGAAGAACACGGGTGAGTTGTAATCCTGAGCTGAAAGAAAGTAGCGCAGGTTTTCCATGATGACGTAAGTATCGTCATCAGCCTTCAGGAACCAATCATAGTTGGCCAGGTAATGTTTGTAGGCATGGTCAAATGCCTCACGTGTCTTGTTGCCAAGGAAACTTCGTCCGTCCGTTACGTTGACAATGAGCGTTGGTAGGTTTTCTTCTGCCGTGCGAGTTACAAAGAGAAGTTTGCTGCATCGTTTGCCCCAAGTTGCATTTACGTGAATTGCTTTTTTGAGATGATTTTCAGGGTAGGTCATCACAAGACAAAGAATTCGGACTGTTTGGTAGAGGTTGTCGGCAACGGTCGTATCGTCTGAAAAGTACGAAAGAACGTACGCAATCGTGAAATTCATATTCTTTAATCCTAACGCCCTAAACGCAAAGACAAGAAAGACACCCATTAGTCCCTGACGTCGAAGGTCGAACTTTGGTTGACAGCGGTGGACAGATTCTGTGACCGGATGTGAAATGTACGCAGTGGCGGCGCCAGCTATACAGTTTCAGCAGGTCGCGTCAGGGTCATGGGAGTTATTCAGCAGGTCGAAGAAATCAATGTTTGGGTTTGAGGCATCAAGCAGAATAACTTATAGAACGCTTAGGCCTATAGCCAAATTATTGTAGCATATACAAATAAATTAAAAGAATTCAGCATTAAAACGTTAAACTGTAGTTACTCTACTAGATTTGGAACTTTACTAGGTATCAGAACATCGTGAACATGCATGCTAATAAGACCCACTTTTTCAACATTAAATTTTACCGAAACATCGTATGAACTTAGCCTACATCCTGCAATTCGCTAGCATTATTATCGTTCAGCACTACACCAACGTCGGCATTAACAGTCATGTCATTCTGCTTAATGAGTCTTCCGCAAGATTTATTTCCGAAGAAATCTTCAATGTTGCAGCGCCTAGTTGTTATTTATTTATTTCTTTGCTAATGTATTATAACGCTGACGCAATTCGTAAGCAACTGAAAAGGTTAGTTTCGCGAAACAACGACATAGGCCTAGGCTACTATTTATTTCCACAGATTTTTGACGCAACTGCGGCAAAGGATACTTAAGCATTTCAATTTTAGAGTTTACAACATAGACTTCTATTCAACTATTGACAAAATTAATGACAACTAAATAGTTGCATTAGTGATCTTATGGGACAGATGTTGATGTTTGAAATGTAAAGAAGATATTAAAAATTCCAATGAATTTTAGGCAGGTCATAGGCAGGTCGGGAGTAAAATAGGCAGGTCAAATGACCTGCCGTGTCCTGCCTTGGCGCCGCCACTGAATGTAGGCCTGTGAGTCAACAATCTAATAGATGGATAATAGATGGTCTCAATCAGTGGGACAACCTAAACCGCCCCAAAACCCATCCTATCTTAGCCTATGTGGACGCTAGTTTATGCATTGTCATTCATTGAGCATTCGTAACACTATAAATTCTACGATTAGACCTATGTTAGCACGTAGACTTCTTTTTATCGTACCGAAAGGAAATATTATTTACATATTCTAAATCTGACATAGGCTAATACACATTCAAAACGTACTTCTAATGTAGTTTTGTGAATTTACCTCCATGAAAGTGACTGTCTTTAAAGGAAACCTCACTGAGATTCAAGTTGACTCCTGGCAATAAACCTTTAGTAGCTGCGATCTCCGTTAAATTCGTTGCTTTTCCTGTTACATCTATTGGCCAAAGACTGCCTTCCATAACTCGCAAAGACCACCGCTTTAACTCAGTTGTATATGAAAACAACACGCCAATGGAAAACCCGAGTAGAAGGGGAAAGGCAAATCCTGGCAGTGTTACCATTTCGCTTTAATCCAAACTAATCATTGGATGTCTGCAACCGATGTCTGCTTTTATAATAGGTAAACGCTACATCCGATAGCGAAGGTATAGCCTAATCCAAAAACAGCTCTAGCAGGCTACCGTGCACGAGGAAGCCCTTGAAACGCCCTAATTCATTCCGAGGACTCCAATAGCGTCATTATCATAATGCATTATAGGCCTACGCTACTTGCGTTTAGGCCTTAACCTACAGTGTATAAATAGGTAGGCCTACTAACAGAAAACGTAAATCGTAGGCCTACCTACTACTTTACAAGGCAAAGCATCGACGCCATCATTGATATAAAAAAGATATAGTTGTACGCCGAAAGTGCTATAAAAGTATGAGTCGTTGATCAGTTTCAACATGAAATCACACAATTAACAGACTGTTTAAACTCCTGCCCTTTATAAAAAGTAATGTAATATAACCGCGACGATTTTTACAGCAGCTTAAGTGACTAGCTACTCATAGAATTTTCAGCTATCGTTCTGGCTGCATGTAGCCACAACTTGCACCACGCAAGTTGTTGCTATTAGACCAATATCCAGTCAGCTTTAACGTCCAGTAGGACAGTCTGTGCATCGAATACAGAAGCAACCAATTACACTCTTTGAATAATGTCTGGCAAAAGCAGATACCAATGTAGATCGAACGTTTATAGATATAAATCAATTGATGTCAAAGCACAGACAGTGTTGCCTACAACTCCTTTGGATTACAATATTGGGCTACGGTTAGCCGACTATCGATTGATGTTGAGTACATTGTGATAATTGAACTATGGAAGTCATTATATTATATTGGAAGATGCCTGCAGACGTTCTGTCGTATATTAGTGTATTAGTGTTTGCTGTTTACAGACATTGCTTCTAGAGTTTGTATTAAGTTTAAAAATCAGACGGAATGGAAATGGCTTGATATATATGCAAACGAACGATAGTGGAGTTCAGTGGAATCACGAATGAGAGTGAATATGAAAACTTGATTCGATCTTGAATAGATAGTGTGCTGCTGAATATTAATTATACCAATAGCACACGCACATGGTTTTACTCCACGAAACAGTCCAATCGGTCGAAGCTTAGAAATGAACGGAGAGAGAGACAAACATACATACAGACAGACAGACACAGACACACGCAAATTCACACAGGTAGTGTCAGGAAGACAGTGACGAATGTGTGATAGTATACTAAAATCCTAATATTTCATAGCTAGTTTCTAAGATATTGCATATTATATGTTCTTGTACGACTTGCCTTAGGCCTATACATGTATGTGACGCCATGGTTTGTTCAGTAGCGCGCTGGCTCTGAAGTCAACGATAGTGAGTTCGAGTCTCGTGAACGGACTCCGTATTATAACCCTGGACAAGTTTGTCGTTCATACTTTTCTCGCGTTTCTGATTCATTATTATACTAACCTTACACCAGTAATTATTGTGCAGAAAATAGGTTTTTGAATTAATAAATTAATAAACGAAGCGGTTGACGGTTTGACAGGTCTCAGACGCGAGGTGATTGACAGTTTGACAGGTGTCTGTCGAAATATAAAAAACTTTCAGATTTATGTTCTATTAGCATTCGTACCGATCTTGCTTTTAATTTTATTGCATCAGCGTATGCTGTCGGTTTGAACAGAGGGTAAGAGAGAGAAGCTAACAAAGACACCGATGGATAGTTATGGCAGTATAGTATTTGTCATCCCTTGCAATTAATTTTCAAAAGTAGGCTTACTCTCTGGTAAATATCAGACACTTCGATTCATTTATTCATTCATTACGTAGATTTATATAGCGCCCCTTCAAAGCAATTATTAAGCAGCGCTCAAATATAAGTAACTATAATCAGACACTATTAGAGATATATTGGCAACTGTAATCATAATGCAAGTTAAGTTAAATATTATAAGTATTATTGTGTATGCCGTTTGCTATGGTAGTTATTTAAGCCCACTTAAATTTAAGCCCACTTAGAGTAGAGTGTTATAAGACATCATTACAAATATTTATGTATTATTAAGAACCACTAGATAATAAATAAGTATCCTACGATTCTACAGAGACAGAAGATTTGAAAAATAGGATTGCATAATGTCTGGTATAATAATAATAATAATAATAATAATAATAATAATAATAATAATAATAATAATAATAATAATAATAATAATATCTTTTCTTTAATAAGCGCCTGACAAACGCACTGCGCTGTACATTTACATGTTATGCAATTTAAATCTTAACTACTAACAGAACAGACAGCCTGCAATACAACGGCGCTAATAGCAGCCTACAAAGCATATCCGCCCAACTCGGTACCTCTCGGTCTCTGTGTCAGATGTTATCCAATGCGCTATCGGGCCCCCGATATCACAGAACTTTTATTGAGGGCAGTGTGAAAGAAGAACAGTGATGGTCGGCCTTGGCATTTTAAGAAATGTTGACGTTTATAGGCCTAGGTGCATGATAGCTACATTTATGACTAGCGCACTTTTTCATGTAGCCTACGTTGTCGAATTAGGATGCTCGAGAAAGAAAATTCGAGGAAGAATTCCAGATTCTTGGAATCAGAACACGGACCAGCCCAACACACAAAGGTATTACAGGCCAACCGTCGTGAAATTAGAATCATGACGAATAGGAACAATAAACAATCTTCATTAAAACCAGCCAGTAGGAAGTTTTCAATAATATCTCACAAGAGAGCAACATGTGTTTTGAAACGTTTGAAAACTAGAAATATGGCAGAAAGATCGATCCATTGTTAGAGGAATTAAAATCAGCCACCTGGAAACATTGCATTAATTTTCTCAGATTAGAGCAAACTTTATTTGATTTGGCTGACAAGAACGCGTCAATGCTATTTATTTGACAAAGAAAATTGGATTTACGGTTTCTGCAGCTGCTGTAGCAAAATTTTATTTTATTTTGGAAGAAATTATCCGGGAGGCTTGATGTAGGTCAGGTCATAGGCTAAGTATAGTGTTTTTCTATGTAGAAATTAAGCGGTCTGTCTGATTATTCCCGCAATTCTGAACCAAAAGCAAAATATTTAGTTCATGTGTGTTGCCGGGGTAAAGACAAAGGGATAAGGTAATGTTACGGTCTGGCAAATTAAGAAAAATTAAAACCAAGAAAAATTAATGTAAAGTATGGATGGGTAAAGGTAAGATAAGGCTAGGTAAAGATGGGGCAAGGTTAGGTAATGTAGGGAAATGAAGAAGGGTAAAGTAAAAGTAAGGTAGGGTGAGCTGCCGTGAGATAACAAAATGTAAAGTAATGTAGTAAAGTGAAATAAGAACAGATAAAACAGGCAAAGTAAGGGCGAGATCAGGTGAAATAGGGCAAGTTACAGGTAAGGTATGGTAGGGTAGGTCACTCGTTCTAGAACTAATACTCTAATGGCATTGCAAATAGTTAAATGGAATAGGATGTGTGGTGTCATCAACGGGCGACAATCGTAAACCAAAAAGGGTTCTTCACCTATCTTTTCAAGTCGCACCCTAATTACCCGATCAGAAGGATATAATGCACCGTAGGCCTAGCCTAATGCATTGTTAGCTACCTATAAACATACTCGTAGAACATTTATATAGCGCATTTTTTACAGAAAATTCCTATGAGTGGCCGCCGACCTTACAACAGAATACTACGATCCAATAGTATGGTCCCTAATCACTGGCGAAATAGAGGCACAGAAAGGACAAGAAAGCTTCGGTTCAAGAATGAATGGCCAACAACATTTCTCGGCAGGTAATGGTCATTCAGACCATTTTGTCGTTCGACTGGATCGAGTTTAGGTTCTGAAGTCCTTTGATGATTCCGTAAGGGTTCAGGTGGTAGACGAAGTATTCCATGAGGTACATGTCAACTGGATCGACGTAGTGGAACGAGATGGCGTAGTCGCTCAAAGCGTCCGGTCCCTGTGTTAGAAAAATAGGAAACAGTAGAGGCAGGGACCGTAGGGCAACACCACAATCGTAAACCAAAAGGGGTTCTTCCCCTATCTTATAACCAACTTTGAATCGTACCTTTTATGATCTTCTGGATAGCACCCTTCTGTAAGCCTTGTAAGGTTTAGATACACGCAGGTATAGGCGTATAATACAGCTTCTGAATAAGCTGCTGAATAATATACTATATATATATATATATATATATATATATATGTGGCCCGCCGATATGCTGTTATATTTCCTCTCGGAGACATTCCAGCGCTACTCCCTTTGTTCAACTGTGCGTGATCTAGGTGTTACGCTGGATATAGCTATCCAGTTATACAATAAAGGGAGCTATAGCTAGCTCCCTTTATTGTATAGACCATGATTATATCTAACCTTCCTTACACGTTGTCCGTATTTAAATTTAAGGCGTCTTAGAGTTGTTCGTCCTTCCGTCTCGTTTTCTGTTTTTACGACGCTGGTTCAAATTTTCCACTCACCTGACTCATATCACCGCACTACCTGGGTAAACACAACTGTACCAATTTTTCATATAACGCTTAAATTTTAACAGTTAGAGTGCACCAATTCTAACACATTTAAGCAGATTTGTCATAACAATTAAAAACCATATTTTACTTTACTGCGTGCTAATTAAGTCGTCAGATAGTTTGTTGCATAAAATAAAAATTAAGCGTTATATAAAAATTGGTACATCTGTGTTTAACAAGGTAGTGCGGTGATATGAGTCAGGTTAGGTGGAAAATTAAGTATAGTATAAAATTTCAGCTATTTTGCCATCTACCTACCAAAAATTATTAAAATTGGTGGAAATTTGACGAAATTCTGACAGAAACAATTTTGCACAGTTTATTTTGAGGCACGGTGTATGTATGAACGCATACATAATGCATGCATACATAGTGTTTCGTGTTCCCTCTTCTGATAGATGATTCGCTAGATGGAATACTGTGTTGAGCAATAGATGTTAGAAATACGAATACTCCTACACTGTATGTTTCTCTGATAGTAGGCTATGTGTGTGTTTGTGTTACTAGATTCGTGTTAATTTAATTCGCTAGATGGAACGATATTGTTTTGGGTCACGCTGCTAGACATACGAACACGCCTTTTTGTGTAATAGTTTGTCTGAATGTATCTGTGATTGCGTGGTTAGATAGTCTACTTGTTGAGAGTGCATAAATAGCCTTGACTTGGGGCGTATCACTTCTTGAGTTCATTTACAATTAGATATCCATGTGTGCAGTGCCTTTGAAAGGTCCTTTAGATGTGCCACATTAAGAGCCTTGATAATATTATAGAGTGTAAATATTTCTACCGACATAAATATCATCATCATCATCCGTTCCTGACGCCAGCCATTTTGGCGGCGATCAGTGCGAATAAATGATCTGCATTGTCCTCGGTCATTTGTCACGTCTATTGCTCCTCTCAGTCCAAGTGATGTTATGCCCGCTTTTAGGCCTAGGCCTATATCGTCTGACGTCTATCCCTCGGGTTGCTCGCACTGGGAGCGCTTCTGAAAGGCTTTTGCTGTGAGAAGCGCTTTATAAATAGCCAAATACAATACAATACAATATCCAGGGTAGTGTTGGTCTGCCTTTGTTTCTTTTTCCTTTGAATCTTGCATGTGGTGCATTGTGTGGGATTCGGTCAACTGGCATTCTCGCTACATGTGACATAAATAGCCTATAGCCTAATATAGCCTACCGATAGCCTACTTGTGCAATCATACGTATGTGCACAGGCATACCATAACCATATTATTGCCAGATCTATTTATTGTTTCTGTTTTGCAGGTTCGGTAGTTGCCACTAGTAACGGCATCGCCGATTCCAGTTATAACGCGCAATACAGGAGAACGTCGGTGACGCCTTTGTATCGTAAGACTCCAGGTCTGCCTGAGCCAAGCTTTGCACTGCACCACTAGTCTAGGCGACTCTGCAACAGAAACTTAATGCCAGGATCAGACATATTAAGTGCAAGAGCATATTGAGGCTCATTGCTGATGAACTGTTGCATCTATTCAAGGCCGTTTTTCTACTGTTGTCTCATTTTACAGCCGTGTCTTTATATAAATATATGTGTATATATATGTATAATTTTGTATATATATATATATGCATTTATACTATAATTATATATATGTAGGCTATATATGATGCCAGTATTCTCTATACTGTATGTAAATAGATAATGCCAATCTCTTCCGGTGCATTTGTATGTAGTCTATAACTCTATATGATGCCAATATTCTCTTATTCTCTTGTCAAAGTTTAGACTGTGCATCACATAATTATACAAATATAATTATATGCACAAAGCTTTAACATATCAAGCTGTAATACAACACATTAAGGTCAAACCTGTTCATCGGTAATACACAGGTTTGACCTTTTTCAGGAAAATAATGTGTTATGTTACAGCTTGATATGTTACAGTTTTGTGCATATAGATTTGTATAATTATGTATATATTTGATACCGATATTTTGTCAAGTTTAAACTGAAGCATAGGCTAGCTTTGATTGTTTCAGAAAAATTATCTGTACACTATGAGATTTTAGATGAATCTATTTTGCGATATGTGAAAGCTTTGTCTATATAGTCTATTATATAGAGATACAAGATGCCAATGTTCTGTGTCAAAGTGTAACTTGTGCATTATATTCGGATGTGCAGATTAATTTGACCTTTCCTTTTGAAAATAATTTCTAATGTAGGCCTATGATGTTTTTGATGAACCTATTAATTTAGAGGATGTTCTTCTGAGTAAAGTTGATTGACACTGACTGAAATTGATTGCTGCACTGACTGGAGGAGCTTCGCTTTCAATCATGTTTTTTCTGTGATACGAGTTGATTGATGACAATGATTAATAAAACAATGCTTTAAACAGTGCAGACAGTTTGGGGTGGCAAACCCATGGCCCTTGTGGCACTGTACAAAGTTTTGGGCACACGGAATTCAGATCGTCCCACAAAATTGCAAACTTCAAAATACACAATCACTCTAGGATTCCACATTTTCTTTTATGAATTTTTAAAACCTTTCTAAAGACATCTTTGAAAAGTCTTTTAGTTCATTTTTTCTTACTCTTTATCCTTGAAAACCTGTATGAGAAAGATTATTATATCCTGTGCAAACTTCCGAGGTGCACGCTAGCGTATTTTAAAATGACTTAGCAGCACTTGGCACGCACTCTTAAAAAGGTTCGCCACCCCAGGTTGGATTTTTCTATTGACAGCTCTCATGCACGAATCAAATCGTATTATGTTCTTACATTGTTGTCTGTGTAAATAGCGGTTGCTTGTAACACCATGCATAGCTTCTGTCTTGCCTTTTCAACGTGTCTTGCCGGGTTTTTACTCAATTTAATTTTAACAATGCAATGTTTTAATGTTTTGTTGATTCTATTGCATTTTCTGTTTAAATTATAGTATTGGTGTGCCTTCAATTTTTTTATAGTTGCTATGATGAGGTCAAGACTCAAGAGCTATGTCCACACAGTCGATCAGTAACACTTTCCATCAAATACTGACAGAGTCTCACTCTGAGGAATTGTTAGATGATCCTATGGTTATTAGCCATCTTTCCATCAGAATCTACCTATCCATTGCTATTACTCTGCATTGATTATTAAAGTGCCACTATCTCATGACCAAGCATCAATCTGGTGCTGAGCAGTTGTGAGTGAAGGACTGCTCAATGTCCCAACACAAGTATTGTATTCCAGACTACTTGTGGCTCTTAATGAACAAGTCAATGTTTGCCCTGATTCAATGTCCACTTCTGAACTTTTTAAAGAGGGCATTATCAAGTTACAGTGGTATTGTGTTGTAACTATGGCTGTGATTTCTCCAACTGGAAGAAAATCCTGTAAATGATCTCATCTTGATTTTTCAGTGGCACATTTTTATATAATGAATCGATTGCCTGATGAAGAACTTTTTTTGATTGTTGCTTGGCATTGTTTTATTTGACAAATTGATCTATCAATCAGCCATTCTTTTAAGCAATGCAGAATACATGTAGTAAGTAAACCGTAATTAATACTAGAACTGAGTGTAACAATACTAATTACTATTATATCAGGTCCTTCAGTTGGTAAGATACATCACTCCTACAGTTATTTATTAACCCTATGACGCACACCTTCCTGGCCAACACATTTAGCACACCTGGGGTCCAATAGACCCCGCCGATAACACGGGTATAATAGAATGTACATATGTATGTATCTGTGTATATATGCATGTATGTATGTATGTATGTATATATGTATCTATGTATATATGCATCAATGTATGTATGTATATGTATGTATGTATGTATGTATGTATGTATGTATGTATGTATGTATGAATGAATGTATCAATGTATCTATGTATGCATGTATGTATGTATGTATGTATTTATGTATGTATGTATGTATGTATGTATGTATGTATGTATGTATGTATGTATGTATGTATGTATGTATGTATCTATGTATATAAGTAGGCATGTATGTATGTATGTATGCATGTATGTATGTATGTATGAATGAATGTATCAATGTATCTATGTATGCATGTGTGTATGTATGTATGTATTTATGTATGTAGGCCTATGTATGTATGTATGTATGTCTGTATGTACGTATATACTTTTGTATGCAGGGATGGATCTATGATCTATGTATGGATGTAGGTATGCATGCATGTATTCATGTATTTGTATGTATGTGTGTGCATGGATGCATGCATATACATGCATATATGTATGGATGTAGATTTTTATGTATATATGTGCATGTAGGCTATGTATGCATGTACATATCGGCTTCCTGTCTGTGAGCGTATCCGCTTCAAGCTGGCACTCCTCATGTACTGTAACAGAGCATGCACAGATCATCTCCCTTCCTACTTGTCTTCCATGGTCACACCTTGCAACTCTGTTAAAGGTCGCTCCTCTCTTAGATCAGCATCTGCTGGAAAGTATGTTGTTCCTGGTACGCGTCTTGTTTTTGGCCGTCGCTCATTCACAGTTGCCGGTCCCTCCATCTGGAACTCTCTACCTCCTTATGTTCGCAACTCTCTTAGCGAGACCTGTCTTTCGCTCTAAACTTAAAACTTACCTCTTTCAGTCTATTTATGGCTCTTAAATTCGTAATAGTTGCCCAGCTTCAATGTGCACTTCTGAACTTTGTAAGGAGGGCATTATCAAATTACAGTTGTATTGTATTGTATGTATGTATGTATGTAAGTATGCATGCATGTATGTATAGATGAATGGATATATGTATGTGTGTATGCTTGAATGTACTTGTATGTATGTGCTCATGCATATATGTATGGTTGAATATCTGTATGTATATATGTATGTATGTATGTATGCATGCATGTATGGATATGTATTCATGTATGCATGTATTCACTTGTATGTATGTGTGTGTAGTACTGTGTACATGCATGTTTGCATGTGCATGTATAATATGTATGGATTTATATTGGCATGTGTATATGATATATATGTGTGTGTATGTATGTGTGTATGCATTTATGGATGAATGCATGTATGTATGTATGTATGTACTTTTGTATGCAGCTATAATGCAGGGATGGATCTATGCATGGATGTACGTATGCATGCATATATGCATGTATGCATGCATTTATGCATATATGTCTAAATGTATGTCTGTATATATGTATGTATGTATGTATGTATGCATGTATGTATGTATTTGAATGTGTGTGTAATGCATATGCATTTATGCATGTACATATTGGTATGTATGTATGTGTATATATATGCGTATAATTATGTATGTGTTGTTGCATGCATGTCTGGATATTATTATGTATGTATGTATCTATGTATGTATGTATTTATGCATGTATATATTTGTATGTGTGTATATGAATGTATGCATGTACATGTATATATGTATGGATGTATTTTTGAATGTATATATATATATATATGTGTGTGTGTGTAAATGAATGTATGTATGTATGTGTGTATGCTTGTTTGTATGTATGTATGTATGTATGTATGTATGTATGTATGTATGTATGTATGTATGTATGTATGTATGTATGTATGTATGTATGCATGTGTCTGTATGTAAGTATGTTTGTATCTTTGTATGCAACATAGCCTCGAATATGTTATAGTCGATGGGCCTATCAATGTTACAGCCTGGGGTCTGTTGGACCCCAGGTGTGCTAAATATGCCCTAGGTGTCTTTCTTATTTTTTATAATTGAACCAAGAATACTAAACTTTTCCAATTAATTCATAAATGTAGAGGGATGAATTGCTGAGGAATTTGAATTATTTCAGATTTTTAATATTTGTATCAACGTAGCTATTCAAGGAAGTTTCATCGATGGGGTCCAATGGACCCCAGGTGTGCGTCATAGGGTTAATTACATGTATTATGCAAACCAAACAAATGTTGAGACATTTTGATCAACATGCTTTTACCATTTGCATCATTTTAGCCATTTAATAAATGATAAAAAAAACTAGCAACAAACTTACACTAACCAGTTTGCTCTTGTTCTTGCCACTAGAACTTTCCTATGCTATACATGTAGTTAGAACCAAATCCAAGTGTTACAAATTCAGTGCTACAAGGCAAGTGCTTGTAAAAATTTATCATCCTGTAACTAAACGTCTCAATTCTTTCTACAAAACAGTGAGACAAAGAACATCCAAATGCCTCGACAGTTTCGTACAATAACCGATTCGTTCCGACATTCCCTATACTCATTTCCTGTTCTACATGATACGATTCATCTTACTCGTCTGAGCTCTCCTGCTCTTCACTGTCAGATGCTTCACTGCCTGTACTATCATCAGAATCATATTGAGGCTCTACGACATAAAGACACGGGAAGATGCCTTCCTCTTCGACCGACTCCTCACGCTGCTCTTTGCGTTCCATTGACGTTTTCCCTACTTTCAAAGCTTTCGATGGGCCCTTCGATGGGCCCTTCGTTGGCCCCTTCTTCCTCCGTTGTCGTCTTTTAACCTGGCCAGTGTGGCGCAGCATGTGCGTCCTCAAAATGTGTCGCAGTCGAAACGTTTGGAAGCAGATGTCGCACTTGAACGGCTTTTCGCCGGTGTGCACCGACTGGTGTTCGTAGTAATTTCCAGCCTGTGTAAACTGCCTTCCGCAGACTTCACAGGTGTATGGCTTGATCCCATTGTGTATCCTCATGTGGCACTTTAGGCTCCCGGAAGTCGTGAAGCCCACTCCACACAACGTACACAGACATAATTTCTCGCCGGTGTGAACCACCATGTGTTGGCGCAGCTTATTCGGTGCATTAAATAGCTTGCCACATTCCGTGCATGCGTGACTCTTGGTGTTTTTCAGGAAAGTTTTACATCTAAGGAGCACACAGCCACCTTCTGAAGCACGGCACACGTGCTGCTCCACCGCCTCAGTTTGGCTGTGAACCAAGACGTGGGCCTTCAAGCGTGGTAGGGACTTAAAAGACTTGTCACAGGCACAGCATGGGAACGGTCTTTCTGTCGAGTGTAATACCTCATGGGCCCTACAGTTACCCAGCGAAGCAAACGATTTCTGACAGACTTTACAGGTGTATGGCTTCACGCCGTCATGAAGCCTCTTATGAACATTAAGGGACACTGCCTGGGCAAATCCTTTATTGCACTGGTCACATTTGAATGCCTTAGCCTTCGTGTGTGTGACGTAATGCTGCTGGAGGTTACCATTTGTCGAGAACGCCTTTGAGCAAATTTCACACGAGAAGGGCTTCTCGCCTGAGTGAACGAGCAAATGTTTCTTCAGGGCACAGCTAGCTGTAAAGCGCTTGTCGCATAAGGTGCACGGGAATCGCCGTTCCCCAGTGTGAGTAACCCGGTGCGAATACAGGGTGCTATTCGTGGCAAACGCCTTCGAGCACACCTCACACTTGTAGGACTTCAGACCAGTGTGTAGCCGTTCATGCAGCTCGTTAACACGTCTTGTTGTAAACCCTTTGCCGCAGACGCCGCACTTGAAGGGTCTCTCGCCGGTATGTGTGCGGATGTGTTCCAGGAGGTGTGCTTTTAGGTGGAAACGCTTTCCACAGATGTTGCACAGCTCTGGCCGTAGGTTGAGGTGAGCCGTGATCAGGTGTTTCTCGAGGAGATTCGGGCGGCTGTACCGCAGTCCACACTCTTGGCAGACGTATGGTTTGGGATTATTCCCTCGTCTGTGTTCTAGTTTGTGTCGGAGTAATTCCTTTGCTTGTTCGAATTTTTTACCGCACTCATCGCAGACGTAGAATGTGTTGTACGGGATTAAAATCTTATCAGTAGCTGACCTAGAAAACAAGAAATCGTCCATTAATATCCAGTCCAATTTATTTCTCAGTCTAACCAGTTTAGAAAATCACAACATATTATAGAAATTCTAATGAGATCGAGTAGATAAATTTAAAACTGAATACACAGCACAGAGATAAAATAATGACTTTTGTCGGTATGGCTTTCGGTGGACATGCTTTCTGCTCCGCCTCACCGATTATCTGGGGAATAAAATGCCTTTACTTATAAGGTCAGGCCAGGGAATCTCTATTTAGAGGAATAGTAAATCGTGAAAATATTTGTATATCAGTTTCACACTATCTTAGCCTTCGCTTACGAGGGCGTGTGACCTGTCCTATCTCGCTGTCTCATCATCCCACCGACAGTATACAGTCAGCATACGCGTTATTGCAGAGTTGGAGCAGAAATCTCAAAGCAAATTTCTGCCTTTGCAGGGATTTGAACCCCTCACCTCTTGGTTGACAGACCAGCATGCTAACCAAACGTCATAAAGACACATGGATAAGCACTGTTGCCTTGGACGGTCTTCCATCAATAAATAAACAGATGCAGAAGAGGAAATACATACTTATCATCTGAAAAGGAAACACATACTTATCATCTGAAAAGGAAACACATACTTATCATCTGAAAAGGAAACACATACTTATCATCTGAAAAGGAAACACATACTTATCATCTGAAAAGGAAACACATACTTATCATCTGAAAAGGAAACACATACTTATCATCTGAAAAGGAAACACATACTTATCATCTGAAAAGGAAACACATGCTTATCATCTGAAAAGGAAACACATACTTATCATCTGAAAAGGAAACACATGCTTATCATCTGAAAAGGAAACACATACTTATCCGTCGATTCCTCTGCAGATGTTGTTCCCTGGGTATTGTCTGACATCGTCACAATCTGACTCAGAGGAATCCCATTCACCGTGTCTTCGCTTGTTTCCTTTGGCTCTTCGACGCAATGCACTCGTGACTTCTCCACGACGTGCGTTAGTCTGTGCCTCTCGAGAAAACCCAGACACCTATACACGGCGCCACACTGATCACACAAGAACGTGCCCCTCCTCCTTGTCTCAAGGGCATGCATTTTCATGTGAGATGCTAGCTGTTGAGGATTGTTCCTGCGCAGTCCACAGATACTGCACGTGTTTGGTGTTTTCTCAACTAAATCTTCAAATTTCACGTCGGTGGGACAAACTGATATATAACCATCTCTCCTACAAGCAAAAATGTTACATATTTGGGTTAGAGTCAGAATTTTAAGCCATTTATTGACAACATCAACACCATAATATTGCAACCATAGCAGTCAGTACAGAATCAAATCGTAAACTACAATTTTCTAAAGTGCTATTATAAAGCCAAGTGCCGAGAACCAGCTTACTCACAAGCACTGCGTCGTGTCACAGAGAATGTCCAGAGAGGTCTAGCAAAATCCGGTTGCCAGAGGGACTAAACAGATGAGGCGGTGGAGCTGCTGCAACAGGCTTCGTTGACGACGAGAAAGCTTGGAAGGTGGAGAATTTTATAAATTAGGAAAGGAATTAAACTCACAGTAAATGTTGCAGAGGTCAAAAGGTCAACCCTCAGGATCAGCTTGTCTGATCCACTAAGGCTGGATTGGCCTATTTCCAGATGATTAGACTATGATACAATTTCACAGGAAGCAATGACTGAAGATACCCTGTGCTTCATGATAATGGTGCATTCGACGCATCTTGAATTACGAAGGTTAATTACGCGGGTTAAATGATGTGTCTCGAATTACGAGGGTTAAACACTCGCACAGGTAAGTACTTTAAAATGTCAGTACACAATAAAGTTAATACAAATTCTACAACGTACCTGGTGATTTCCTTAACGAGCTCATCCACTGAAGGTGTAATTATTTCAATTCCTCCTTGAAACCTTTCCTGGTTCTCTCCATGTTTGCCAACAACGTGCTCACCAACCGCCGGCTCGTTGCCACAGTTCAACTCATCCCTCTCTTTCCCACTCTGTCCACCATGCTCCAGTCCATCTTGCCCATCACACGGAGTTTCCTGCTTAATTTCTCCATCATTCATCAGACCATCTTGTCCAGACCGGCCGTCTCTCGATTGTGCCTTGCATTCTCCGTTGTAGTGTTCACTATCCACTATTACAATCTTGTTGCCATCCACTTTACCAAACCATTCACGCTTCCTCGATGGCAAGGGTTGTCCATTTGATTCGTGGAAGAGCATATGTCTACTAAGTGCGTGAGGAGTATAATAGACCATGTCGCACACGTCACACGTGTACGACTTGGCTGGAGTCGATTTCACAGACTCATGCGTTAAAACGTGTTTCTGCAAGGTGCCCACTTGATCCACCCTAAGACCGCAAATGTTGCATTCATAAAGTTTATCATTCAATCTGAAAGATACAGCAAAATCAAACAACTACAGTTTATTATATGACTAAGAATATGGTTATTATCATTATTACCTTTGTCTCTATAGACTGTTGGGTTTACTCTTCATATGTAAACAGGACATTATAATAATTGTCATCATTGTCTTAAACCCAGCGTTTGCAATTGGTATAATTATGAAACTAATTACGCTAACTAGACTCATTTCATTTCGGCAGGTAGTGCTGCTAAAATTCTATATGCTACGAAAGTCATATAAAACTGGACTCATTTAATTTCAGTAGGTGGCGTTACTGTAATCTTACGCGGTGAACTAGACTCATTTCATTTTGGTAGATGGCGCAAAGAACTGTGGATGTTGTTTTCAAGAATATACAAGAACTAGTTTGCTAACCGCTGCATAGATTCAAATTTGCGTGTTATAAAAGTTCAGGTGCACGATAGTCTATTGCTGTGCTGTCCAACATGCGGGCATGGGCATGCAGCCCTCAACATGAGTTCTCAAATTCTTTTCAACTGTCTTGGGATGGGTAAACATTTAGTAATAATAATAATAATAATAAGAAATGACGATTTATAGGTAAAGCTAACTGAAAATGGTGTCAATATAATTAGTCTGTTTACGAGTTTGTAGGCTTAGCATTACAATAACAAAAAGCAGTGAACATATTTCCACCATTTTCCAGCACTATAATGCCACAGCATTTCAAGGCATGTTAACTCATGTTGCTGACAATAAGGCCTGATTTTCCATACACCCTTAATTAACAGCTCCCAGCAATAATATTTTGGGTTTTACAAGATTATACTTACCTTGGATAAAAAAATTTAAAATAATAATAGTAATTAAATAAATGAATACCTTGGATCTATTGTTTGGCCCTGTTCATTATCTCTCACGGCATTCTCAAGTGGAAGGCTCACGTCGTGGTCGATACGCATGTGCTTTTGTAGGTGGAGCAGTGTGTCATACTGCAACCCACAGACGTTGCATTCCTGCGGTCCTTGATAATGCTTCCTTAGTTTGTGCCTGGCAAGTTGTGATGGTCGTGTCAGTTCAAGGCCGCATTCTGAACAAGGGTAGATTGTTTCCTTGTAACAGATTTCAACACCGTCGACAGTCCTCCTTGAAAATGAAAACCAGAGAATGATTAGCAAGCAGTTCCTGTTGCACCGGTGTCTAATACATAAGGCAGCACCAGATGGTGTATTAGTAGCAGCAGCAGCATGCAGGGTCACTTTATTTATCACTAAACCACTAAAAGCTTACAAAATATACAATCAAGTTCACATCAGATCAATATAAAATAAAAAACACAAAATGAATTCACAAAATGAGCAATGACCAGAATTCTTAACAGCTTTCAGTGAATTCTTGCTAGACACAATTCAACGTTAAAATAATTAAACATTATTATGTGACTATCCCAAAACTACAAGTTACAATTTAACATTTATTTATTCAGAAATTGGAGGTGTGAAACCATTAAAAGGGAAGGCTCCCAGTGAGTAAATAATTTCAACCTGTCCACAAAACACAATAGTTTGCTAGCAACTTAGCCAAACTTTAAAGTACCTGGAAATTCGGCTAGTAGAATCGCCTTGTAAAGTCGACGATCTGGAATGCAGTTCATCTCCCTGCAGAATATCTTTTTCCTGATCTCCTACACGACTTTCATCACCAACTTGTCCACCATGTTGACCATTTTCAACTTCGACACTTTTTCTACCGATATCCCTACTGGCATCCAGTTGGTCGTTTCTTCCACTGGAATTTTGCTGACCACTTTGCCCAGTGCTAACGTTACTTTGACAACTGAAACCTCCACTGACCGCTTCACTCCGTCGACATATCTTCCCAGCATTCGCCTCAGCATCCTGTCCCTCGTGTTGTCTCTTTCGTTGACCATCTTGCACGATCGCTTTCCGGTTAAACTGACGACCTCTGTTGAACCTCCTTTGCTGATCATCTCCATGAAGTATCTTGTGGATGTATGCATCTGAAGACATTCGTGATGAACGCCGTGTTTCCTGTACATCCAAATTCAGTTCATGAGTTTCTTGTGTTACTTGTGGATGGGTTTGCGTCTTCAAATCAGCGATAGTTGTTTTAGCATTTGATTCCTCAATTTCACTTGTATTCTGGTGATTTTCTTCAATGTGTTCAACATTGTCGGCTGGGCAAACAGTTGCCACATCTTCAGAACGCTTCTGATCACCAACTTCAATGACGCTTCGATCATCTTCCTCAAACATTCGATCACTTCCTGCTTCGCTCCACCGATCCATTTCGTCATCGCTATCTTCACGCTGTTGAACCTTTTCCGCGTTTCTCTGCTGTTCTCCATTTTGCCGACCGATTTCTTCGTCGCTCTTTTGACGACAACTATCTCCATAGCTACTATTCTGGCCTCTGTTGCTCTGCTGTGAAGAAATGGCCGACGCTAAGTGCGCCGAGGTGATGTGGCTCTTCAAACCAGTAAGCTGGCTATATTGGACGCCACACTTGTTGCAAGTGTACAAGACACAGCTCATAATCATTTTCTGGTGCCATATGAGATGCTTTGCCCACTCAGCGTGTTGCTTGAACTCAATGGCACATTCAAAACATCTGAAGATTTCCTCCTTGATGGATTCCTGCCGAGTGCTTCTAATAAAACTGAAGATAAACATCATGAATTTATCAGCACCAGCATCACCATTGTCTTCATGTTTGTATATATGTGTGTTGGTATGTATTTAAGACCTAGAATAGTGCATTTTAAGTCATCGTCATCATCATCATCATCATCATCATCATCATCAATATCATCATCAACATCATCATCATTGTCCTATATGTACTATGTATGTACTTAAACATTTGATCAGCATGTCATGAGAACCTACTATCACCACCACCATCATCATCATCATCATCATCATCATCACCACCATCATCATCATCACCACCACCACCACCACCACTATCATCATCATCATCACCACCACCACCACCACCACCACCACCACCATAGTCATTGAACACAAGCAGAGGACTCTAGGTATGAAGTTTTTCATAAGAAAAACCCACATCACTGGGCTTACACAAATAGTTCAAACAGAATTCCATAAAGTTTCAGATGATATTATCAACTATTTACTAACCCTGATTTCTTGTTCAAACATTGAGGTGATTTCTGTGGTTGCGACTCTTTCAAGTTTATCAACGGTGTTTCCTTGTTACTATGTCTGCGTGACTTCCTTATTTGTGATTCTTTCAGGTTTATTAACGGTGTTGCCTCGTCATTTAGTCTGCGTGACTTCCGTGGTTGCGTTTCTTTTACGTTTACTAACAGTGTTTCCTTGTCATTATGTTTGTGTGACGTCCCTGGCTGTGATTCTCTTAAATTTATTAACGGCGTTTCCTTGTCACTTTGCCTGCGTGATTTCCGTGGTTGCAATTCTTTCAAGTTTATCAATGGTGTTTCCTCGTCACTATGTCTGCTTGACTTCCTTATTTGTGATTCTTTTAAGTATACTAATGGTGTTTCCTCATCACTTTGTACGCATGACTTCCTTGGTTGCGATTCTTTTAAATTTATTAACGGTGTTTCCTCGTCGCTATGTTCACGTGACTTCCATGGTGGTGATTCTTTTAAATTTATTAATGGTGTTTCCTCATCAGACTCCATGGGTCGCAATTCTTTTAAGTTTATTAATGGCAATTCCTCGTCACTGTGTCCAAGTGACTCCCTGAGTTGTGATTCCTTAAGGATTATTACAAGTGACTCCTTGGCAGAGCATGTAAGTGACTTCCTCGGTTGTGAGTCTTTTATATTTTTTGGCGTTGATTCCTTCTCAAAGTGACCAAGTGACCTTCTTGGTTGTGATTCCATTACATTTGTTGACAATGATTCCTTTGCAGACTGTCTGAGTGACTTTCTTGGTAGCATTTCTTTAATATTCGTTGACACTGATTCTTTCTCAGAGTGTCTGAGTGATTTTCTTGGTAGCATTTCTTTCATATTTGTAGACGTTGATTCCTTCTCAGAGTGTCTAAGTGACTTTCTTGGTTGTGATTGTTTATTTACAACTGGTTCCTCATCAAAGTGTGTACCTGATTTCCTTGGTTGCGATTCTGTTGGACATGATTTTCCTGAGGAAGCCACACCTGCTTCTCTACAGAAAGGAAATCAAAAAATTAGATGCATCACTATTATCAATATTATTATTATTATTATAATTTTTCTTAATTAATAAATTTTTTATTAATTAATAAAACAATCTATGGCATTGAGCAATTAGGGACTCAAGGTCCCTACACTGTAACCCTTTTGAGGAAGTGGCTCAAACCCATACTCTCCTAGCGTTACAATCGGCCACCATATCACAAACCATTGTTAACACCGTTATTATTCTCATCATCATCATAACAATCAGTCATATTGATTGTGTGCATAGAAAGTGGACATATTACTTGGTGTAATGACCTACACTCTAAGTCTAAGGTCTACAGTCGAGACTGGACAAGATTAATTACACAAAATCAAAATCTGTTTATTGCACCAAATGGAACAGCATACATGAAAATATTAAGATCCTAAAAACAGTGCAACAAGCAGAGCATGAAGGCTACTAGCTTATACCCGATCAGCTCTTTACTTCTGATAGGAATATGCCACCGTTTAATAACTGTTGCGTAGTAACTTCTATTGTGCCAGTGTATAATGCATTCAGCATCAACCGCTGGCAGCCATGGGCTTCAAGTGTTAGCGACTTCATTTTCTCGGCATGAGGGCGACTGGCCAATCCTCTCCCTCGCCGTCTCATCTTTCCACCGACAGTGTACAGCCAGTGTACTCATCAGGGCCGAGTTGGCTAGGGTGAACAGGTGAATCTCGAACCCAATTTCTGCCCTGGTGGGGATTTGAACCCCAACCTCTCGGCTGACGTTACAACACACTAACCACTACACTATCACACACCCCAGAATGAGCAGATAGATATAGAAAGATAATTCCAAAAATCTTAACTAAGCTATTTCCTATTCTATTCGTTTGTGGCCATGGTTAATACTAACGATGCTGTCTGCTTCAAAGAACCACGCAAATTGTAGGAGCCATGGTTTTGTTGACTTTCCTCTTCGGTGTCTGAACTGCGTTAAGAAAATACCAAAACCAAAAATCAAAATCTCGTCGCATCAGCTTCATCAATCAGCACCATCAACAACCTTTTACTTTCATCACACATTTCAAAGGAGAATTGGACACAGTTCACAAGCATTTGGAATAATGAACAAGATATGGAGAAACAGAGAATTAACAAAGAAACTAAGACAGAAAT
Organism: Aporrectodea caliginosa; assembly: GCA_020284085.1. Lineage (NCBI taxonomy): Eukaryota > Metazoa > Annelida > Clitellata > Crassiclitellata > Lumbricidae > Aporrectodea > Aporrectodea caliginosa. The sequence continues at coordinate 478,190 of JACEVL010000524.1, forward strand.
ATACGAGACGATGAAACAACCGATTTGCGTATATAAAGATTGGAATGTTGGACAATGTGGAGAATCTGACAACAGTCTGTACTGCAAGCGATGACCATTCTATGCATGTAACCTATGCCTCTCTTCCACAATTGCATGAAGACCATTCCGTCCAACTGTGGTTTTGTGCAATGCCGTGCTTTTCAGGGACTCTGCATACACCCTCCACAAGAAGTTTAAAACTGTTCCTTGTCACCGGAGTTGAGCTGGGAGCGCCACTGAGTATTTATCTCTTAGTGGCGCTATATATATATGAATGACTGAATGGTGTCATTGTGCTAGGTTGGGAGCACCTCTCTTCAAGAGTCTCCTACACAAATTGGCAATTACAATTAGTTAGAGAGGTGAGTCAGACTAACAGTGGTTCCGTTTTCACTGGTAACTGTTCAGGTTGCAGAGTTTCTTTCTCTTTTTCAGGTTGAAATAAATCCATTCTCCTACACAAGAACAATAACAAGAATTTATTGATAAATTTCATTGTCATATAAATCATAAATTCATTGAATAAAATATATTTATATTTTTTCCAGTTAAATATTTGCTTTTGTAATGGTAAATTGATTGACTGATTGCAAGATTTTGATTGACTGACATTTCATCTGATTGATATTAACTGTTGCCAACAGCAGTTTGATTGATTGCTTGAAGTCATTGCTTGATTGACTTGATTGATATTAACTGCAACTAACAGCAGTTCATTGACTGCTAGAAGCAATGAGCTGGTATTAACTGTTACTAACAGTTCTTTCTTTCTTCTTCTTTCTTCCACCAGCTTACAGCTGGTGGAAGAAAGAAGATCACTGATAGGCACTATACGGGGGCGGCAGAAGAAATGGATAGGACACATCTTAAGGAGCGACACCCTACTAAGAGACATCATTGAGGGAAGAATGGAGGGGAAAAAGATGAGAGGTAGGCCAAGAACAATGCTACTGGACTGGATGTTGGCAGAGGAGGGATACAGCGGACTGAAAAGAGAAGCAGAGAACAGAGAAAAATGGCGTCGTTGGACATATGAACCTGCCTGAGGGCAGAGAACGTGAAGAAGAAGAACAGTGATTGGTATTAACTGTTACCAACAGTGATTGATTGATGTACTTAAAGTGATTGATTGATATCGGCTGTACCTAAAAGCCGTTTGATTGAGTGCTTGATTGTGATTGATATTAACTGTTACTACTAACAGTGGTTCGATTTTAATCGTCAGTTCTAATAGTTGGTGTTGCTGCCATAGTTCGGCTTCTTGTAGTCGTGCAGCTTGCGTCATTCTACAGAAAGAATACAACCCAAACCATTATTGCATTTATTAGTAATTTCTATTTTAAATCAGAAAAAACAAGACGCTTTCATTTTGCCTCAGGTTGAAAGGATTTGGAGTCCCATTTCCTTGAGAATACTCCTATTAATAAAATCCTCTGCCCTCCAAGCTATCGATGAGACCCACCTAAGCAGCTGCTCTGGCACCTCTCTGGTTTCTCAGGCAGCCAGACTCAGATCTTCCCTTGACGACTCTGGTCAACCCTTCTGACATGACACAGCTTCAGGATAGCGCTTTAGAAATTTTGCATTATATTGTGGCGCTATAGAAGGCTGTTAGTTTTAGATTAGATCCAAATAAGTACTGCTTAATATATAAGCTGGAAACGTCTTTTAACAGTGTCGGGAAGGACAACATGGGTATTAAAGTTTGACCTTCATCTGAGGAGAACGAAAATCCTTCATTGTGATGGAGTGTCCAACGCAGGTAGCACTGTACCGCTCGTTACTCTTCCACAGTAAGTAAGTACTTGAACCAATTGCTAACCGCATTTTGGTGTACATTATGAAGTATGTAATCATGAATAAATCATCCTAATAATAAATGTTTTGCGTGCCAGACTGTGTGCAAAAGGTACAATTCTGTCATGTTTACGTGGACGTAGAGCATATACTACAGTTTTAATTGGGGAAGTAGGTCATGTAGAACATGGCCTGGATCTGAAGCGAACATCTGACACCGAAGAGGTGGGTGTCAGTTGTTCAAAACTAGTGCAAATAGTTTACAAATTTATAGACAATACGCGTTATACAAATTTATACAAAATAGCCTAAAGTGCAATACTAACATTAATAAATATCTAGTTCAGCGTGATTTCAGATTTTTTCATTTATTTGTAAACGAAGAAAATTATTCTTATTCGTCCCATCTGGGATTATTATAACTGAATAATAATAATAACAGTAATAATAGTCTCAGGTCCCATTTCAACCGGAACTCAATCACTGAGTTCAGAAAACATAGAAAACAGGATAAAGTTTGTATAGCGCCTGACTAAATAATAATTCGTAAACTATCGTTATTTTAACAATAATAATAATAATAACAGAATAATTACAAGCCAGGTTCCTAGGTGAAGGGCCCAACAGTTTAAAGTGTAATGATACCAACCAGTTGCTGCAAATTGTCCAATGTCGGAATCTTCAACAGAGATTTAAATTGATTCCTTCAGCGGTTTTGGTTTTGAATAGCTTTAATCAATCAATCAATCAATCGTTTATTTGTAGCCAAACAACAATAAACAATAACATTACAAATCAGATTGCACTTTTAAGTATGGATTGTTGAATGCCACAAGGGAAGGCCCTGAAGGGATCAAAGATCCCGCTAAGTAGGGACACCTCTATACAATTTCAACATAATATGTGGCGACCGAAAGATGCTTTACATAGTATCAGTTGTTGACTTGATTAACATAAAAATCTTAACTAACCTTAACTAATTTAAACTAAATATCGAAAGTAAAAGGAATGAGTGGGAAGTACAGTTAAACACATGGAAATAAAAGATTAAAACAATGAAACAATAAGGCAATGAATTGATATGTAGGCCTACTGGTTACATGGGGTCCAAAAGGGATCATGGATCCCGCTAAATTACAGCCAGTCGATACTTAGATTGGAATAAACAAACAAAAACATAAGAAGAGACCATTAAACGACATTAACAAAACAATATACGCTACAATCTTAACTAAAATAGCAGTACAGACAAATACAACTAAGTTAAGTCAATTAATTCATTAACTAGGAGGGAGCGTAGCTTTTTTTTGAATATCAAGAGATTAGGTGAAGAACGAATAGCTAGAGGGATATTATTCCACACCAAGGTACCAGTAAATTTGATAGAGAATAAACGAGTATTAGTTGAGCATAGTCACGACGATATGAATTCGATTTAATGCTGGAAGTACGACAATCGCGGTTATCAATCTTGATAACCGCGATTGTATTTTTTAATATAATTTCTGATATAGTAATTTCACATTAAACAAAACATGAATTATTAGTTCTCTTCGGAATAGTTTGATAACAATCGTCATGCATTAAAAGCGGGTGTAGGCCTACTATAGAAACAGATTAAATAAATGAAGATTTCCTCATAAAATGTGATTGAAAATTGTACATTCCTTCAACGCACAGAAAGCGCTCTTTATCGTAGGCTCAAAACTTTCTAAAGTTTGACTATAATGCAGGGCATCAATTCACTTCCAAGCTCTTCAGTAAGTTCGAACAGCTGTTCAGACACAGTCATGGGAACTATAAAAAAAGAATAGCTAGCCCTGAGGCAGCCATGGATATGAAGTCAAACAAACAATCAATCAATCCTTTATTGATCACCATAGTACTAACACATACCATGGTAGCCCAAGATCTAAATCTCTTAAATAAACCATCGGGAGCACACTGGCCCACTCACGCACTAACCTAGGTATCCAACTTCAATTGCTCAGCGCCATCTATGTTCTGTCATATGGTCGTGTGTGCACTTAACTTTGGAAGAAGGGCAATATCAAATCCAGTTGTATTGTGCACTTTTACAACCTGCAGTATTCTCAAGCCATACCAGTGGCTGCCTCCTAGGATTCGCTTAGGGGTTTGCTCTTTTTCTTCTTAATCATTTCAAAGAAAACAAATGGCTTTTAAAAGAAAAAGAAACTATCAAACTCAACTGAAGCAATGCAATTTTTTTCTTCACAGTTCTTCCTAGATTCTTTGCCATAACATTCTTCACAGTCAGTTCTTTATTTCACTACAAAGTTCTTCACGGTTCTTTTTCATTCAGTCAGTGAAAACCATTTTAGTAGCTTCAGTGATTTAACTGAACAACCCTAACACATCACAAGAGTCATTTTAAGTCCACAATCTCTGCTTCTACGTTGGAATTGGAGCAGCAGCTGCAACCATCGGAAGCAGGTCTTCCGTCTTGAGGCGCCAATTCCGGATGTCCTTTGAGCTGTTGCACCAGAGTTCTCCATGACGCGGTTCCGCTGCCAGACATCTGCGCTTCACCTGGTTCTGCTGTTCCTGAGACAGAAAACACAGGTAGAGGATTCCATATGCAAATGAACAGCGAGATAACATGTCACTCTTCTACTTTCCACTTTGCCTTTATTCTGCAAGTGATTGAAAACCATTCTGTTTGATTGTGGTCCTGTGTGGTCAGTTCGGGAGCACCTCTAAAGAGCTGAACATTGCCACTGTCTATAGTGCCAGTCCCAAGCCTGGAGAAAGAAGGAGGGTGACATCAACAAACCAGGCAACCATAAGATGTCGTTAAACACTAAAAACTACTATACCTGATGAGTTTTCTTTATAATAGCTCTGTTGGCATAACACACAAAACAGGTGGTAGCAAAAACATAAATATCACAATCTTCTGTCCAACAGACTTAAACACATGGTTAATCCAACTTATTAACAGGTAAATTGCTGTTGGCATAACACACAAAACAGGTGGTAGCAAAAACATAAGTATCACAATCTTTTGTCCAACAGACCCCAAAAAGTGTGTGTAGTTGTTCAATCCAACTTATTAACAGGTAAGTTGACCTTCACCAATTATGCAAACAAAATCAGGTAAGGTCAGAATTGGTTCAAGGTGAATATCCAAAGGGATCGGGCAACCAGTCATGCAATCAACGAGAGTTAATGATGGTCGATGCTAACCTCCGTTCCGTGAAGAAGTTCAAATTTGTAGAAATATGCCCAGCCATCTCCATAATCTTCCGTGAGGTTGACTGTTCGTTTGAACCACTCGCGTGCTTTGTCCAGCTTACGCTCAGACCACAGAAGTCTGAAACATAACACAATTTGAAAACATATTACACAGATCGCATACAAAGTCAATTCAAACAGTGTTTTCAATGTCGAGTCTAATCTGGCTTCTATAGCACCACTGTCAAAATGCACAAGAAACTGATCTATAAATTCTGTTGTCCCGGTGTCTAACTCACAAGGCATCAACTTATGGCATACCAAAACCAAGCCGTAACAATGCCAATTTTCAGAAGATCAGACCGTAAAACAGAGAAGCAGACTCAGGAGGATATGCCAGTCATTAAACTATAGGTGATGAGTACACGGAGAGTCTCCAGTCAGCTGGGTCAGTGATCGTTTTATGCTGCGGCCCATGGAGATATGCAGATGCTATGCTGTCACACTTCAACTTGAGCCCATCGTTCCTTCTCGTGTTTTGGACCATCCTCCTGGAACAGTCTGCCACTTCACCTACATACTGCTGCCTTTGACTGTGCAGCATACATTTGCTAACTGTCTTAAAATGCACTTGTTTAGATCTGTAAAATAGTCATAGGTATAGCACCTTTGTGAGTTACTTAAAATGTGCTATTACTAAGTGTTCCCATGCATATTATACTGTCCAAGACATAGGTCAATTCAATGGGTCAGTTTGAGTTAAATCACAACCTATGACCCAAGATGAGACTTACTTGGCAGCGGCCAGAAGTACGTGCTGGTCATGTTCAACCTTTTTCAATGCGTCCGTACTCTTCGATTTTCGTGAATTTCGTGGCTCCATGAAGATTGCCTCGGCCCAGAGAGTCCCACTCAGCGGACACTCCTGAAGAGCTAGAGAACAACAACGAAGTCTCCATCTTAATGTCTTAATTTTATTATATTTTATTTTATTTTAAATTTTATCTTCATCTTAATTTTAGTCTAAATCTGTCAGAAGATAAGCAAGTCGAAGTGACTGTTAAACACAACATCAGATTAAAATCCGCCCTAAACACGCATTGATGGGAAACAGTGCTAAAAAACATAATTAGTACAAAACTAATTTCTCCAATAATACAAATGTCAGAATTCATGAGATATCTACTAAGTACAGTATATTCAAAAATAACAAAAGCTACCTTAAATTAATAAAATATTATAATTTCTTCAATGTCACATGATGGAGAAACAGTAGCTGAACAGATAGATCACTCAGCATGTAACGTAGAGAGCATGGTTTCAAGTTTCCACTCAGATGGTTACTGTGTAGGCTACTATTGCGTAGGGACCTTGAGCAAGTCCTTCACTCATAATTATTCAGCGCCATTGAAGTTCTGTCATAATGGTCTATTGTGTGTACTTCTGAACTTCAGAAGTAGAGCAATGTCAAATACAGCTGGGTTGGATAAGTATTGTATCTGATGTTTACCTACCTTTAGACATTAGGTTTTGTGCATTAGTCTTGAGGTTGGCTCTGTTTTCCAGCCGAACAGCTTCGAGCCACAGTTCAGGACAGCCGGGATTCTTGAGCCGAGCTCTTTCAAGCAGCGCTCGAGCACGGATGATGAGGCCAGCTTTCTCTTCAACACGTGACATCAGGATCCACAGCGGGATACTGTTCGGACATTTCTTCATCTGGACAGACATCAACAACCAGACTATGGCAACTGCTTGCAATTCTAACTATAAGTTTTAATTTAATTTTTTAAATTTTATATATGCATCTTAAGTCAAGAATTTTTTAATTTCAATATAAATTAATTAATCAGTCCTGTTAATTGTAATATATATTGTACTGTTAGCAGTCCTAAGTGTGCAATCTTAACCAACCCAATAAGTGGTTAACATGTTTATTTAATATGTGCATTTTAATTTTTTAAATTAAATAAAAAATTTGTCCCAAGGTTACATGATGTCTGGAGGACTTCAATACTAATTAAAACAGAGAAAAAACATCTTGAAAGGCCGCTATTCATCAGGTTATTTTTAATTTGTTTTAAATTAAAATTTTTAAATAAAATAATTAATTAATCGGCACTTTTAATGTCAGCAGTCAAAGGTGTTTTCCAACATACCCCTTGATTGTAGGCCTGTCTGGCATCTTCTGCTGTTCCATGCTGCTCCTCAATCTGTCCCTTCATTATCCACAACTGAAATACACCACAGAAACATTAACAAATCATTTGGAAGTTCCTAACATTGGTCTGCAAAACCTTATGAAATGCCAAAAGTACATGGCTTTCAGAAGAATTATCCTGTCGAATTTGCGAATAGAAGATAAACATTAAACATAAACAAATAATAGATAATACTATTTATAATACATTACAGAAATAATAGATAGAATATATAATTATAATATACTATCACCTTGCATAATATAAATAACATATAATAATCAATAATATTTATACATAACAGTACAATAATGTATGTTATTAAATATTTATAATAATAGAACTACCGGTAATATATAACAACAGAAACAATACTTATTAGGAAATATGATATAAACAGATGAGCGTTGAAAGTGGTTACCTTTGCGAAAGTGGGATATTTGTTGGCAGATTCATCCAGAAGTTTCCGAGCGCTGTTGATCTCTCCAAGACACCATTCCAACTTCACAGACTTCATGAACACCTATCAGAAAATGCAAAGCACGTGAAAAGTTCAGAACCAAAAACAATATTATGCATTTATTAAGCACCACTATTTAATGACACAAAAGCATCAATCAATGGCACTGAGCAAATGTGAGCGAAGGTCTTGCTCAAGGTCCCTATGCAGTTACCGTCTCATGGGGGAGCAGGATCGAACCCATATTCTCCGCGTTACAAGGTGCCATATAAGTGTTGTTACAAGTACCATCGTATTGTGCGCACTTCTGAACTTTGGAAATTTGAGGGCAATATCAAATAACGATCTATTGTATTGTATCAACAACAGTTGTATTACACATTTTAATTCAGAAGCACCAAACGTTTAACCTATCCTACCCAACTTTCAAAACATATCCGAGTCATGCACATGTGGCCTCAGAAACGTTTCGAAATAGGATTTCTTACTCGAGCAGTAGGTGCATTGGTTCGTGCTTTCTCGAGCAGCTTCCTCGCTCTCACATACTCGTTGTTTTCTGACTCCAGTTTGACGGCTGCCAACCAAATCTCCTCACTGTTCGTGTTTGCTTCGAAGGCCAATGCCAGGATGCGACGTGCCCCAGCTACGTCTCCCTTTAAGCAAAAGTCACAAACAATCACTAATAAAGCATTCATCCAAAATACCGGTAATCTCAGTTACCAGGTAACCATGGAAAATAAAAATTAGACAGAACATGTAACAGAAAGGAACAGTTTTGATGAATACACACAAAGGATACTGAAGACAATCCTGTTAGGATAAAGTGCCACACTCACAAATAACTGTATGCAGCCTACTCCACAGACATCTTGATCCATAATCCAGTGAATTTGGATGCGATTTATACAATAGTATTAATTATTATTAGCAGTACTATTAGTATTAATGAAAGTAATAATGATAATGAAGATGATATTTAATGATAAAAATAATAACAATGATAATGATTTTAATGATGATAATGATGATGATAATGATAATTATAAAGATGAAAATAATATTATTATTATCATTATTATGACGATTTACATAGTGCCATAGCATGGCTGAAGCCGAAAAAGGTTGCTGTAGATAAGATAAAGAAATATAGAACCGACAGTCATACAATAGTTAAAAAGTTAATTTCTAAGCTGTGATTGTCTGCCGATATATCTACAAAGGATATAATTGTTTGTTCAACTTACTGCAAGCCAGTTGGACTTGGCTCCCATGAGCCAGAGCTTCTCAGCACGTGGACAGTGGGCAACGGCCTTTTTAAGCAATCCCTCCAATGATTCTCTGTTCAGAAAATACAATGAAAACAAAACTCATTTTAACCCAGTCGAAAAATTGCCACTGATCAAAGAATGACAAAATCCAGTAACTATCAAGAGATACATCAGACACACCCAACCAAATACAATGAAACCACAATAGAACAGAATGGTCTTCAAGCACTTGCTAAAAAGAGGCAAAGGAGTTCATGTCGGAGTTGTTATACAACTTATTTCAAGCTACATGTGTGCAACATTGTGGTCTATCGACAACACGCTTGGTTGATGATTTTCTTCAAGTTCTTTGTCCTTGGGCTTCGACCATCATCAAGACCAGCAGCATCTGCCTAGGTCTTCCTCTCCTTCTCTTTCCCTCATGACAGTTCTCAGTAGGGAAATCCCTCACAGTAAGTGGCCAATCCACTTCCTTTATCTCTGTCTGTCAGTCTCTCTCTATGTCTCTGTCTGTCTCTCCCTCTCTAATCAAATCAATTTTGTGAAGGTCGAAATCTAACCAAATCAACTTTGTGAAGGTCAAAAGAGCAAGCGAACTTATTAAAATCAAACGTACCTTGTTCCGTGGTCTTTCTCAAAGCTGGCTGCGCTGTACCAGATGCTCTTCTTGCTCGGAAAGACAGCGATGGCCTCAGCGTAGATCGCACGAGCACATTCAATGGCTCCATGAGCCGCAGACTACAAGTGAATAGCAGAGTAACAAAGTCAAGAAAAGTTTAAATCTAGGTAATTATTAACAGGTAAGCTGTACAGGCAAATCTGCGTTGCAGGTAATCAAAGCACAGGTAAATCAAGGCATTCAATGAACAGGTTTTCTGTACAGGTAAATTAAATAGTTAATTACAGGCATTCGGTGAAGGTAGTAGTTGATTACGGGCAATGTACACAGGTGAATTGAGGCATTCAATTAACATTTAACTACAGGTAATCTGTATAGGTATATCATGGCAGCTAATCTATACAGGTCGATTGAGGTCTTTAATTCCAGGTAATCCCCACAGGTAAATTGAGGTAGTTGATCACAGGTAAAAATATGTACAGGTAAATCTAGGCAACTAATCACATGAAATCTATCCAGGTAAATTGTGTAATTAATTACAGATAAGATGTCTAAGTAAATCTAGGTAGTTGTTTGTTGTGGGCATTTGTACAGGTGATTCGAGGTAGTTGATTACAAGTACCATAGTCTACACAGGTAAGTCAAGGCAAGTAGTTATGGGTATGAGGACAGGTAGATTGAGCTACTTACTGTCTCCGCATCATCCATCCAGGTGCGCTTCTTGTCTTCTTCATCAACACCAACACCAATCACATGATGTCTGAAACATACCATTGGAAAAAAAAATTCTATTCATAGGAACATTGCTCTCGACTGATGCAATAATAATAACAATAATAATAATACCAATAATACATTTCTGGATGGCTGTGTAACCTGGGACGAGGCCTGATTTCTCAGAGAACATTTTTTTACACCTAACATCATCTTTTTTTCCTGAGGGATTATTTCTACCTCGGGTAAAAAAAATAATAATAATAATACGATTTGTACAGCACCGTAGTACAGCCCAGGCTAAAGAAAAGGGTGCTGTACATGAGTTCAATGCTATATAGCCAAAACTACAATCAGACTCTACGGCTACACAGGATGATGTTAGAGGAACTACAGTGATGCCTACATGATCGCTTTGCATGTGGCGATACTCTCGGATTTCTCGGCGTCCTCTGCGTCCTTCATCCACTGCTCCCGGTTGATCTCCACTCCATTGGCATGGAGTGACGTCACCGCTGAAATGACACAAACGATGAACGACAATCAGACAGACGTAAAACTCTTCATCAAGTTGAGCACAGGACTCGACAAATAACCGAGGACAATGGAGGTCATGCATTGTTATTATCATTACGAAGATTTTTAGCACATGTAAAGTCATACAGAACTGTGAATCAGAGGTGTGGAATCTGCACCTATCACCACCAAACGGCTGGCATCAGGAACAGATGATGATAGATAGATAGATAAATACATAGGTAGATACATAAATAAATGGTCAGACAGTCACCAATAGTCGTTTGGAAATATATGGGGTTCAAATTCCCTATGCTCCCCGCATATCCTTACGGTCTGTAGTCACTGACTGTAAAGGCAAGACAGTAGCTTAACTAAATTTGCATATGTGTATTGCAGGCTGTCTGTTCTGTTCGTAGTTAAGATTTATGTCTTCTGTCATTTGTGTTCTTGTGAATTGTTTCAATTATTGCATAACTGTACACTGTAACCGACTAACCGGTTGCGGTTTGTCAACCGGATTGTTTCAATAAACGAGCTTAACTAATATTACATTTGTTCATTACCAGACATCTAAATTGTATAATTCTCTCTCCCCTCTGACCAACAGATTAGATTACTACTAGATAAGGGCGTCCCAACCAGTTACAAAACTCATTCAAACAAATATGAATTATGCTGTAACAAACAAATTACACTGTAACAAACGAATTACACTGTAACAAACGAATTACACCGTAACCAATGGATACATAATAACCAATGAATTACACTGTAAAACCAGATTATGCTCTAAACACAACAAACAAGTAACACTGTAAGAAACTGATTACATTGTAACATATGAATTACACCGTAAAACGAATTACACTGTAACAAACTATTTACACCATAACAAATGACTCACACAGTAATTGCAACAAAAACCGATTAGACACGGACCTCTTTCGATGATCTTATCAACCATGTGAATGTTTCCATTTGCCTCTTCGAGTTTTGAGGCCGTAATCCAAATCTGGCGATCGGTGGGAATATTATCACGAGCGCGGTTCAGAACTTTACGAGCGTTCTCATAGGTCTCGAGACGCGCCAACGCCAACCATAACTGAAACAACGACAAAACAGAGGGTGCCACATTGAAGCTGATGTCTCACTTCTGTTATAATTTTCAGTGACAATATACCTTTACAGATGCAATATATTCAGAACTGCCAGATTTTCTCTGACAAAGTCTTTGCATTTCTGCTACATTTTAACCAACAGATTATATTCCTTTATGGTATATTTTTGGAGACATAATATTTTAACTGACATGGTACATTCACTTATGCTGCATTTTCATTGACAACATATTTTCAATAGCACAATAGTTTCATCGACTATATATTTCCACAATTTCATCTGTAAATTCCCACTGACAGTATATTTTCATTGACAAATCTTTGTAAGTGTTTTCATCTGAAATTTTTATTGAAGCCATATTTCCATTGACAATAATTTTCATTGACAAGATATTTCTATTGCCAAGATATTTTCATAGACAATATATTTCTAAGACACAACATATTCTTAGTGACACTACACCCTGACAACATATTTTCACTGACATCATAGTATCATAGTACCATGATGCTAAACTTTCATTGAAGCTATATATCTTTGTGTACACATCTTAACTTACTCACTTCACACGTGTCAAAGGTCAGACGTCACTAACCTCAACGTTTGTGGGACAGCATTCCACAGCTCGACTCAACATGATTCTCGCATTCTCCTCATCCTCCAACTCGACCGCAGCCTTCCACAGAGCCACAGAATTTGGAACGTTTTCCAGGGCTGGAAAATAAACAGATGGCATAGCATCTTAAATGCATCATGAGATACAACTCAAGGTATGTCATCGTAAAGTTAACATGGTGCACCTTAAACATACGAATTAACCCTTTACAGACAAGGAGGTACTAAAAGCTACTATGAAAACAGTACGTCTTGTCTTTACAGTATTTGTGGAGTGTTACCTTTGCGGAAGATTCTCTTTTTGTCTTTGAGGCTTGACTCGAGGGATGATGCCTTCATCCAGATGCGGACAGAATGTGGAAGCTGACGGACCGCCTGCGTCACCACCATCTTTCCCTCATCGCCTGGCTATAGCAACATCGTCAAACATCCGGTTACTCTAACTTCCATGCATATCTGTATATGTATATATGCACGTAATTATGTATGCACATCTATGTGAGTATGGATGCATTTAAGTATGTATGTATGTACTGTATTCTTTACGCAATTGCAACTGTAAGCCGACATTTATGAGCGTCACTTCAAGAAAAAACTCATCAGTGGGTCTCCTGAGTATCCATAATTGTCTGCCAATGTACTGACATAAGCTTATTTCTTGTTCTGTTTATGGTTACCAAATAAAAAATCAATCAATCCATCAAATGTATGTATGTGTATAATGTAAGTACGTGTGTGTATATATGTATGTATAAAAATATCTGCAGGAGTATCTGTATGTATGCATGTATGTGTGTGTATATGTATGTGCATATATTTATGTATATGCACGTGTATGTACGTATGACTGCGTGTGTGTATGCATGTATGTGTATAAGTATATATGTGTGTCTCATGAATGAATAAGCTTTGATATATAGTCTAATTGTCAACCTACCATGAGTCGTACGGCCTCCAGCCAGAGATCCTCGCTCTTTGGACATTCCTCGCATCCCTGCATGATGAGGTTGCGAGCCGTCTGCAGTTTCCCCGTCACCTCTTCTAGGGTTGCTGAGGCGATCCAAGCAGGAGGATGCTTTGGGTTCGTCTCTCTCACGGACTTCAGCAGCAGACGCGCCTTCTTAATATCACTGCATGACAACAACCAATCATGGTTCTTTGAAAAGCGAAAGCGAAACTAATTTATAAACACAAAGTGAAAGTGAAAACTACGACAATCAAATTAGTTCCAATCATCCAAACAGAACAGATAATCTCAGAAAGTATTCATGACAAATAAAGTGAAAGTGAAACTAAGAAAGCATTCATAAATACAAAGTGAAAGTGAAACTAAGCAAATAAAATCAATCCATAAGTGTCGTGGCTTCCAAAACAGAACAGCAAAACTTGCAAATTGAAAGTGAAACCACATAACGTAAATCTTCTCAGAGAAACTGAAACTCAAAAAACATTCATAGGACAAAGTGAAAGTGAAAAAGGATCCAGGGTATTTACAAAAATCAGCGGAATTCCCCTACCTGATATCGGCGCCACGAGACGGGATCATAGACTGGAGGTCAGTGAGGTAACCTTTGGGGTCAACGACCGTCTGACCTGACACGGAATCGGACACCTGGGTCAGCTTGATGTCCATCAGAGTGCTTCGTGCTTGACCAATTTTCTTCATATCGATGTTTGCTAAATAAAGAGGCAACAATGGCATCTGATAAATCTCGTTGAAGAAATGAAATAGAACAATTAAAAATGCATTATCACTTAAATGTAGCGTGAACGAAAATAGCGCACCAGAGAAAACAGAGCATGAATGAAAATGTGGTGTCAGTGGAAATGTGGTGTCAGTGAAAATAGAGCATGAACAAAAAAGTGGCATCAGTGAAAATAGAGCATGAATGAAACTCACATCAAAATAACATCAAAAATCACATCAAACATGAAAGAAAATGTGGCACAAGTGAAAACAGAGTACGAACGAAAATGTGGTCGTGAAAATACAGCACAGTGACAAAAACAACAATGGAAACATGGCATCAGCTTTGAAAAGAATGGCGACTTACTAGCGGGTGTGCTGAAGCCCGGAGTCATATCTCCAGGGAACGGGGTCGTTAGGCCCCCAAATCTCTGCTCCCGCAGATCCACTGACGTCTGAGATGTTTCACCCAACTGTGTATTCTTACCCAACACCGAATCCGGAATCGGTGTAAACCTAATGCAACCAAAACCAAACACTATCATCATACGTCATCTGCTGCTAACGTTATCCATCATCACGGTCATCCATTACCATCATCATCATCATCATCCATCATCATCATCTTGCAATAGTAACCTACCTACAATAGTAGGCAGTAATATAGTAAGAAGCAATACTAGGATTTGGTAGTAGTAACCTACAATAGCAGATACTTACAATAGTAACCTACTCTTGCAGGTTCATTGCAAAAATAGTGACCTACAGAAGTACGCTCTTGAAAAAGTAACCTACAATAGTTGGCTGTTGCAATAGCAACCCACAATAGTACGTTCTTGAAACAGTATCCCGAAACAGAAAGCACTTGCAATAGTAACCTACTTTTCGGCCCTTGGGTTTCGCTGCTTCTTGTTTCGAGCATCTCCAACTTCTGGGACATTGGCCCAATCATCGTATGACATCTCGGAAAGATCTCTCTAACAAAAGCAAAAGAAAATACCATTAAACGGTAATTGATGCAATTTCTAGCTCATTAACAACAAGATATCATGTCGGTGGAGGTGGTGGCTAGGCCTAGGGTAACATCATAATTAGTAATCTATCGCACCGGTGTCTAGGGTCCTTTAGCACGTCCTTTGATGCATAAAAATTTCATCTCTAGGATGATATATAAGGTCTGATCAAGATAGACTGTTTTTCTTAGATAAATGCGAGACTATACTGATTGTACACCAAAGCACAGTTGGCAATTGGTTTATTATGGGATATTCTCACTTACTTACTTACTAACTTACTTGATGCAAAAAACATTTATTGTCAGGATGCTATATACTTTTAACTGTGTTTATAAGATGTAAAATATAATCTTTGTCGGCGGAAACGGCCAATGTAGTGTCATAAGCTGCCGTTAAACTGTGGATCCATCCATCCATAAGATGTCTGTACACCAAAGTGCGATTAGCAATTGGTGAATAAAGAATACACTTACTTACTTACTTACAATTGCACATAATTGCATGTGTGCACTTCCGCTGCTGAACTTTGGAGGGAGAGAAACACGCTGTATAATAACAGCGCAGAACATCATCGATGATATTGATGGTGATAATGTTGATGAAGCTGACAAGTGACAACAATGACGACAACGATGATGGTTGTCATCATTGCTGACAACAGACAATGCAAGCAACAGACCCTGAGGTCCCAGAAGATCTGCTGAATCTTTGGTCGTTCCTGTCGATATTTCTCTAATTCCTCCTTCAGTCTCTTCTCTCTTCTGTCCTTCCGTTTCTCATCCATCCTGTCGTCTATGTTGTTGTAGATCTGGTCAGCCTCTGCATCATCCTGGTCATAAGGGTCTCTGGAACACAGGCTGCCTCCATAACCAGCAAACTGAAGCAAACATTATATAATGGTAGTTAATACATGCACAATAATACTATTTATAATAATGAAAACAATAATAATAGCATTAAATATATTAATTATAGTAATAATAGCATTAATAATAAATACAATATTAATTATAGTAATAATAATAGTAACAATAATAATAAAAGTAATAATAATATTAATAATAGTAATAATTTTAATAATACTAATAGTAATAATAATTATAATAATAAGGTTCAAGACAGGAGACCAGGTCATCAGTTGATGGTGCATTAACAACTATCAGGTTAATACCAGATCAGAGGTTACTGCCAGAAGTTCAGGGGTCAAATGGAGAAAGCCTCAATCAATTACGGGAATTGGGAGTTTGAATCGAGAAAGTACGAACCTCGTCATAGTTGGCGTCGTTAAGATCTTCATCGTCTTCTTCATCATCATTTTTTCTCTTCTTCACAGGTGGAGCGTGACGATCTTCACTAAAATCACATCAAAAATCATATAAAAAATTCATCAAAATAACATAAAAATCACAAAACACCATACAGTTCCTAAAATAATCACAAATAATGTCAACTGCACACTATCCCTTAAACTGTACTAAAAGTGTTAAAATTTCAGATATTAGAATGAAATCATGCATAGTTGACTTGAGACGTGAGACTGATATCAAAACCTCACTGAAGATAAATTTAATAGGCTTTAAAATCAGCATATGACAAAGTGCTTGGCTGTGTATATTGTTCAACCCCAGAATTCGAAAGTGAATTACGGGTGGCTCTATGATTCGCTGATTTGCAGATGACAAAAAACACCCATTCTATATAGACCAGGCAGTGCAAGAGATTACACGTCATTGCTTCACCTACCACCGATGAGGGAGCACTGAGCGGTGATGTTATTGTGGATTGCGGAGCTACCATAAATTGTCATTCAACACAATCAGTGGAATAATAATTATTATTACTACTACTACTATTATTATTATTTTTAATATTAATACTGGTTCAAGAACTTTTCACAACTGAGATGCAATGATAAGATGGTAGTCAAGACAAAGTAAAAACAGAAAAACTCACGGAATGTCGTCTGCATCTCTGGCTGGACCAATATCGGATCGCGTGGTAAAACCAGTCGCACTGAAAGGCAAAATCATAAAACAAAATGTCTAAACAAAGACTAGAATCAAACATCTAAGTAACAAACCGTGAATCATACTGTGAGCTTCGAAAAATCCTTCTCAAGTCTGCATGTGTCTCTCAAATTTCTTATTCTATTCTATTCTATTCTATTCTATTTATGGACTTATAAAAGCGCCTCTCACAGTACAACCTAATCAGAAGCGCTTCCAGTGCGAAGGGCCCCTCGAAAAAGAAAAGTCTTAAGAGAACGAGCAGAAACAGTGGTACCTCAGATAACATTACAGCACGAGTTAAAGCAGGGAGGTCATTCCACAGCAAAGGTCCAACGGAGGCATAGGCACGATGCTGTGCTGTGGCAGTCCGAGACCTCGGAACTAGAAGGTCATGATGGTCAGAAGAGCGGAGAGGACGTCCAGAGGTAGCTGAGATAGGCCGTCTCATAAGATCACAGAGGTAACGTGGAGCTTGACCTAAAACGTAAGAAAAAGAATTTTAAACTGAATTCGAGCAGTTAGAGGAAGCCAATGAAGGTCTTGAGTCATGAAAGTCGAAATATGGGAGAAACGAGGTAGGCGGGCAATTAAACGAGCAGCAGAATTAAGTACTGATTGCAGTGGAGCCAGGCGGAGTTTTGGTAGGCCCATAAGTAACGAGTTACAGTAGTCAATGCGAGAACAGACAAAGGCATGAACAATGGAAGAAAAAATCGGCGAGGGACAGATCGTCGAATGGCGTAGACGCCGCAAGTGATAAAAACTGGACCGAGAGAGATTAGAGATATGTGCAGAGAAAGAAAGAGTACTGTCAAGAGTAACACCCAGGTTACGGACATTTGTCGAGAAAGTAAATTGAGGGAACTGCTTGGCAAGTAAATCGTAATCAAGTTTAATTAGCTGTTGGCGAGTGCCAAGCCAGATCAATTGAGTCTTGGAAGAGTTGAGTGAAAGACGATTAGAGGACATCCAACAATTGAGATCAGCAGAAAGAGATTCAATAGATTGGGAAAGAGCAAGCTGATGAGAAGAGGGGCCACGAACAAAGGCCTGGACATCATCAGCATAGAGGTGACCAGAGGCTGATATGCTCCAATCAATGTTCATCTGCTACTCCATTTAAAGCACAATTAAAAACTCATCTATTCTCATTATACTACGGCTAAGGACACAGCACAACTTGTCTGCTTAAAGCGCCCTATAAATATTGTATTTGCCTCTAATTGACACTCCATGTGTCATTTCAATCAGCCAATCACGGCGCACCAGCACCAGTTTCATCCGGCCAATGACAGCAGACCAAAAGATGTCGTATATTATCGGAAGTCTTCGCATCCCGATACTAAATGTTTGCCGAATACTTGTACTTTTTAGTCGTACAAGTTGTTGTGTATATTAGTAAAACGACACAAGGGACACCGTTTACCCTCTGCCTAGACCTGGAACGTATCCCAAAGGTGCAGGCAATCCAATAAACGTCTTCTTCTTCTTGTCGACTAACGACTGCACAGCAGACATTTCTGCAACTTTTGTTTAAACTGTAATTTTAATTTAATTTAATTTAATATAAATCGTGAAATATTATCAAATATTAAACGGAAGTAGATTGAAGAACACAGAACAAGACAAATTTCTGAACGCAAATTATATATTGGAGAGATATCTCTTTCGTTATGACGCAACCGAAGATTTCAGAAGGATTACAGATTAAATAGGCTACGCTTTAATAATATTTTCGTTTACTGAAAACAATCCGGTTGACAAACCGCAACCGGTTGCCGTGTACAATTATGCAATTGAAACAATTCACAGGGACACAAATGACAGAAGACATAAATCTTAACTACTAAGAGAACAGACAGCCTGCACGGCGCTAATAGCAGCCTACAAAGCATGTCCGCCATACGGAACTCGAACTCAGTACCTCTCGCTCTCTAGGCCAGCGTGTTATCCAATGCGCTATCCAGGGGCGTCCATCCTATGGGGGGAATGAAGCAGAAATCTTCATAGCCTTTTCAGGGGAAGAAATTTTTTGGTACATTAAACTTCTCAGTTTTCCCATCTTATAAGGGGCCGTCCATAAAGTACGTCACGCTTCATTTGGGGGGTTTAAGAAAGTGTGACAGTTTGTGACAGAGGGGAGGGGTCAGGCCATGTGTGACGTCACACATTTATTTTTTTATATTTTATTTATAATTTATTTTTATTTTTTAGTAGAATTTCATAGCTTTAAAAATAATTTTCAAAAAAATTTTCTGAAACATTTAATTAGTTTTATGTCAAAATAGCATGAAATGCATATCTCCTGAATATGTTTTTCACGATTCCTCTCGCTAGGAGCGCTAGTAATAATGCTGTTGCGAAGCCTTGTTTATGTATTAGCCTTGCTTTCTGAAGTATTATTATTTCTATGTTCGAAAGTGTGACGTACTTTAGGGGGGGTCCGAGTTTTGTGACAGTTTGTGACAGGGGGAGGGGGGGTAAAATGGTCAAAATAGCGTGACGTACTTTATGGACGGCCCCTAAATTAATCAATTTATTTATTTTTTTATTTGATGCACGTCAGTGCAGTCAGAAACTGAAACTGATCAGAGAAGATAAACATTCATGATAGTCTCTAGTTGCAGGAGCACAACAATTGCAACGTTCCACGATGTTATAATGCAAACTTTCCGGTTCATCGAGAAAGAACTCAGGCAACATGACGAGAAAACTGAGAAAAGGACAGTAAAATTAATGTGGTGCTCAGTAGCACAGACCACTGTCATTTTGGTGTTTACTATACAACAATGGATACGGTTGCTTGTCAAAAACAGGACCGTTTCCGTGATGAAATGCTAGGAATTATTGAAGAAAATATTTAATGGATAATTTTACTCCAAGGAAGTTGATAGGCCTAACAGAGGATAACGTAGCCTACCGACAGACAGTATAGCTAACCTATGCAACTTCTGCGACCTAACTTGAACTGATGCACCTAGATGATGCAGGCACAGGCAGTGACGATGATGACGAGCAAAAGACACATCTGTGGACTGGACAGTGGATTGAAAGCAGTTATGTTAATCCATTACGTGTGATAGGCAACTTTCAGGCTATCCCACGCTCATCAGCTTGTACAGAATCCTGGTCTCCCTTACGGTCACCAGCTGCTCAGATGAGCGAGTAGGCCTATAATGAGTCGCATCCGTTTTGTGAAAAATCGAATGAGGTCAACCATGGTTGATGACTGGTTTGCACCTCTGAGAGTATTAGCCTGTGATTCTGTGAACGAGACACTACTCTACGAGACACTACTCTATTACAAAACCGGAGGAAGTAATTGTTGATCGCTTGGCTACGCACTGTGCTGCTCTGAAGAAGCACCTCTAAGGCTCTAACCTCTTGTAAGTTAGTAGGCCTACTTATGTTAGTAGGCCTACTGTCTGGCCGCTATGGCGGTATACCTCTGTACAAGCCTTCATATTTTATAATGCATAATGTTGCTTGATTAGTAAACTAAAAGTTTAAGAATCTAACAGTAAAATTGTGCTTGAAATTTCGATAATCGAGATTTTCTCTTTTTGTCGACCTTCGACTAATCGTCTGGGGTCGTCGTCGTTGGGGGGATCTGATGAAACGAGGGGGAATGCTTCATAGGCGTAAGGGGGGATGGACGCCCCTGGCGCTATCTATTATGTGGTAATAGATAGCTCTGCATTTAGGTAACAACACTCGTCATCTATTATAATAATGTGGAATATTCTTCTTCAGTGTTCTACCCTTAGGCAGATCCAGGAATAAAACGACGCCATTCTTATTCACTACAATACATTACATTTCTTTATAATGCCCTCCTTCCAAAGTTCAGAAGTGCACACGACTATACGACAGTCGACAGAACATCGATGGCGCAGAGAGAAGCAGTATGGGAATTGTAAAAAAATAACGGGGGTTAGACGTTGATCTATGTGCAGTTTGGGTGAAATGTAGACTTTACTATGGCACCCTAAGAAAGACTAGAGGGGTTGAACCCCCCGGCAATTCTCACCCTGGAGAGAATGGCGATATAGCCTACATAATTTGACATTTTAAGCGCTCTACTGGCTAAGTGGAGAGGATTCTTACTGTACGTGGTGCGGTTTAGTGACTAGTGAATGCGCTATAGATTTTTGCCCCGCGTAAACCGTCTACCTAATCGGATTGGCGTCTTTCGCAACGCCAAAATGGCCGACGATATTATATTTGCGCAGAGGTAAGAATTGATTTCGTCGATTTCAGAAGAGAGTTTAGAGTTGTTTTAGAGAGGATTAAATGGCCAGGATTAATTGCTCAGTTATCGTCCTTTCCGTTGCTGCAAAAAGCCTCAAGTTTAATCAGATCAGATTTCGATCGAACCGGTCTAGAACGTGGATAGGGAAAGGTGACATAAGGTGTCCTTTGTGTTGAAGGTCGTTACTGATCGTTAAGGCTGAGTCGCAAAATGGACAACAGCTATTATTAGACAATCTTTGCTTACAAGTCTTCCACCCACCATCATCTGCCTCAGGCTCCTCTATCCATCTATCCATCACCCCAAGGCTGTAGGCCTACATTCGAAACTAAAGTCTCTCCTTTTCAAAAACTCTTAATCCGACTCAGCTGATCCTCTATAGTCTATACCTTCCAATTCTCGAACTAAACAACCCCCACCTTAACATCTACTTTCTGACCCTCTGGAAACCGGACTCGGACTCCTTCGGACTACTCCTTTGGACAACCGCTGACTATACGCAGCGCTAGTGAATAAGCTGCTGCCCTGCGATTGGCTTTCGAGTGGCGCTTTAGAGGTTTGGAGATTACGATTACGATTGATGACTTGTGCTTTAGACATCGGCGTTATGAAAGTTAACCTACTAGGCTAATAATTGACCAACTGTTTTAACATGAGAGAAAATTGCCGAATAATTGCGTGAACATAGAATTTAGAAACGTGCACATACAGGAACCTGCAAATGCAGGAAAACACAGAAACAGACCGACACAGAACGACAGGAGCAGGGATTTGGCAGGTAGACAGACGGACAGTAGCACAGACAGATTCCCGCGGGAGACCTATAGCGAGGGGCATAGCCTACCTGTCATGGTACCGTCACGGTGGTATGACGTTGTGTCGCGCTGTGGGCTTCTACCTGACCTCCAATCAATATTCGCGAACACAGTATACCTGGCATCGAAAACAACACACGAACGATCGATGTTCTGTGGCCAGCGTTTGTTCCGTTGCTATGGATAGAATCAATCGCCAGAAGAATTCGTCGTTTGTTTGCGGAAGATCGTTGGCCAAATGATGACATTCTCTGTGCAAGTGACGCATCGACAAAGCCACCGGTTGTTTGCAGCCACTGTTATCATAGACTCTTCGGAATAAGGGTTAATTACGAGGATCCCCAGTTTGTGAGTTTTTGTAGTCGTGTCCGTAACGTAGCACCATAGCAGGTCTGGCTTGTTTTAATGTAGTCTGCTAGGGAGTTGTGTTAAAGATCACCACAAGACGACACTCTCTTCGCTGAGGTAAGAGAATTGGTTGAAAGCGATTCTTGTAGCCTTAGTTGGCGTTTCCTTTGGCGTAAGATAAGACCATCTGGGCTCTATAATATGCGTCCAGTATAGACACCATGTGGGCGTTCTGGCAGTGATCAGCGGGAATTCAGAAAACTTTGCTGAGATGCGGCAAGATATACATGTATGAGACTAATAATTATTGTTACTCTCCAATCTTGGTTCCGCTCCGGCATCATCCCATGACCATTAGAACCAACGAATTCCAGCATAGCACAAGCTGTCTTATCGAATAACCCCCAGAAATTTGGTTCTAGCTTTCTGCTCTGCATGCGCCCCTAACCAACTCCGCTAAAATGAGTACACTGACCGTAGGAACTAGTTCTTCTTCTTCTTAGTTCCCACACTGTCGAACGTTTGTTCGAACTTGTTGAAGAGCTTGCAGGCTAATTAAATTGTTGCTTGCTTAAGGGACTGCTCTTCTTCTCTTTTGCTCTTCTATATCTCTTTGCCACATGTATGTCCTATGTGTCTGTATATTTCTCTGTTCCTTTCAAGTGGGGCTATAGAAATTTATAGTTTACGATTACGACTTACAGAACTATTTCCGACATGACGGCCGAATCTGATTGGTCGCCATCGGAGTCACGTGCCCACAATTCGAAGCCCCAGTTCCTGATAACGAGCAATGCGTTCTACCCAATCAAGGACGACGACAACATCGGGAATCGGAAGGCCACGGACGCCATGATCCGGCCACTGGAAGAGAGGATTGCTGCCCTGGAAAAGTCGCGGAAGCTTCTGGAAGATAATGTTGCGCATATAAAGCGTGAGGAGGAGGATCATAGGAAGCCGAAAAAGGAGGAACTGATGAGGTCGAACACGGATCTTATCACTCATCTTAGCTACAAAATGCAGGCATGTACTCTCTCCCTCTCTCTCTCTCTCTCTCTCTCTCTCTCTCTCTCTCTCTCTCTCTCTCTCTCTGTCTCTCTCTCTCTCTCTTTCTCTCTCTCTGTCTCTGTCTCTCTCTCTCTCTCTCTGTCTGTCTCTCACAATGCTTTTCTCTCTCTCTCTCTGTCTCTGTCTCTGTCTCTGTGTCTGTCTCTAGGGGCTAAGTTACAATATAAAACAGGACATAAAATGACTTGGACTGACACTAAGAGAAGCAATGGACTCGACAAATGACCAACGACAATGGAGATTATTTATTGTTAATTAATTGTGCTGTTGTTGAATCAATAAACGGCTGATTGATAATTTCTCGCAAATAAGGACGATGCATATACTTTTACACATTATGGTTTGCCTGTCTAAGGAGAAACGAGAAAAGTCCCAGGTTTCATAAAAGCAATATTTATTAACTCTTTACAACGAAATAATACCTGTACAAGGCAGCAATACATCAGCGAAATGGCCAACGGAAGCTCACACGTTTATCAAAAACGAACCGTCAGCCATTACAGAGGATTTTAACGACGACTTAAAAAATATGCAAATGTCATCCACGGAGGAGACCAAAGAATCAGACAGCGCTTACATGACAAACTGGCGCCCACAAGAGGATCCAGTCTGAACTCAGTGCACCGAGGCCGAATTTATGGCATGATGTAGTATGGCGTCAAAAGCATTAGGTGTGCGACTCATCCTACCTATAGGACCACATGTGCTATGCCCACACGCCTTCACGCAACAATAACTTTCCATTATGATTTGTGCATAATTTGAGTATTATCATTAAATGCGGTTTATTATTGGTGGAGTGTGTCAAATAATGATTGTGGTGATGATGACGATGACGATGATGATGACGATGATAATGATAATAATAATAATTCTTCCTTCCTCTTCCAACAATACGTTTGAAACTTGAACGCAATTGATTTTCTGGATATGTTTGGAGTAGTTTTCACATCCTCTGGATTTCATCCTTTGGATTAAAAAAAATTAATAGTAAAAATGATAATAGCCTCTTAGCATAAGACAATATTGATAATTAAACAGTATAATTTTAATATTTATAATAATATTAATTAAGTAAATGTCAGTAATGTCCCTAATAATAATTGATGTAAGCATATCTTTCTAGCTCATTTTCTGAAACCATGAATAAGAAATCGGTTGACGTAACTGCTTTCTATTTTGATTACATCTGAAGGTCTTGGCAGAGTCCGTTGCATCGCTGAAAGGCAAAGTTCAAGGAGTAGAAGACAAGTCAAGCGATCAGCAGAGTTCTGTAAAGGGTATTGAGAAGACTCTGGCCAACATTGAAAACACGGTGCTCTCCGCTCAAGATGACCTGCTTAGTAAACAAAGCAACGAGTAAGAGATAATAACCATGTTCTTGATTTTCCTAAAGACTTTGACACCATCTCTCACCTGACGTGTCTTGTCTTCCATTGCAATCATAATCGTAAACTCAAAATTTCTAAAGCACTACTCTAAAGGTAAGCGCAGGGCACCAGCTTATTCACGAGTGCTCTAGCTGTTATGCCAGAGTAGTTGTCCAGAGATGTCAAGTGAAAATTTGAGTCTGGTTGCCAGAGAACTATAGGCTAGAGAGAGGAAACAGATGACCTGCTAAAGCGGCTTTCGTTTTTTCTTAAAGTGAGAAAAGAATGATTGTCTTGATTTGCAGAATGATTTTGACACAACTGTTCAACCGCTTTGTGGCTTTCAAGTCCTTCACTCACATTTGCTCAGCGTCATCGATTAATACTTGGTCATTTAATCGTTGTCCTCAATAAATTATTGTTGCATCTGTTTTCTAGATGTGCCATTTGTAACCAATAATTTTTATCTTATGTGTTACTAAACTTGAATTCTGTTGTCTATGAAAAGGCTTCTGATGGTGCGAGATGTCATCGCAGAGCTTCGTGCCAAAGTCGAGCACCAGCAACGACCAAAGAAAGAGGATCAAGATTTAGCTTCAGAGTAAGTATGTGTCGGTGTACTTACATGTATCTGTTTAAATGTATGTATTTTGATTTTGAAGCTTAACCCTTCGGAGCAGTTAACGATCATCATTTTCAGATTCGAAATTGTAACATTTTAACTATGCCAAAGGTAAATGTATATGTTGTGAACTTTAACTACATGTGTGGTAAGGGCAAATTATACGCTTTAAACTTTAACTATGATGAAAGTAAATGTCCACGTTTTACTATAACTTCCATTTCTCATTCATTCATTCATTCATTTATATAGCGCCCTTCAAGAAAACTACTCGACCCTGCTCATTTTTCGATGAATTGATTGAGTGAGATCTTTCACCACCGCTGCAAGTTTGAATGGGTGCCATGCTATTCGAGGTCCCCATGTACTGACCATGCTAGAGAGACCGCATGGCACACACCCTGCTAATTTTTAATGAATATTGATTGGGTGAGTTCCTTCACCACTGCTCCCTGTTTGAATGGGTCCCACGCTGTGTACGAACTCAAAGAGGCGCCTACTATGCTGCCTCTTTTCGGTGGTACAGATGTTTTGTCGTCGGTTTCGTTGAAGGGTGTCCAGCCTGCAGAGAGTGATCGAGGGACTACGAGCAAAGCAGGAGGCGACGGAGAGGGAGCTGGAGAGGGTGAAGAGGAAACAGGAAAGGGATGAAGACCAGGAGGACTGGATACGTCAGCTGGTAGACGAGAGATGCCAGAGGATCATCCAGAAGGAAGACGCGGGATCGAAATTGGGACAACTGGCAAAGGTAAGTGACAACAGTCATTGAGTTACCAAGGCCAGAGTACAGAGCCAAGGACTGGCTGCATAAGGCCATGTCCTCACCCCTTATATAGGGACACAATCTTTTATGCATGTATGTAAGTAGGCTATTCGTGTACCTGTTGACCCTGATTTGATTTGATTTGATTTGATTTGAAAGCATAACTGATTTTGATGTTGACTCTTGCAAGACGTCGGACAAATCGGAGACAGTTGCCTAAAAATGAGTCAGTATATTTGTATGCATGTATATCTATAGGCCTATGCATTAGACTTATCTCTTCCACCTGTTTGTTTTATTGAGGAGCTGGTCTTCTGGATGTTGACCTGTTTGCGGCTGGTTTTGGGGCGCCATTGATTGATGTATCACGCATTTACATAGGCGCTATACGAGTTACGAATTAATAATAATAATAATAATAATAATATGTGTATGTATATTAAAATCCCTATTATTATTATACATCAAAAAGTTGACAAAAGCCTTGACATCCTCAGCCTCTTTTGCATCATTTCTGCAAACGCTTGAAGACCATTTTGTTCGATTATGGCTTCATTGTGTTAGGTCTGGAGCGCCTCTGGTGAGTCTCTATCTTCAAGTGGCGCTATATATAAGTGAGCACATATAATTACAAAGTACAGTTTTGATTACAGACGTTGGCAGAAGAGAAAGCAGCAAGACAAGAGTTTCAGCAGAAGATGAAAGATACGATGGAGAAGGGTTGGGAGGAACACAAGATGGAGCGACAGGAGGAAACGAAGAAACTGAGAGAACTAGTCAAGGTCAGAGTCTTCATTAACCCAGAAATTCATCCGATCTAACTGTTTAACCTTATGATGGCTTCTACAGTCGACGCCGCTTAAGTGCATAACCTCGGGACTGCCTTGAACCTATACACTTAGGCGCCTTATGCACATTACAGAAGTTCACATGTATTGTGTCAAATGGGCTAAATGTATTGGTACAAGTATTTAGCTGCAGATATGGACGGTATACATACTATCCGTAACTATTCAGTTAAATCACCTGTTGATACGGACCGAAGTGTGCGCTTGTAGCTTGGAAAATATGTGTTGAAGCCTCCTGGGAGACTGTATTGACTATTGACCTTGGTCAAGTCCTTCACTGGCAATTGTTCAGCACCATCGACTGATGCTTAGTCATTAAATAGTGGCGCTTGATCAATGCATTGAATAATAATAATGTTATTTTGAAATGGCGCTATAAGAATTGCTGAGTACATTACAAAGGTTGGTTTCTGTTACGGTCGCAGTCGGACAAAGCGAGGACGAACGCCAGTCTACACAAGCTGAACGACGCCATGATCAACGTCATGGAGAAACAGATGGAGGAACAGAAGGTCAACCAGGAGAAGCTCCAGGCAGAGGTCATTGCAAGGTCAGCAACACGACCTCTTATAACACAAATAGGCTAGAGGGTTATTCTCTCCATTTCTGTGACAAACCTGTTTCTGAAATCCTTCGGTTCGGTTGTCAGTCTATATAGTTTCAAAGGTAACTGAGTGACAAAGGTAATTTATTCACAAAGGTAACTTAGTTACAAAGGTAACCTAGTCACAAAGGTAACTTAGTTACAAAGGTAACCTAGTCACAAAGGTAACTTAGTTACAAAGGTAACCTAGTCAAAAAGGTCACTTAGTTACAAAGGTAACCTAGTCACAAAGGTAACTTAGTTACAAAGGTAACCTAGTCACAAAGGTAACTTAGTTACAAAGGTAACTTAGTTACAAATGTATCCTAGTCACAAAGGTTATATAGTTGCAACTGTGTTCTCTTGTATTTATTTCTTTTTCTGCTTGTTTATTTAATTGTGATTTAACATTATGCTCAGCTGAAACTTTTTCCAAGTTTGGGTAACGTTCTCCATGTCTGTTTTAATATGGAAATTTTTCAGAATACTTAGTATTTATGCTGAAGGTTATTTTGAACTTTTGCAGGCAACAGTTTGAATGCGATATCTTGAAGAAACTAATTGACATCGACGAAAGAACGACGAGACTTTCGAAGCATGTTAACGAACTGAATGGAACCACACATAAGGTAATACTATTGTTCGGGGTAATAATTGTAATTCTTCTTCTTCAAGGTCTCTGCCCTCAGGCAGGTTCAAACGTTCAATGGCGCCATTCATCTCCACGCCGGGCTTCCTCCTCTTTCAGTTTCATGTATCCGGCCACCATCATCCAGTCCAGCAGCATCCGTTGAGGTCTTCCGCTCGTTCTCTTGTCCTCCGTTCTTCCCTACATGATAGTTCTCAAGAGGGAAAACATCCCTCTCAGTAGACCAATCCACTCCCTCTGTTTCCGTCTTATTGTTGCCATCATTACAACAAAACTGTGATTATAATCATGATTAATAATTATACTTATTTATGATATTTAGGATTATTAGGGCAGTTGTGACTAATAATAGTAATATTCATAATAACGATAAAAATCATAATAATGATGATGATAATAATAATAGTAATAATGATACATAATAATAGTAATAGTAATAATAATAATAATAAGAATGATGATGATGATGATGATGATGATGATGACGACGACGACGATGATGATGATGATGATGATGATGATGATGATGTAATAAGGCACTGCTCTTATGTTATGTAACAACATTGACACAGAGTGTATGCTTACCCAGGTGCGAGAGGAATTGCGAAATGAGTTGGATGCGCAGGACACGGCGCGAAAGAAGGCCGTCAAAGACCTCGAATTAAAAGTTTCTGGGGTAAAGATATCTAATCTAATCTTATGTAGCGACGTCATCATAAATCATAATCGTAATCTCGAGATTTCTACAGCGCCCTAAAAAGCGGAGTCGCGAGAAAACTTATTCACAGGCGATAAAACATCGCGATAGTTAACTACACCGCCGTTTGTTGACGTCGCTTGAACTTGCTTCAAACCAAAGTAACGCCGTCGTGTCATTAAAATATTTCAGCACAGTGCCAAAAAGTGGTGGCTACTGTCACCACCGCTTTTAAACTGGGTGGTGACCGGACACTACCGTCACAATGCAGAGTTATGTCTATAATGGTCGAGAGATTGATCAACTGATTGTTTCATCCTGTTTTCAGAAGAAGAAGGGGTCGTCTTCGGATGATGATCCGGATTGGAAAGGAAGAACTGATTTAGCCATCACTCAACTCAGACAGGAAGTGCGCTTGATTCACGAAGCGGTTGGTATTAATTGCAACTGTTGCTCCCATAGAGATCTAATCTAATCTAATCTGAACATTTGTAAAGCGCTTCTCACAGCAGAGCTATTCAGAAGCGCTCTCAGCGTGACAGGCCCGAGAAAAGAGAAAGGTCTTTAAGCAGCGAAGATATGCCAGTGAAATACCCTCCAGAATCCTGCTACGAATTGCAGGGGAAGGTCATTCCATATTGAGGGATCCACTACAGCGAAAGCCCGATGCTGGGTTAATGAGGTTCGCGACCGAGGTACGAAAAGATCAAGCCGGTCAGCAGAACGAAGAGGGCGAGAAGAACGTGCAGATAGTGGCTTACACATTAAGTCACAAAGGTACCTAGGATCCAAGCCCTGCTGGGACTTAGTAACTAGGAGCAGGATCTTGTACTTGATTCTAGCCGAGAGAGGGAGCCAGTGAAGATCATTAGTCATGTATGTGGAGATGTGAGAGTACCGAGGAAGGCGTGCAATAAGTCTGGCTGCAGCGTTTAAGACAGATTGCACAGAGGACAGGCGAACCTTAAGAAACCCAATTAGTACAGAGTTACAATAATCAATGCGTGAGGAGACAAAGGCATGAGCCATGGTTGTAAACACTTTGGAGGATACCGATCGGTAACGTCTTTCGAGACATCGCGTACGACGACGAAGCTGGCGGCATTCTCCATCGAACCAAGCCGCAAGTGGCCGTATTCGCGTCTTAACTTTACGTGGAGGTAGAAGTCTGTCCAACAGTTCGCTCAGCGTGTTAGTATACAGGTCGAATGTCGTCCTGTAACTTGAGCCCATCGTGCATTCAGTACATATTGTACATGCAAGCACAAACATAGACACATGCATGTACAAACACACACACACACACATATATATATATATATAATTATATATATATATATATATATATATCCACACAATTTGTACAGATGATAATTATAGATACACACCCATTATGCAGATATACATTATAATGGAGTTTATATCCTGTAGGATTTTAGGAACATAGTTTAATGTTAGCTGGAAATGCATTGTTGTTCGAGTATTGTTTCGCGTCTCTATAGTTACATAGTAATCGTAATCGTATCGTAATCGTAAACTCGATATTTCTACAGCGCCCACAAAAGCGAAGTCGCGGGAACCAGCTTATTCACAGGCGCTTAACCAAAACAGAATCGATAGGCAGAGGGTCAAAATCCAGAGAGTCAGGCAGGCAGACAGTCAGACGGCTAAGGTGGATGATGCTTAGAGTTGAAATGGCGAGGAAGGTGAGGGGAAGAGAAGGAATCGGGATAGGATTTGTGAAAAAGCAGTGTTTTCAGTTTTGAGTGGAAGACCTGTGGAGAGATAGCAAGAGGTGAGGTTTTGGTGAGTTCATAGGATGGATCGGATATTTGTCGTAGCACAGGCGGGAGTTTGTTCCAAAGAGGCGGGACAGCTATGGCTATGGAACGATTTGCAAATTTAAGCGATGAGGTGACGGAAGGGCGGAGCAGTGTGAGGGTGGAAGATGAACGGGTTGAACGAAGAGGTTGGACCGAGAACAACTGACGGAGATACGAGGGCTGAGAGGATTGAAGTGCATTGTAGGTGAGGGATAGGACTTTATATTCTATTCGTTCAGGAATTTTGAGCCAGTGGAGTGATTTCAAGACAGGTGTGATGTGGTGGTGTTTGGGGGTTTTGGTGACAGCACGGGCGAGGGCATTCTGAATGGCTTGGATGCGATTAATTTGAGTGGTATCTATGTTGAGAAAGAGAGCATTGCAGTAATCTAATTTAGCGTGAACTATTGATGTGGCGATTGTTGATGAGGTTTTGAAGTCAAGCATAGGGCGGATTCTACGCAGGTCACGGATGTGCATGAAGCAAGAACGGGAAAGATGGGTGATGTGATCGGAAAAGCTAAGATTCTGGTCAAAAGTCACACCTAGGTTGCGGACAGGAGAATTTGCTATGAATGTGTGAGTGGATACAGAGTCAAGGCTGAGGGAAATAGAGGGATCTGGGATTTTCTTGAGTTGCTCACGGAGGCCTATAAGAATGAATTCAGTTTTAGAGGGGTTGAGGCACAACATGTTTGAAGTCATCCAGGAGGAGATTTGTTTTACCACACCAAGGAGATGATCTATGGAGTCGGCGAAGCTGCTGGGAGAGAATGAAATGAATAATTGGGTGTCGTCAGCGTATAGGTGATGGTCAACTGAGGATGCTTTGATGAGTGAGCTGAGTGGAGTAGTGTAAAGGATGAACAATAGGGGCCCAAGAACAGAACCTTGCGGAACACCACAGGTGAGAGGGCATGATTGCGATGAGGTTTCTGGTGTTTTAACAGAGAAAGAGCGGGAAGAGAGATAGGTCTGAATCCAGAGGAGAGCAGTGTCGGTAAAACCGAACCAGGTAGACAGTCTTTGGAGTAATATGTTGTGGTCAATGGTGTCGAAAGCTGCAGAAATATCAAGGAGGCACAGACAGGAGACTTGTTGATGAGAAATGGCAGAAACAAGTTTATTGTAGAGGCAAGTGAGAAGGGTTTCGGTTGAGTGCCGCTTGGTAAAACCAGACTGGTGTGGGTTAAGGAGTGAGTTTGAAGTCAGGTAATCATTTATCCGAGACAGGACTATGCGTTCGGTTAGTTTAGAGATGAATGACAGGTTGGAGACAGGTCGGTAGTTTGAAAGGATTTCTTTATCAAGTGATGGTTTCTTGAGAAGTGGAGTGACTAAAGAATGTTTGAAGAGGAGGGGAAAATTGCCAGTAGACAAGGAGAGGTTGATTATTTTGGTGATGATGGGAACGAGAATAGATGAGCAGTCTTTCAGTAAGGAGGTAGGTATAGGGTCAAGTTCACACTGCTTATTTGGAAGAGATTGTAACAGATGGGATATTTCAATCTCTGACGTTGGTTGGAAGACAGATAATGATGATCGAGGTGGGGAGGGTGGACGGTCGTGAGTGGTGGGAGGAGTATCTGGAGGTGAATCGATGGTGGTTTTTGAGAGTAGTGATTGAAGAGAGAGACGGAGGGTAGTAATTTTGCCAGAGAAGAAGGAACAAAACGACTCAGCTATTGAGGAAGGTGGAAGAGAGTTTGGAAGTGGGCTTGAGGAGTTCCGGTGGAGGAGTTGGTTAATAGTTTTCCAGAGAAGGCGAGGATTAGAAGAACGGGATTGAACTAGTGAGGAGTAAAACCTCTTTTTAGCCGTAGCCAGAAGGTGATGGTATTTATTTGTGGCTGATTTTAGGGTAGATAGAAGTTGAGGATCACGGGTTCGTTTGTAAGTGCGCTCAAGGCGTCGACGGAAAGCTTTGAAGGCCTGGAGATAGGAATTATACCAAGGGTTCTTGGAGTGGGAGCCGGATTTGGTGATAATAGGAGCGTGCTTGTCAAGGAGCATGGAGAGAGTGGTGTTGTAGGAAGACAGTAGGTCATCGAGAGAGGATGGAGGATTTAGGACGAGGTCTGAAGAGGAAAGATCTTGTGTGAAGGCTTCAATGTTTATGGAGCTGATGCGGCGGAATGAATGAGAGACGGGGTCAGGAAGTGGAACAGGAAGTATGTTGAGGCGTGTGAAGATAGGGTAATGATCGGAAGGTGTGTCAAAAGAGAAAGAGATATCGGGCGATAACTTTGAGACAGATGATGTGATGATGAGGTCAAGTGTATGGTTGTGACAATGGGTGGGGAAATTGACATGTTGAACTAGGTTAGTAGATGACAAGAGCGTGAGAAATTCTGAGGCAAATGAGTCAGAGGGATTATCTACATGTATGTTAAAATCCCCCGTGATCAGGAATTCATGAGGAGTAGTGGCAGCAGTGGAGAGTAAGGTTGTGAATTCTTGCAAGAAGACGGATGTAGGACTTGAGTATGAGGAGGAGGAAGGAGGGCGGTAGACATTGAAAATGGTTAGTATTGTGTTAGGGAGTTTTAGAGTAATTGAGGCGCATTCAAAGGAGCGAAAACAGTAGCCAGGTGAGTGAAGGACGGTGGAAGGTTCTCGAGTCAGAAACGCAATGCCCCCACCAGTGGTGTTCGTACCGGTTTGCGATTTTGAGGGACGAGGAGTACTATGGAGATGGTAACCAGGAGGGATACAGTCTTGATATTGAGCAAGAGTTGTAGTGGAATTGAACCAGGTTTCAGTCAAAGCAAATAGGTCTGGAGGGTGCGAGGATTGAGCCAGGTCGTTAATTTCGGCAGAGTGTGTAGGTTGAACTAATGAGCGGATGTTTAGGGAGCATAGTAAAAATTTGTTATTGTTTGTGTCTTGAGCTAATGCATTAGGAGGAGGAGGAGGAGGAGGAGGAGGAGGAGGAGGAGGAGGAGGAGGAGGAGGAGGAGGACAAGACGCGGAATACCTATTAATCGGACCAGGATTTACGTGCGTGTCACCAGAGAGAAGGATTAGCATGGCGAAGAAACTAAGGTGGGTTGGAAGCTGAAGTGGTCTTTTGCGGCCAACAGTGAGGAAGAACGACAAAGGAATATAGGACATGTGGCCATGTTGCCTTGTTGCTGTGAAAAAAGAGGCGGGGTTATGATGTCTGGGTGTGAACGGTATGTAGGTCATGGAGGGGTTGGAGGGGTGGAACTGGATATGGTATGCAGTCTGGTACCTAAAGCTGAGGAGGAGGAGGATGATTGACAGATTCATGCTATGCGGAAAATGGAGAAGATGCGATGAGTCATGGAGGGTCTATGGCTGCTGATGAAAACTTGACAAAGGATGCATGATGCCAGTCAAATATTGAGCGAGAGATGAGTTTAAATGTAATGAAAAGTAATGGAACGGACTCACGTGATGAAGAAGAGTAATCCAGAACAAAAGATACTTGGCCATGTTGAAGGGGACGTCAAAAGTTAGAGAAGATGGTGAAAGTGTAAGAGCGCCCGCACGTCCGCTGGCTCCCGCTGATGACAGTCCTTTCATAGTACGGGGATTTAATGAGTTTATGATTTTATGACTGGGTATAATGGGTTTATGACCTAGCGCCAGTAACAAAAGACCATTGTGCTTTGATGTATGAACAAAGGACTGGGGAACAAAGGACCAGGGAACAAAGGACCAGGGGGTGGCCCATTAGCACTAGATTGGCAGGTGCCCCACACCCAGGAACAATGGACGAGCAGGTGCCAACCCAAGAACAAAAGAATGGCAGGTGCCCGCGCAGGCCTGGAGACAAAAGGGGTGGGGCTTAGAACAATAGGGGCGTGGCTTAGAACAATAGGGGCGTGGCTGTGTTTTAACTGCTGTCTACACACTACTCTCAGTGATGGGCAATAACTAATATTTTTAGTTAAACTATAACTATTTTTCAAATAAAATAAAAAAGTTTAACCGTTGGCAACTGATCTTGTAAATAAGTTAACTAAACTAAAAATATTTAGTGAAACTTTTTCCAACTTTTTAACAAACTTTTTTCACAAACATTTTCACAATGACAGAAGATAAGCGAACTGTAATAATGCAGAGCGTGAATGACAATTTCACTTTCAAGCTATGTAATTTGTACTAATGTAATAGGCTACTCCTAATACATGTCTACGAGAAAATCATGAAAAAAGTTGCTAATGCAAACGATGATGCATCGTGCAATGCAATGCAGTTCACTTGACCTGAGTGATAAAACCAGTTATCATGACATTCATTGCCGAGTTGCTGATTTGGTTACTGAAACTTTTTAGTTAATAACTAAAAAATATTAGTTATACTTTGGTTTTAACTAAACTAATTTTTTTAGTTAAACTGCTGCCTTAACTAAAAACATTTAGCTAAATAAAAGTTTGCAAATTTTGCCCATTACTGCGGGTTCTGGATGTCTTTTTGGGAATTTAGCTGTTTGGTTGCAGATAAAATGTCAAGAACCGTTTGAACTTCGTGTCATGCAATTATACGACTGTAATCGTGGAATTAAACAAATACTCGACAGAGCGCGTTTTATTTTCACGACCACGAAAGTGCGGGGATTTTCCCGAGCCTACGAGACAATGGAAAACTTTATGTAAGTCTTAATCAGAGGTCATAGGTCACATGTCGACTTGTGACCTTTGACGTCGTGTGATGAATGACGTCAGAAACCTGCGTAATCAACGTGGTGAACGGATGGTGGACGTGATTTGGCCTAGCCGCTTACAGCGAATTTAGCTGTAATGCGGTACATGAAATGAGCTAGCCGTATTGAAATTGTGAGGATTTCCAGAACCTCTCTATACGTTTTATAACAACCAGATAATTAATTTTTTTATCTAATCGTTTCTAACCAGTAAATAGGCTGGTACACGGTGTCTCACGTGATTTGTCCCAGAAGCCTAAATTTACTACTACTCCCAAGCACTGAAAAGGTTGTTTAGCCTATAGAACAGCTTCATTTGTATGAGGCGCAATGATGAATCGGAGGTGTAAGCACTTTTGCAACTCACAGTATCACACATTTTATAAACATGTTTTGCTTTACTAGGAGCTGATGTATCACAATAGGGATAGTATTTAGAACGAACTTGGTCTGACTTGAAACCAGTGAAGTTTTTAATAATTTACGGAGACAAGGGCTGAAAATCCTCTCGCCTCCACATGTTGTGATTTCGCAGTTGACAGGATATTCAGGTGGAATTGTATTGTATTGTATTTAGAAATTTATAAAGCGCCTCTCACAGTAATACCCAATCAGAAGCGCCTCCCAGTGCGAAGAACTCTGCGAAAAAGAAACGTCTTAAGACAACGAGAAGAGGCCTAAATACCCCCAGTAAGTTAAGATCACAGATCGAATCTTAGAGGGAATGTCATTCCAGAGCATAGGACCAACAGATGCATAGGCGCGATGCGACCGAGGTACGAGAAGGTCATGCGGGTCTAATGAGCGGAGTGAGCGACAAGAGGCAGCCGAAAGAGGTCGTCGAATTGAATCACAAAGATAGCGGGGGCCAGACCTAAGAGCACCCTAGATGTAAGAAAGAGAATTTTAAACCGAATTCGGGCGATGAGAGGAAGTCAGTGTAAATGCTCCGTCATGAAGGTCGAAATGTGAGAGAAGCGGGGAAGACTGTCTATCAAGCGGGCAGCTGCATTAAGCACTGATGGGGTGGAGATAACCGACATTTCGGAAGAACAGCAAGTAGAGAATAACAGTAGTCAATACGAGTGCAAACGAATGCATGAACCATAGTAGTTAAAATGGAGGAGGAAACAGATTGCCTAATCGCTCGAAGACGTCTCAGATGATAGAAGCTATACCGAGAAAGGATAGAGATGTGGTCTGCAAATGAGAGAGTACTACCCAGAGTAACTTTGGATGACGCCTGCTCTATTGAAATCAGCAAATAAAAAATCTCGACTCTATTCTAAATACCTAAAACCCGAGTAATGTAAATAAGGCTAAATTTACTAAATAAAGAAACATATTTAAAAAACTCAGAAATGCGGCAGAAAAAAGTATTATGCTGATAAATTCATTGAGTGTGAGTACAACTTAAGGAAGACCTGGACAATAATTAAGACAATGCTTGCATGTGAAAACTCCTCAAGAGTAGATTCATTTATAATTGAAGGTATTGAAGTTACAGATAAAGGGAAAATTGTAGATAAATTTAATGACTATTTTGTGAATGTATGCCCAACACTGGCATCTAGAATTAGTGAGACTACCAGTAAATTTGACTCCTTTTTAATTAATTCTCCACCCTCCTCAATGGGTCTTATTGGAACTTCCCATCGGGAAATAATGGCAATTGCCAATCAACTACGTTCCTCGACTAGCTGTGGACCAGATGGGATAAGTCCACAAGTTGGCAAGGCCGCTATGGGAATTATTGCACCTCTGCTTGCCGATATTATTAATTGTTCTTTTGACACTGGTATTGTCCCTGATAACATTAAAACTGCTAAAGTAATACCCATCTACAAGTCTGGTTATAAGAATAAAATGAATAACAATAGACTAATTTCTGTCTTAACATATTTCTCTAAGTTTTTGGAGAAAGTTATGTACAATAGACTAATGGAGTATTTTATTAAGAAAAACACAATATCCCCACAACAATTTGGCTTTCGTAAATGGCATTCTACATATATGGCATTACTAGAAATGCAAGACAAAATATCTGACTCCCTGGATAGAAATGAGTTTGCTATGGGAATCTTCTTTGACCTATCCAAGGCTTTTGACACGGTTAATCATACTATCCTGCTGGGCAAACTTGAGCACTATGGCATTAGAGGCATGGCACAACAGTGGCTACAACATTATTTGGAAAATAGAACTCAGTATGTCCTC
The DNA here is from genome assembly GCA_020284085.1 of Aporrectodea caliginosa. NCBI lineage: Eukaryota > Metazoa > Annelida > Clitellata > Crassiclitellata > Lumbricidae > Aporrectodea > Aporrectodea caliginosa. The sequence goes on from JACEVL010000524.1 coordinate 516,154, forward strand.
TACGAAGGCTATCAGTCTGTTCATAAAACCATTCGGTGTGGAGTGCCGCAGGGATCTATATTGGGGCCATTACTGTTCTTGATCTATATAAATGACTTACCTCAGATTGCTGATAAAACTGATTTCATACTATTTGCTGATGACAGCAATGTCTTTTTTACTGATAAATCAATAGATGTATTGCAGCAGAAAGTAAATAAGGAACTTGAAGTAATATCAAACTGGTTTAAAGCCAATAAACTTTCACTCAATCTGGACAAGACATGTTATATACTGTTCCGTGGTCACCGTAAACCAGCTCCCCAACAAGCAATGGAAATTATGATAGATAACAGGGAAATAGTGCAAACTGAATGCACCAAATTTCTTGGTGTTTATGTAGATCGGCATCTGCAATGGAATGAGCATATCACACATGTATCAAAGAAATTAGCAAAAAATATAAGTGTTCTGTCACGAATTAAGCATTATCTGACTAAACCTGTTCTCCGACAGTTATACTACACGCTGTTTTTCCTTACTTATCATACTGTAATATCTGCTGGGGCTCAAACTACTCCTCTATTAAAACGCATTGAGACTCTCCATAAACGTGCCATACGTGTGACTTGCTTACTGGGATGGTCTGATAGTACAAAAGTAATATTTAAAGAGCACAATATTCTAAAATTGAATGATATTACAAAATATCAAACTGGACTATTCATGTACTGTTATCATTATGGGCTTCTTCCATCACTGTTTGATAAATATTTTCTTAAGGGTGTAGCTATCCATGGACATGATCTAGAGCATCCTGTAAATATCGAACCCCAAGGGCATGAACCAGGACTAAGCAGTTCTCAATTAAATGCTCAGGTGCACCACTTTGGGATTCTCTTCCTCCAAATTTAATAAATATATTTACACATGGCTCAATTTAAAGCTCAACTGAAACATTATCTCTTGAAACACATAAAAAGAAATTGACTCGATAGATTGTACCTGTAGTTAAGATTGTTTATGATACAACTGTGAACATTATAATCTGTTTTGTTTTGATTTTGTTTGTTTGTCTTAAATCTTGTACTGCAATGTTTTATTATTTAGTTGTTTGGCTATGATTTAGCCCTAACATTGTTATTTAAGTTGAATTTTCTATGACCATATTATCATAAAAATCGCATGCCATCAGTAAATGTAATGTGGAAAAGGGGCAGCCCTGCAATAGCGGTTTATTTTATTCTTTAGGGCTGTCCTGTTTAACGGCATCAGCAGATTAACTTTGTTTTTTGAAATGACTGATTGTTAATTAATTGTGCTGTTGTTGAATCAATAAACGGCTGATTGATTGATAACACCCAGGTCACGAACAGCATTGGAGTAGGTAAACAAGGGGAACCGCTGAGCAAGAATAGTAAAGTCTAATTGGCGGGTATCGAACCAGATCAACTGAGAATATGCATGTTATGGGCCTAGCCTGTTCAGCTATGTATCGAACTTAAGATTTTGCGAGGCCACAAGATTCAGACGTTTCATATCTGTTTAAGCGTTAAGGTACACGAAGTCTAATAGTGAGGGCTGTTAGACCGAAAATTTAAGCGGATGGGGACCAACTGGACAAAAGCACCAAACTTTCTGTGTAGTTTGGTTTGGTCATATGGTAATAGTTTTTGGTAGGATCCACGCGATCCGAACACGGGAGTCACCCCTCAAAAATGCATTTTAACCAAGATGGCGGCCAATAATGGCTCCAACACAGAAAACAGTATACAGTATATCAGGTCATAGGTAAGCTACAAAAACAGACGAAGTATCAAATTTAACATTGTTAAGGTCAAGGAATCGGTTTATCGTAGTGGCAATCGTGCCCGAATGTTATTATCCAAGATGGCCTCCAATATGGCCGCCAACACACAAAAATATGTATATATCAGGTCAAAGGTAAGCTACAATAACAAATGAAGTGTCGAATATAATATTTTCAAGGTCAAGGATCGATTTATCGTAGGGGCAATAGTGTCGGAATGTTACTATCCAAGGTGGCGTCCAATATAGAGGTCACGGGTGCTGAGCTACGAGTGCTCAATTTAATCGCGCCAAAAACGTGCGAGCTCGATCCTGTACCAAGTCTTGAAGCTGGATGGGCTGGATTCAAGTGATTAAGTAAATTACCACGTGATTGCAAAGGTGACATTTCCTTCTAAGGTTCTGGAATGTATTGTTGCTATTGTTTATCTAGATATAAATGGTTTGCTTTCCTGCCAGCAGTCTGGCTTTAGGAAGAATCACTCTATGAAGACTCTCCAAAACGCCTCAGGACTGTCTGACCTCTATGGTGCCATAGATGTCGGACATCTCTCTCTCTCTCTCTCTCTCTCTCTCTCTCTCTCTCTCTCTCTCTCTCTCTCTCTCTCTCTCTCTCTCTCTCTCTCTCTCTCCTGACCATCTTTGATGTCAGCTCAGCTTTTGACTCTCTTGACCATAATAAGTTTTACTCCTTCAACGCCTTTCTGCTTCTTTTGGGCTGACAGACAAACCGCTAGAGTGGCTTCGATCCTTTCTGTCAGAGCGCACTAATCGTGTAGTCTTTGGCTCCTGTAGGTCCAGCTGGGTTCCAGCCCCCTTTGGTGTCCCATAGGTTTTAGTGGTAGGCCCAGTGCTTTATATTATCTAATCGTCTGGTATAAGGGGTTTAGCTGGCGTCATGTGGGATTGTGCACCAGCTAGGCTATATGTTGACGATGTGCAGACCTACACCCATTGCCACCCCAATTGCGGTTCAGCAGATGTGCCAACTGCCAAGCTATGAATGCCCTTCTACTTGGTTAGCATCCAATCGCCTGCTTCTAAACGCCTCTAAGAATCAATTCATTTGTTTGGGTTGTGGTAGACGGCTGGCGAGCATTGACCGATGCCTGGTATCGGAAAGTTCCCGCATGTCACCTTATTCGATTCGGTCCGGGACTTGAGGTAACTTTGGATTAAGAACTTTGTTTTTCTCAGCACATAAATGAGCTTGCCCTTAGCTGCTATTATCAGCTACGTCAATTGAGGGTTATTTCTCGCTCCCTATCCCGTGACGCTGTTGTGATCCTTATCCATGATTTTGTTACTAGCAGATTGGATCACTGCAGTTTGATCCTGGTGGGTTTGCCACAGAGCCACTTGGACTAATTGGGCGCCGTGACCGGTTTTTCGTTCAGCTGCTCGTCTTAGAGGAGCTTTCCCAAATATGCTCCTGTTTCTGTATTATATGTGGGATGTATTGTACTGGCTCTCTGTCCCACAACGCATCTCTAATAGGGTTGCTGTTTTGGTCTGGCGGTGCATCCTTGGCTGTGCCTCGGCCTATCGGAGTGATCTTTGTCGTCCGCTTTCTGATACAGCTGCAGCCGTCGAGTCTTCCGATCTTCTGCTGGGGAGAACTCTTAGTCCCTCGGGCTCGCTCCTCAATTAGGCAGCACCGTGCCTTCTCAATGGTTGGACCTTCCATCTAGAATGGTCTCCAATTAGAGATTCGTCTACTGCCTAGGGGTAGTGCCCCTGCATTTAATAAGTTACTAAAGTCTAATTATTAGTGCCAAAGCTGGGCTGGGAGCGCCTCTGAGTAGGTCTCCCTTGAATAAATGAATAGATAGGTAAGCCACAATAACAAATGAAGTGGCAATAGTGCGGGAATGCTACAATCCAAGATATCATAAAGAGATCTTCAAAGTCAAAACCTTATAGGATCTGCTTCTGCTGTTGTGAGCGCTATAAATAGAATCAAACAGCTCAGAGACAGTCCGCTTAGAGTTTTCGTCGTTGTTGAGAAGATGATGGTCCCGAAGAGCGGTTCCAAAGGCCCCTTCATCCAGGCTTTATGAGCTGAGATATACCTATTTTTGTGTGTTGGCGGCCATATTGGACGCCATATTGGAGCTAGTAACATTCGGACACTATTTATTGGCACAACGATAAATCGATTTTTGGATCTTGAAAATATTATATTCGACACTTCATTTGCTATTGTAGCTTACCTCTGACCTGATGTATACATATATTTGTGTTTTGGCGGCCATATTGACCGCGATCTCGGATAGTAACATTCGGACACTAATGCCACTACGATAAATCGATCCTTGACCTTGATAATGTTAAATTTGATACTTGTTTGTTTTTGTAGCTTACCTATGACCTGATATATACTTTTTTCTGTGTTTGGCGCCATTATTGGCCGCCATCTTGGTTAAAATGCATTTTTTAGGGTGACCCCCGTGGTCGGATCGCGTGGATCCTACCAAAAACCATTACCATATGACCAAACCTAAGTACACAGAAAGTTTGATGCTTTTGTCCAACCGGTCCCCTTCATCTTGCTAACAGCCCTCACTATAAGCAGGATCAGCATACGCTCTGCCAAATAGTAACATGGACGCAGTCCAGCTGTTGAAAGAGATATCTCTCGATACGATCAACATGAAATGATGACTTAGAACAAGTTTACTGTAAATGGAACTTGATGGGATAAGAGCAGAAATATGAAGACTGCCTCATGAGGAGCGTTGAAGTTCGAATTTAGCGGGTGATGACGTTTAGCACGAAGGCCTGTACAGTATCTGTATACTTAAGTTATTATAGTAGTCTAATAACTAGCCAACGATTTACGATAATGCAAGACCGTTCATTCCAAACCCGTATTGCAGCATTGTTCAACATATATTTTACAATGCATTAAACTGGATTTCAATCGTTTCCATTCTCTAAAGCATTTTGTTGGTTTATTTTCAGGATGTATGAATTCAGACAAGGACCATCGTCCGTCATTTTATGGCATACTATTTGAGCTTCAGTGTCTTTGTAAGAATTTACTTTCCAAGTGCTTCCATTGAAACTTAATTTGTATGATTCCGCAGTTACTTGAAAGCTTGTTATATTAATTTTAGCCCTTGTTTTGAGTCTTGGGGAACCTTATCCTAGGTTTAATTGGATTTTGTATTTTAAAAATTGAGCCAGGTAGACTTTTGAAATTGGGTGATTCATTTAATTCTACGTGAATCATTCAATATCCATTACTCTACGTCATCATCATAACCTCTTTCATTGATCTGAATGATAGACCATTATCTTACAAATGCAGTACAATAAGATTAAATGCAAATGCCAATTCCAAAGCGAACAGAACGTCGGTTCTTTTAGGGCCAGAAATACTAACCTAGGTTTGGCCATAACGAAGATAATACACAGATTATTTATAAACACAGACACTATGAGGAAAAACTCAACGATTGTATTGCTGTTAACACTCTTCTCCATCGTAAGTCTTCCTTTTCCTTACAAAGCACTCGACGCTCTCTGACCATCGCCAATATATTTTTCTCATGTTTTTCAACAGAATCAGTTAAATCTCATCTCTTCGCTTCTCCTAGCAGTCCATACGGTACTCGATTCGCATTCTCCCTAGAACTGTGTCTTTCTTTAGCACCGAATCAGTGTCTCGTATCAATACCACTTCATCCTCCTCTCAGTCTTCACTCCAAAGTCTTCTCTCCAGCCTCTGAATAAGAAGTTTCATGCCTCGTAAATTCTCTCCCAACCAACAACGTCGGTCTATCTCCAACCCCTCTGACATGACGCAGTGCTCGTGAAAAGGCTGGTGCCATGAGATTAGCTTTAGAGTACCGTTTTAGAAATTTGAAGTTTACAAATGCAATTACGACTACATGTAAGACTAGATTGCAAATGATGCTTTAGTTTGTAAATCCGTGTGTAATATTTTTGGTGAAAGTATATCTTCGTAAATATTCACTATGTCTTTGTCAGTTTGCTCAGCCGGTGAAGACCCAAAGACAAATGACCTGGAACAGAAGGACAAAAACCGATTAAAAACAATTGGTATGATATGCAGTTTATTTGTTAATGAGTTCATTTCATTGACATAATGGAGATTATTTCTGTATTTCATCTAAGGCAACGCACTTTTGTCAAAGTAATGGGGTAAATTTAATTCTCAGAGTTCAATCCGGGATAAAATTGTTCCCAACGATTGCGAATCGTTATAACGGGTTTTAAATGCTATGGTTTCGATTTATGACTTTGTGTGTATTTGAACAATGATCACTTTGGATTGGTTTAACTTTGGTGTAACTGATTTTCTTGCTATTTTCACGTTTGGTTTAACAGATTTTCTTGCTATTTTCACGTTAGATTTTATTTATCAATAATTTTGCATGCTTAGCTTCGTGGATATAACTAATCAGTCACAACCTGAAATATAAACCTTTAATTCTATTAGGGCGTTTTTGGAAACAGAAGCATTCAGGTTGATTGTTGAATGCAAAATATTTCTGAAATATTTCTAAAATATAATTTCTGGAAAAAATGACGATCGCCTCACCTCTGTTTCGAATAAAGCGACCGAGTTTGATTAACGGCAAAAATGCCATTTATCTAAGTCTCTGCCTCTCTTTCACTCTTGTCTCTGTCTTTCTCTGTCTCTCTATCGGTTTGATCACTTTGTAAATAAAACTGAAGCTATTCGCCATTCCATCAAGGACGCTCCTTCACCTATATTGAACTCTAACCACTTAAATATTCCTGGTCTTTGTGCTTTTGATAAGATCTCTCTGCTTGAAATTTATAAGCTCCTCAGTGACTCCTCCTCCAAGAACTGTGAATTTGACTCCTCCCCAGTCTGGATAATTAAATCCCTTCGACATATTTTTACCCCATCTTAATGTTATTAATAAACTGCTCACTCAACACAGCTATCTTACCTATTTCCCACAAGCGTGCCATTATCCGTCCTCGCATAAAAACATCAGGCCTTGACCCTTCCGATCCTTCTAATTACCGCCCAATCTCTAACCTATCTTTCATCTCCAAACTTGTTGAGCGCGCTGTCCACCGTCAGCTTTCTAACTACATTGAATCCAAGTCCTTGCTGCCTCTTGTTCAGTCTGGTTTCCGCCGCTTCCACTCCACTGACACTGCTGTCCTTAAAGTTTATAATGATATAATCAAGGCACTCGACGCTGGTTTCATCACTGCTCTCCTGTTACTAGATTTCAGCTCTGCCTTTGACTCCGTTGTCCTTCAAGTGCTTGAATCTCAATTTGGTATTATGGCCTCTGCTCTTCTCTGGATTGCAAATTCCTTGACAAAACGATCACACTCTGTGCGCCTTGGTTCTAACACTTCTAAGTACTTCAATGTCCTCTTTGGCGTCCCTCAAGGTTCCATACTTGGCCCCTCTTGTTCATCCTCTATACCTCTGACAGTGTACACATTGCCTTAAAACATGGCATCTTTATACACCTTAATGCTGACGACACACAGCTGTATATTAAACTTACTACAAAAGACTTTGATAATGCTATGTTTCGCTTAATAACCTGTTTCACTTAAATCCAATCATGGTGCGCATCTATGCGCCTTAAACTTAATGCTTCCAAAAAAGAACTTATTTGGGTTTGCCGCCATCTATTACCTAACTCACACTTACTCGACACTGTACTCAATATTGGTCCAGGTTGTTCCATCAAACCAGCTGATGTCCCAAATCTTGGTGTCCTTCTCGATAATTCACTCTCCATGAAAAATCAAATCTCTATAACCAAATCCATAGAACGAGAATGCGTTACTTCGGGCTTTAATATTCGTTAATATTCGTGAATATTAGGGCATTTTTAATATTCGTAAATATTTTTTGATGACGTCACTGTTTTTGCTTTGTTTACAACTAATTTAACAACATGTGCAGTGGTTTTGCGGCGATATACTTAGTGCTGTGGTCCGTATGGTGGTACGCTTAGAACTCAGACTCAACTTTTCCCTACTCATAAGGAACTCTGTAATAAAGCCGACCTTGACCAGTGGTGCAGGAACCTACAGAGCCAAAAGCGCCGAAGCTCACACAAGTTTCGGCTTTGGGGCGTCGAGGCGGGGCATGCTCACACAACGTTTTTGGAAATATTAATATAATTTGCGCGCTAAATTTTAATGGTGCAGGCCGATCGGCTATCAAATCAAATGAACCGATTCAGAGTCTCTCTCTCTCTCTTTCTCTCTCTCTCTACGATCTCTACGATCTCTCCCGTCTCTCACTGTCTGTCCGTCTATCTCTGTCTCTCTCCGGTCTCTCTATTATAATCTGAAACTCCTGCACTCAGTAATTCTATATAATTTTAAGCTATGTGAGTTGCGCCAGCATATAATATTATTTCAGTCTACATGTACGTTCCAATGATGCGCTACGCCTACGCCCTTGGCTTGACTTATATTATGCCAGTTCAGCTGACGAATATTGAATAGAACTGTCATGAAGTCGTTGGCCGTTTGCCTATATATGCCTTTGAAATTGCTGGTATTGGCGCCAAATACCTATCAATGCCATTCGATATAATGAAAAGTATAATTTTACCCACCTTAGGTCTGTACTTGGCTGAGTAAATGTAATATGTAACTGATCTTATGCATATTTTTGGCACTGATTTTTGCAATTAATCCAGGATTTTGAAGTATTAGGAATTAAAAGAACTAAAATAATTTAGTATTCTTAAAATTCGTTGGCCTGTTTTAATATTCGTCAATACTCGTCAATTTCTAAAAATCTTAATATTCGTAATTTGCGCATACTCGTTCTATGACCAAATCCTGTTTTTTCCATCTCAGACGCACACGGCAAGTCAAGAAAAGCCTTAATGAGAAATTTCTCCGTATCGTAGTACAGGTCCTTGTCATTTATAGAATCGACTACTGCAACTCAGTACGTTACGGTCTTCCTGCATCTACCCTTCAACCTCTTACTACTGTTCTTCATTGTGCTGCTAAGCTTATCAAGAACCTAAATCCTCGGTATCAAATCACACGAACCCTTCGTGAACTACACTGGCTTCACATACAAGCCCGTATTAATTTCAAAATTTGTCTTCTAATGTACCGAATCTACACAAACACACTTCTCCTTCCTACCCTTCTTCACTTGTTACACCCTGTTCCTATCTCCATTCCAGACGAGGGCTACGTTCATCATCTCAGGGTGATATTGTTGTGGCGCGATCACTCAAAAAACTTGGTAACAGAGCATTGGCGCTAGCCGGCCCGGCTGAATGGAACAAACTGCTGAACTTTATCCGCAAATCCTCAACATTATCAATTTTCAAAACTAGCCTTTAAACTTATTTGTTTAAGATTTACCGTGATTGATTTTGCTGTTACGCGCTTTTGTGCAAGATTCTTATTTTGCTTAGGCGCCTTGTGCCGCAACATATAGATATTTGGACGACGTATTCTGCAACTATAGCGGCTAATTTTAGACCTTTGGAAGTTAAATCTCAGTTAAATCTCAGTTAAATCTCATCCCTTCGCTTCTCCTTGCAGTCTATACTCGATCCACACTCCCCCTCTGTATCCTTCTATAGCACCGAATCAGTGTCTGATATCATTACCACTCCATCAGTAACTAAAAGTGATAGACACGTGATTCTAGTATCGATAACAGAGCTTTCAGGTTCAGAAGGTCACAAAGCTATTTCTGACATTGAAGGTTGAACTTCATTTTCAAGGTCGTTTGCCATTGTTGGCAATATTATCAGTTTCTGAGTATCCGTAAAGTATAAATAGAATTTCTCTGTCTATCACCGGTGTTGTGGAAATTTTCAAGTAAAGTACCATCAGCAACTGTATCCCATATATTAGATTTTTCTGCCTTTCCATTATGTAACTCGCTGCTGTTTGTCAGTCTGTTCTATTAAACGAAGATATATAATATCGTATGAACATTAGGGTGGCAGTGAAAAAAGTATTTTTTATAATGCCAGGGACATCCCCCAGTTCTGTTCGTATTGGTAGTAGAAACTCATGTGCAAAATCTTTTAAAAATATTCCATTATTTAGGGGTGCCACATGACAACTTAAATTTTGCATATAAAATTATGCGTCATCGAAGCCGAAAAAATCTATTTTTTATTTTTTTCAGGAGCTGGATGAAAGTTAGACACTACTAGAGCCTATTATTTGATTACTGTGATATGTGATGAGTGCTTTGTATTGTATTGTATTTTCGTTTATTCAAAACTGGCTGTCATAACGCAGCCAACGACAAAAGTGCGTAACTTACAGTTAAACCAGTATACAATGGATTGTTGGATACCTTATTCTCTGACGACTGGTTTTATAAATAAATGATTAAATAATAAATATATAAATTGGAACAAACTGGAGCTGACGAGTAAATAAATAATTTTAATTTTTTAAACAATTTTTGGACTTCTGTATATTTAAGGCTTTCGTAAGCTTAATTATTTTTTAATATTTACTCACAATATCCCATAGTATCCATAACCAATTGCAAATTAATCCACCATTTTGTCATAGAGGAAACGCACTTCATATCAAAAGTAAATAATGTTTTTCAAAACATTTAATATCTGGCTAAACGCTAAAGTTTGGTTTCGGGTTATAATTAATATAGTAGAAAATCAGATTATAATTAGCAACTCTGTACAAGTTTTAAATTTAAATAATTTTTTTAGCTTATTTCAAAAATTACTTTGCAAGAAAAATTCTAAAATGCCCAATACCCAACACTTAGTCTAGTCTAATGGGGAGCAGGACATTACCCCCAGGACATTACCCACCTGCCATTACTTCCCCCCAATTACCCCCGTAGGATATTACCCCTGCCATTACCCCCGGTATTTAATATACATAGTCTATACATACATGTATTTTACATGTATTATATTTATTATTTAAATATAATATATAATTATAAATTATATTAATATATTTGTTAGCTTGTATCTTGTGTACCTGCACTGCTGTTTATATCACTCTAAGTAGCTGACCCACGGCATTTAATATATTATAGTCTATACATTTATTCACAATATACATATACATTATACAGTATATTACATGTATTATATTTATTATTCATTTATAATATATAATATTAATATATTTGTTAGCTTGTATCTTGCGTGCCTGCACTTCTGTTTATACATGTAATATATAATTATGTATATTGTATATTGTGAATAAATATAGACTATAATTATATATTAAATGCCGGGGGTTAGCTACTTAGAGTGATGTAAACATAGTGCAGGCACACAAGATACAAGCTAACAAATATGTTATATAATATATTATAAATTATAAATAAATTATAACTATAAGACATGTAACATATATGTATGTGTATACTATATATACTAAATGCCGGGGGGGTAATGGCGGGGGTTGATATCCTACGGGTGGGGAATAATTGGTGGGGGTAATGGCTTGAGGTAATGGCAGGGTAATGCCCAGGGGGGTAATGTCCTACACCCAGTCTAACGTATCCAGCGTTTCCAATCTCTTTATTGACTTACTTGTTTTCAGTACTTTTTAATTGGAAACTGACTAGGATTCATTCATTCCAAAAATTTAAACAGTTGGAACAGTTGCAGCTTTCTGAAATAAAGCTCACTTGCCTGTGACTACAATGCAACATGCAATCGGGAGGCTTGAGAAGATCTGCAATGAGTGGAGGAATTCACAAAAGGCAGCATATAGAGGTGGAGAAACACAGAAAGTCAAAGAGTAAAGATTTGTTGAATCATTAGAGAAAACATTTAGTATTTCACATTCTGATGAGGAAGTGTCAAATAAAAATCCTGAGGACAGAGCATTTCTGCAGGCTCAGCTCAGATATGGAAGGATGTCACGTTCGTAGATAGTTCGTAACCCAATCCAATCCATCGGTTCATTGTCGTACTGACATTTGACGATAACACTAATAATTATTGCTATTTTCTCTCTGTTTTTCTTCTATGTGAAAAGTTGCGGTCTGTCAACTTTCTAGTTTCAATAAACGAAATTATATAAGTTCAATGGCACAAGTGGATAACAAGTAGAAAAACAAGATGAAGAGAAACAGAAGAGCGACAAGATGAAATTAAGGCCAGAATTTATCAAGAGACATTGAGACAATCTATTACTACTACTCCAATGTCCAGATCCATTGGTATTAAAACAGCTGCCGCGTTATTTGAATCTGATTCTTCAGATCGTGATAATTGTGATATAGACTGCGTCGAAAACTCTGAGTCTGGTGATGAAGCAGAAACCCCAAAGACTAAAAGACCTCGCCCAAAGAATATTATCATTCTGCAAGTAGCAGCAGTTCTTGATCGAATGAAGGACAGCTATAGTAATGCGTGGAAACAGAACAGCATTTAGTTGGAGTGTCAGCAGACTGAAGAAAGGTGAGTGTGGTGAATGATAGGACAGAAACGGGAGTGGCATTGATACCAGAATAAAATCAAATGCTGACCAAGAATGAAGGTCAAAAGCAGGCCTTGCTCCAGGTGGTGTCCGAGCATCGAAAAAGTTTCCGGACCCCAAAAAGTCAACGGTCACAAAATGGACCAATAAATATTTTAATGTGTTAATGAAACTTATAAGGCTGAATAATGGTCACTAGTACTTTTTAATTATTCTACTTTTAAGCAAAACAATTTAAGGTTTACTTTATCTTACACAAACTACGAAAAAAGTTTACGATCCTTGTCTAAAATTGTAAAACTATTTATCTCATGTGGCACACCTAAATGATGGAATATCTTTATAATATTGTGCACACAAACTTAGTTTATCAAAAGGAACATAACCTGGGGCTGTTCCATCAATTTACTAAAAATAATATTTTTGAGCACCACCCTAATGACCATTGTATGACCCTTAAATTACCTTGTATTTCAAGGTCATTTGCCTGTTGCGGTTAATATTCGCTTTTCACAAAAGTAAGTGCGATTACTCATGGTTGTAGTGTCGGACTATGACGTCAGAAGATGAACTCTAGTGATATGTTGATATGTGTATAGAGAGAGCTAGAACATGAACTGAAGTAGGTGGATGAAGAAGTGTTTGAAGGACGATTAAAAGTGTTAAAGGTTAAACTGGTGTATTATATAGTAGTCGTAGGACACTATAAAGTGGCGACGAGGTAAAGCAACATTTTATATCAGGCGTTAAAGTCGTTATTTCGAAGCGAAATGGACATTCAGACAATTCCGCCATTCGACATTGTTGGTGACGCAACCTGTGTCGGTCCACGCTGGAAAAGATGGCGACGTTCTTTCGAGTTCTACGTTGTTGCAAAAGGAATAAGCACAGACGTTCAGAAGAAAGCCCTGCTACTACATACTGCTGGCATGGCTGTTCAGGACTTGTTTGAGACGTTGACCGACCCGGGACCAATTGGAGACGGCGAAGATGCGGCGGGCGAATACGAAGTTGCCATGCGGAAACTCGACGGACATTTTTCGCCGAAACTGAATACCCCGTACGAGAGGCATGTTTTCAGACAAATGCAACAAGGAACAAAAGAGACAGTGGACCAGTTTGTGGCTCGTTTAAGACAACAAGCGGGAAATTGCGAATTTGGAGAGCAACTGGAGGAAAACGTTCGGGACCAGTTAATCGATAAATGTGTTTCATCAGTGTTTCGCCGAAAGCTGCTGGAAAAGGGGCAAACACTTACTCTGGCTATAGCTCAAGATTTGGGGAGAACAATGGAGACAGTAGCCGTACAAGTTCAGAAGATGGAACAGGTACCATTTGCTGTTAATCTTGCTAGAACACAAAACAGGGGCAGTCAGAGGAGTCATGTTAGCACACAGAGCTGTTATCGCTGTGGCAAACAGAATCACATGGCAAAAGACCCACATTGTCCTGCAAAGAAGGCTAACTGCAGAAGGTGTGGCCTAATAGGCCATTTTGAAGTTGTTTGCAAAACAAAACTGGAATCAAAAAGACCTCCACAGAAACATTTTGCAAGTCATTCTGTCGGTGCAACGAAACGGGTGCATTGTGTGGAAGAAGAACCAAGGAATGACAAGCCAGAATACATTTTCAGTCTGTCTCAAGAAGAAAAAGGGAGCGTTACACTCAAGGTTGGTGGAGTTGATATCGAGATGATGATCGACTCCGGTGCTTCATGTAATGTTATCGACCAAATCACATGGAATGGAATGAAGAGACAACAGGTGAAGTGCGAATGTAAAAAGACAACAAAAGACATCTACGCTTATGGATCTCAGACGCCTTTGAAGGTAATTGGAATGTTTACAGCCAAAGTGACCTTGAGACAAATAACAATCGAAGAAGATTTTTATGTCATAGAAGGGAATGGGAAACCATTATTAGGAAGAACAACTGCTGAGCAACTGGGAGTTCTTCGAGTAGGACTTGGAGTTGGAGAGATTCGTACAGGACAGGACCTTCTAACAGAATATCCAGAGTGTTTTGATGGAGTGGGAAAATTGAAAAGCTTCAAAGCTAAGTTTTACATCAATGAAGATGTGAGACCAGTGGCACAGCCAGTAAGACGCATTCCGTACAACTTAAGAGGAGCTGTGGAAGAAGAATTGGAGAAACTCCTGAAAGCTGACATAATCGAGAAGGTTGAAGGCCCTACACCGTGGATAAGTCCAATCATAGTCGTACCAAAAGGTGGAACAAACGAAATCAGAGTATGTGTAGACATGAGACAAGCAAATGAAGCAGTGGTCAGGGAGAGACATCCAATTCCAACCGTGGATGACATCCTCTACCATTTAAATGAAGGAACAGTATACAGTCGTCTGGATCTTAAATGGGGATTCCACCAGATAGAACTAGATGAGGATTCAAGAGGAATAACTACCTTTATAACTCATACAGGGTTATACCAATACAAACGATTAATGTTTGGAATATCATCAGCACCTGAACTCTACCAACACATTATTCAGCAAGTTTTGACTGGGTGTGCAGGAGCTCACAATATAGCAGATGATATTATAGTACACGGGAAGACACCTAGGGAACATGATGAGCGCTTGAGAGCAGTCTTGGAATGCTTAAAGAGAAATGGATTGACTCTGAATAGAGCCAAGTGCCAAATAGGAATGCATAAAGTTCAATTCATGGGCCATGTGTTGAGCTGTCATGGAATTGGACCAACAGAAGCAAAAGTCAAAGCTGTCACAGAAACAAGAGAACCGGAAAATGCAAGTGAAGTCAAAAGTTTTCTTGGTCTGGTCAACTTTGTGGCTCGGTATATTCCTGACTTGTCAACTGTCAGTGAACCACTACGACAACTTGTAAAGAAGGATGCTCAGTTTGTGTTTGGTCAAAAGCAAAAGGAAGCTTTTGCAGAATTGAAGAACAGATTGAGTAGTGCTAAGACGTTGGCTTATTTCAAGCAAGGGGCACCAACACAGGTGATTGCAGATGCAAGCCCTGTCGGTTTGGGAGCTGTGTTAATACAGAAGCAGAATGGAGTACACAGAGTGGTGTCATATGCAAGCAAGAGTTTGAGTGCAGTGGAAAGACGTTATTCTCAAACAGAAAAGGAAGCATTGGCTTTGGTTTGGGCATGTGAACGGTTCCATCTGTACTTGTATGGAAAGGAGTTTGAACTTGTGACAGATCATAAACCACTTGAAGTCATATATTCAGCACGATCAAAGCCATCTGCTAGAATCGAGAGATGGGTCTTACGATTACAGTCGTACAATTTCAAGGTGAAGTATGTACCTGGACGTGAAAACATCGCTGATGTGTTGTCTCGACTGTCAAGAGGACCGGTAATGGAATATGATGAAGGTGATGACTACATAAAGTTTGTTGCAGTGGCAGCAACTCCAAAAGCCTTGTCAACCAGTGAAATAGAAAGAGCATCGGCAACAGACAAAGTACTGTGTGCAGTTCGAGAAAGTTTGAAGAATGATACCTGGGAAAAAGGGAAAATGGTCGAGTACAGAGTGATAAGTGAAGAACTGTGTGTCATTGGACAAATATTACTACGAGGGACAAGAATTGTGATGCCAGAAGTTCTGCGAGGACGTACATTAGAACTGGCTCATGAAGGTGAAAGGACATTCCTTTCAAGAATCATTACTTCTACTCTGTAATATTTACGTTACAACTAGACAGTACTAGTGACGTAAGGATATGGACGACGGATGGCGTTAACGCGTGATTGACAGGCTCAGAGAGGCCTGTTGTGTGGAAACCGAAGGGAGCATCGCTAGAGGCGTGTCCTTCGGGAGTATACCCAAAGAGAGCAGAAGAAGCGAAGGCTGTGATTGGTTGAAGCAGCCCGATATTGACAGAGCATGGCAGCTGACGCGAGTTGGCCAGTGCTTGCGAGTGTGTAAGTAAGCTGAAATGAGAAAGGAAGACGTGTTTTAAATAGACACGAATACAGTAGCTCGAGGTCAGACTAGTGAAGTTACTCTAGATGGTTGGTCGATCTAGCCACTCGAGTGAAGAGAAGTAAGTCTAGCGATGTCAACCTAGAGAGAGCTTTGTAACTAGCTGCACCCGGAGAATCCTGCCAGGACGGGATCTTCGTGAATAGACGTCTACAGAAAGACGAGGAACAGAGAAAAGCTGACGATATGACTGAATAGAGCACTCGTTCGGTCGATGTAACATAGCGTCGTTGTAAGTGTACGACCTATGCATCCGCTGAGAACGGAGCTGACTCGAACAGTTAGTCATAAGAGGCCAGGACGAAAAGTGCGAGAAAGACCGTCAGTGCGACAGTTATTGTTTTCGAGTGAACGTAATCTATGGTGAAAACGAAAGCGGAGACGAAGACAGGAAACGGTGACGCAGGGAAAACCAAGCTTTAACAGTGAGTACCGCCCATTAATCCTTTTGTAGCGCATTAGCTCTGAATTAATCGGGAGCGCTACAGGATTATAGATACGGTTACGCTAGATAGAAAAAGGGGAGAGTTGACGTAATATTGCACGAAGTTGTGTGAATGTTAGATGGTGCATGTGGTGAAGTGTTCCGTGTGTTAATTCTTGAATGTGGTAAAGAATAGGCCCACTGTTGTATCTGCGAATTTAACGTGTGTTCTAATAATAATCATTGAAAACTTGTTGTCGTGTTGCGAATATGGATTTGGAAATGCATGTGGAAACTGATGAGGATGAAGCCGTGAATGTTGTGAATGATAATGAGAGGGCTAGATCCCCTATAATAGGCCACGCGACCCAAACCCAAGGGTCCACCTTAGACTCGATAATGACGAGATTAGAATCCGTCATGGACCAGGTCCAAGGCGAGCGATCGATGTTGGCAACTTCTATAGCGTCCTTGGAGGAGAGATTGAAGGGAGAGTTGAGAGGTATGTCCGAAGAAATGGACTATAGGTTTGAACAAATAGATGACCGAATTCAGAGCGGGGACCAAAAATTCGAAGCACGGATATCCGAGTTAGGAGGCGGGCGGAAGATTCCGCCACGGTTAGACCCAGAACCGGAGGACGATAACCAGATAGATAGGCCTAGGCATGGAAGAGAGGTTGAGAAACGAACCGCAGGCCAAACCTGGTCCCAGGCCGTGAATATAGATGACACCGCGTCTTGCCCTCAGGTCACCTGCGTTGAAACTAGTGCAGGGGTGACAACTTCTAACGCGCCTGATAGAACCGTGAGGAGGAGCGAGCGTTTACGTAGCCGTCCCAGAGTACGGTACGATGATCAAGCCAGGTTAGAAGGACCTCCCCTAGGACCACCACTAGTAGAAGGAGTGAGATGGGAAACCGAAGACAGATATACTGATCGTTTAGTTCATCAAGAATACCGGAGTCTCAGCTTCTCACCAACACGAATTGACTTAGCGCCCAATTCGGAGAATGTCTGTAGGCCCAACCTTAAGGCGACGAGGATTACGCGGGCCGGTGTAACAGCCGACCCACCAATAGTAAGTGAGCAAGTAAGATCTCCCCACCCTAGCAAAGTGGCAGAGATGGGATCTCGGGAACCCAGCTGCTCGCACGGTCCGTCTACAAGAGAGAAGGGGGTTGAGGCATCTGATCTAGACCACGAAGCGGAGGAAACGTGGAGACGGAAGCCCCAATACGTGTCCAGCTATGAACGCCACAGAGAGCAGGATTGGGTTATGGACGAACCTGACTATGACGTTAGAGCTTGGCAGACCCCAGTAGGCGACGGCGAAGAACTGGCTCATGAAGGTCATCCAGGAATCGTGCAAATGAAGAAGCGGCTCCGCAGCAAAGTCTGGTGGCCTGGAATAGATAAAGACAGTGAAAGACATTGTCGCACTTGTCATGGATGCCAACTTGTAGGAATGCCAATGAAACCGGAACCGATGACAAGGACACAACTACCAGAAGGTCCTTGGCAAGACTTGGCGATGGATTATTTGGGTCCATTGCCTACCGGTGAATACGTTTTAGTCGTGGTGGACTACTACAGTCGTTTCTATGAGGTGGATATTACTCGAACAGCTACATCAGATAAAGTCATAGAGAGTTTGAAGCAGATCTTTGCTACTCATGGCTTACCATATTCTATCACCAGTGATAATGGACCTCAATTTGCATCAAATGCATTTGCCGAATATCTGAAGGAAAATGATATTGTGCATCATAAAACAACACCTTTATGGCCGCAGGCAAACGGAGAGGTGGAGAGGCAAAATAGATCATTATTACAGAGGATCAAAATAGCTCAAGGAGAAGGAAAAAACTGGAAAGAGGAACTTCTAACATACTTGTTTGCTTATAGAACAACTCCACATTCTACATTGGGAATTTCGCCAGCAGAAGCATTATATGGACGGAAACTGAGGACGAAATTACCTGAACTACGACATTCCGTTGTTGACGATGAAAGCATCAGGGATGAGGATCGGCTAAAGAAGTTCAAAGGGAAGGAATACGCTGATGACAGAAGACGCGCAGCAGATACAGAGATACATATCGGAGACACGGTTCTAATGAAACAGCCATACAACAACAAATTTACAACACGGTTCCAGACAAAACCATATGCTGTCAAAAGTAAAACGGGGAACTGTGTAACTATAGAAAGTCCTGAAGGAGTTCAGTACAAGAGGAATGTCACACATATCAAGAAGTATGAGACACGGTCAGAACTACCAGACACAATGACTGAAAAGGGAAGAGAAGTCACAGCTGGGAACGTGTCAAAGAACGAAGTCACAGCTGAGAACGTGTCAGAGAACCTGTCCGAACCGAATAACATTGTTGAACAAAATGAAACTATGGAACCAAATGAAACTGTTGAACCAAGCAATACAGGAGAACCAAACAATGGAGGGGACGAAACAGAGGTTGCAGAAAAAGATCCAGAACTTAGTCAGCGACCTACACGGAATCGACAGCTGCCAGCAAAGTTTAAAGATTTTCAGTTGTACTAGGATACACACGAAGGGTGTAGGCGGATCGCTGCCCTAGTGTGTTAGTGTTAGAGTTAATGTTAGTGTTAGTATTAATGATAATGATAGCGTTAGTGATAATGTTAGTATTAATAAAAGTAGTGGACTAACTACTGTGGAAAAGGAGGGACTGTAGTGTCGGACTATGACGTCAGAAGATGAACTCTAGTGATATGTTGATATGTGTATAGAGAGAGCTAGAACATGAACTGAAGTAGGTGGATGAAGAAGTGTTTGAAGGACGATTAAAAGTGTTAAAGGTTAAACTGGTGTATTATATACTCGTAGGACACTATAATGGTGGGTCATCCTTTTCTTTCTTATAACAGGTCATCGAATGAAAACGCGCTTTTGTTACCTGAAAGAATATTTTCTTCCTCAAGGTACGAAACATAATCCACTGATGTACAACATAGAACTCACGTGAAACGTCATAACATCACCAAAGTTCCAGAAATAAACAAAATGACCGCATGATATTAAAGCACACTTCCTGTTTCATTTTCGTGGTACATTTTTATTGTAGGTTTGTTTGAAAACACATTAATCTAAGAATTTGTGAAACTTAGGTTTAGGCCTACTTGAAGTTTTTTTTATATAAAAAGCTAACAAATGACAGTATTGATTTCCAATGCTTAACATCTTATGGCCGCCTGGGCCTTTAACTTTCATCGAATTGACAGTCATTACCGTTTTGTCTATTTTATCTAATTTACTTTACAGAAAAGAAGTTCACTTCTTCAAAGGCTGTAAAAACAATCAAAGACCAAACGCTACAAGTAGGTCGTTTTAACTACTGAAACAAGTTTAGGACAATATGACACTGATAGCCTATCTACATTTTATGAGTTGAGAATGTAAATAGGGACATTACCTACAGCGTTGGTGTCTAATCAGTCATAACTTCCAACAGTTGAAGCCAAGACAAACCATGTACTTCTATAGCAAAGTATCTCTTTGGGAACGAAATAGACGTACATGACGTTCACAGCATAAGTAAATGTTTTCATCTTGCATCAAGTTTAGACCGAAGTTGTGCAGTTTTATTCAAGCTAGTTGTTCATCTAATAATTAGACGAACAAATAGCTTGAATTATTCATTCATTCATTCATTCATTCAGAGCATTTATATAGCGCCCCTTCAAGAAACTACTCAGGAGCGCTCCCGGCCCAGCCACGACTAAAGAAAAAGACTTGAGGGACTTGTAGAACCCTGTCAGATGGCTTAAAAGTAAAAAACGGAGCTTAAGTGGTAGGTCATTCCAAATGGAAGGGTCAACAACCGAGAAAGCACGGCGCTGCCTAATAACCAAGCGAGTCCGTGGAACAAGGAACTCACCCCTCGTCGCAGAGCGAAGCACCCGACGCGCTGGAACATCAGACACTGGGCGGCAAAGATCACGCAAGTAAGATGGAGCGCAGCCAAGAACACAACGAGAAACAAGAGCAGCAATGCGATATGAGATACGCTGAGATACAGGCAGCCAATGCAACACATCACGCATGTATGCAGAGACAGGAGAGTACTTAGGAAGCCGTCCAATTATCCCATCCACAAATTCGGTTCTTGAATTGAAAACTAGCTATGCAGATTTTAAGTCCATGTAAGACCAATGACTGTATCCATTAATTTTGGTAGTAGATATCGCATAAAATTTTGTAACGCGGCCCATACCAACACCAGGCGCTACTCTTGCGCGTTCGAACGATACGGGAACTTCATGTAGTCCTGGGGCGGAGGGTAGAAAGAGGCCTATGCAAACATTGTGGTTATTATTGTGAAATGGTTAAACAGCAAATTGGAGGATTAAAATGTCAATGTCAAAAAGAATGGACCGGTTATCATTGGTTACCATTTGAAAACTAGTTGAACAAATTTTGTATGTTGTGGTGTTATAGTTTTATCATAGTTGTAAAAAACGGTAAATAAAAATAAAAACGGAAACATCGTCGTTTTAGGCCTATTGGAAAAAAATAAAATACGGAAAAAACGAAAAAGCGGAAAAGAAAAGAACTAGACTTTGTTACATCTTTTACTGCATTTTTAAATTAAAAACCTTGTTTAGCAGTTTACACAATTTAATTTTAGTCAGCAAATAACATAACTTTATTAGTAAACACCAAGTAACAGTAATCTGCAAAGATTATTTTCTTTTCATAAGTTTGGTTTAAAAAAGAAATTGAGAAATTAAAAATATTGAAATCTTTTCAAATTTAAATTGTATTCGTAGGTCCACATAAATCCATGCTGGCATAAGCAATTAAAACTAAACTTTGTAAGTATACAGTGTACTTAATTAAAAACTTGTAGGTCTACTTACAATTATGACATAATGTTAAGAACTTGATATGTGAGTAATATCAGTCAGTTTATAAGTAAATCAGAGATTACTGAGTACAAAGACAACATTTCGCATTTTGGATAACTTAGAAATTCAAATAACTTTTATAAATGTTATTTCCTGTAGGCCTACTGTGCCGTTTATTTCTTAACTGATGACACTAAACAGTGACGTAGGCCTAAATTAGATGAATCCTTGAAAGGACGGAGATAACGTAAGGGTATTAGACAAAAATTAAATTAAACCAATAGTAACAGACAGTAAATAAATAAATAAAGTTACATATAAAATAATAAAAAACGGAAAAAACGTGACAAGAAATAAAAAACGAAAAAACAAGGTTTTTTGGAAAAAAATTAAAAACGAAAGAAACCTTTTTACAACTATGGTATTTTTCAGAGGTAATTCAGTCAAACAGCTTGCAATGGACGAAGAGCATTCAGTCTGGGATGAGTTAGTTAGTTAACTTGCAATAAATTAAAACAGGGAATTATTACCCAAGAAAGGTATTTATTAGGACTAGAGTTTCTTGAGTTTACACAAATCGCAAATGTTTGCGACTGTTTGCCCGAGGTTTTGATTGATGAACATGTAATTTCAGTTGGAAGCTTGTGGTAAGTCTTATGTCAGGGCGTATTGCGAAACCCATCTGGCAAAGATTATAAAAGGTGCCAGTGTTCCGGTGCCTTGTCGTTCATGTAACAAGGAGTGCAGAGCGCAATCCCCATTGCCGAGGTTGTGGTAGAGACAACAGTCGTTCGCGACAACTTGCTACTGATGGCGCGCAACGCGACAGTTCACAGCGGTCCTACTCGAACTACTATCGTAATCGTACATTTATGTAGCGCCACTTCAAGAGAAAATCCTCAGAGGTGCTCACGACCTGATAACACCAAACCACAATCGAAAAGAATGGTTTTCAAATGCTTGCGGAAAGAGGGCAAGGAAAGACCAAGAAGTTCACTACGGAGGTTGCTATCAGTTAGAACACAAACTCAGAGAAAGACCTGTAAATAGAAATACAAAACTTCCTGCACAACGAAAGACAGCAGCTTATCAACGAATTTTAAAAAAGAGGAAGGTTGATTTGGGTGAAGTGTGCAGGATATTTATGAAGAAGGTCGAGTATGCCTATTTAGTTATTCGCCATTCACTTTTGCTAACCGATCTATAGGTGACTCTGTGTTGACGAATCAGTCAGCAGATCTCTGAGAGTCTTTTTGTCATATTGCGCAGTAATTCTCAGCTGACAAATTATGAATACTGGTATTTGCATGCGCGACCCAGAATTAACGACGCGTCATTGCAGAACCGCCTGATGTACGGTAGTTTGAGTGATTGGTGATCATACAACACGCCATTCACTTTTGGGAAAGAACAGTTCAGGGCTAGGTTGCTGCTGCATGCAGCAGCGACCTAGCCCTGAACTGTTCTTTCCCAAAGACGCTCGGATCATAATGATGTGTTTACTGTTTTAACGTGTACATGTATGATGTCCAAAGACACAAGCCCCAGAACTTCAGTGATTAATTTCAAAAAGCCTCAATGACATACATAATTATATGAACTACATTTGTAGCTTAATTATAAACAGAGACACGTATTTATAGTTCTTCAAGAACCTCTGAAGGTACCACCACAATATCGGCTAATATTATCAACCAGTCGCTCCAGGGCCATGAAAAAAAATTAAAACACTTTTAATCATTTTATTTCAACATATTCAGTTTCAGACGATTAGAAACCAAGTCCTAATTTTGTATTTATTTTTTTATAGAAGAAGAAACAAATGACGTCGCAAGCAAACTCTGAAGCTAAAGGTAATGTGAATGAAATGATTATGATTTCGCATGTAGCCTATGTAATCTTTATTTTCTTTCATTAGAAATATGTGAGTTCCATCAAAATAGGCTTCAAATTCATTACATATCAGCCTTTTAGACGCACATTTTCGGTCTATCGAAATAGTTATGTTTCAGCACGGTTGGTTGATTCTTAAAAAGTACTACTGTACAAATGGTAAAAAGGGTACCTTCAGTGCCTTTGGACCATCCGAAACCATGACCAGGGCGTGACCCTTGGATCTCCACTGTTCCACTTATAAACTTTTAGAACTGTCAGAGTCTTTCGTACATTCATAACGCTCTGTAAGAACCACCTCTGTTCTCAAATAATAATGCCTAGGTTTCTTTGTTTACTCTGGATAACAGAAGTTTTGCTTTTGAACACCTATGGTTTTGTAACGGTCCCCTAATAATAGATTTTTATCTATTTTCGGGTATGCACTGATCGTGTGAACGTGTTACCTATAAAGTCTCTATGTCCTTTGCGATTGGATGAATGTATGTCAAGTTATATAGTTCAACCAATCAAATCAATGCAACACGTTTCAAGTTTGAATAATATTAATTATCATAAAATCGTCAAACTAATGAAATGTTATCTAAATATGGTCTCGTTTTCTTGTCTAAGGTAATCTATTAAGATTGTTTTAATTCTATAAACTATCACCTATGACCCATTGTCATAGATAATTAATTAATTAATTAATTAATTACTGTTAATCATTAATTGCATCTGTTTCATTCAATACAGTCATCCGACGTCGACGATTATAGCCAAGCGACAGGTCATTTTCTCGCCGCTGTCTCACATTTTCGGATCATTTATGGCTCTGTATTGCATGACTAAACAAGGCATTACCTTCCTGATGAAGCAGTTCCAGTTTACGGGTTACCTCCAGGTCCTACAGGATAACAAGGTAATCTATATCCCTAATGCATGACAGCTAATTGGCCACAAGGTCGTCTACTCAGGATAGGCCTACGTGTGAATATCAAAACCTTTCTTTACACCGGTCATTGTGTAGATACTTTGAGCTAGTCCTTTATCATTTGGTAATACAATACAACGCATTTTAGTTCCCACATAATATATGGGAATTAAAATGCACTGACTACAAATTTGGCTGGTAGTTTTTTCACTTCTGTCGCGGCCTAAAGAAATTCTTATTTCCTCGGGGTGCTCACGCTGGGAGCGCCTCTGAATAGTTACTACTGCTGAAGGCTCTTTATAAGTATCCAAACACAATGCACTACAAAAGACTGATGTCGCCTTGCTTTCAGCCTCAATTTTACGAGTTATGCAAGACCATTCAGTTTGATCGCGATCTTGTGCGATCTAGTCGGTCGGCACATTCACATTCTATATATATATAGACTACACAAATTCAGTGAATGTCAGCCATTGGCCCTTCTGATTGACCAGTTCACCATACTAATGAATATTCATAGAAAATCAAATCGTAATCGTAAACTTCAAGTTTATAGAGCGCTACTCTAAAGCTAAGCGCAGGGCACCAGCTTATTCACGAGCGCTACAGAGTACAGAGATGTTTAAGGAAGATGCGAGTCCCGTTGCCAAGGAGACCCGAAAGAGGAGACAAGGGAGCGGCTAAGGCGGGCTTCGTTGAGGACGAAAAAGCAAAAGTCGGATGATTGGAAGGATTAGGGTAAGAATTCTTAAAGATCTGTGTTGGACTATAGGTTTAAGTGATAAATAAAGAAACCTGAGGCATATAACAATGGGTCAGCAACTGTATTGGTGGGAGAACTGAGAATTCGCGCAATTCAGAGTAGAGGTGCAGTGTGACATACGGTTCGGTTGAAGAGCTTTAGGCGACTATTGACTGGGGGGACGGGAGAGAGTGAAATAGGAGGATGATCGCATAGAGTGAGGGTGGTTGGATGATGAAGAGTTCACGCAGATACTTGGACTGGAAATATTGACATTATGTTTCCGATTAGTTCTCTTTACACGATCTATAAATGAGTCGGCGACTCGGCGGTATCGTTAGATATTTGTTGCAACTAATGGGGCCATAGTTTGTAGAGTAAATTAAATATGTGGCTGATGTTGTCGCAGATTGAGAACATACTCATCGTTCCACCGATTGCTGTGCTCTTGGCCAAGAGTCCGGAGGTGGATAAGTACCGTCTGACGCTCAAGTACATAACCTGTGGTGCAGCTCCTCTCAGCGAAACTGTGGAAAACCAACTGATGGAACGATTCCCAGGAGTCAACTGTGTGCAGAGTAAATCAAAGATTCGAAATTCAGTTGATCCTAATCTTATCAATGATCATATTTTCAAGTCGTCTAGTCCAGTTTACATTTAAATATCCTAAGTACTGTGAGTTCATATTGAAAAGCCAGTCTGCACAGTTCTGCTGTAGGACCAAGGGGACCAGATGACTAGTCGAATTCTAACTGTACAACCTTATTAACTGTAGCGTTTTGAATCATTTTTCGATAGACCGCTTCCGTGTCTGTTTGAATTTCTATCCAGACCTTAGCAACGACCATCAACTGAGACCTTGAGAATTATTGCAGTGACGCTGTATGAGTTTTTGTATCAGTTTTGTTATAGCAAGTCGAAACATAAAAGTCAAAGCGTCTGTTCATCAAGTGCAGTATTTTGTTGGTATGAGAATTGGGTAAAAAGCAGAAACAGGTCTGTTGATTTAAATGCAAAACATTCCTAACGGTGAGACAGAGTTTAAATTGGATTAAACTGCGCTTGAGCGAATGACATCGTAAGTCAAGATGTCCTGGTCAGCATCGTCAAAATAGTACGAACGCACAGCATCTTAGAATATAATTGTTCATTACTTGCGATGCCTGATGTTTTTACATTTACAAGTTTACAGACCAACTTTATTCCTGTGTTCCTTTCGCATTCTCCTGTGTAGTGTACGGCCTCACAGAGGTATCTGGCAGCATTAGCACCATTCCGGTGACTGACAAAGCACAGCCCGCCGTCAGCAGAAAGGCCACGTCAGTTGGACCTCCAAGCGTCAACGTCCAGATGAAGGTAGACGACCCAATTGTTGCCACCTTTCCACTAGCTTAAAATATCTGAACGAATAGAATATAAAGTCATATCACTCGCCTTCGAGACACTTCAATCCTCCCAGCCCTCCTATCTCCGTCAGTTGTTCACCGTCTAACGACTTCGCTCAACCTGTTCCTCTTCTGCCTTAACCGCCCTTCCGTCACCTCATCGTAAAAATTTGCATATCGCTCCAAAGCCTTAGCTGATCCACCTCTCTGGAACAAACTCCCGCCACTATATCTCACTGCTCGTATCCAGCTCAAGGTCCTTGTTCTTGTCTGCCGGTCTTATTCTGGCCTAGCTCCCAAATACCTGTGTTGCCTCGTTCGCCGGCCCTATCTCCGCCACCTCTCACCGTCCGCTTCGCTCACTTGATCGCCATGACCTTCTTGTCCCACGAGCGAGGACTACTATGGCTAAATCTCGAGCTTTTGCCTTCATTGGCCCTTCACTATGGAACCAACTCCCTTCATCAACCCGTTCTTTGATGCTATCTGGTGGGCCAGGTGCTTCTTTTCGTTGTCTTAAGACCACTCTTTTCGCTCGGAGTCTTTCGCACTGGGAGCGCCTCTGATTGGTGTTCACTGTGAGAGGCGCTTTATAAATTTATAAATACAATACAATATAATACTATACGACAAATATCTGATCCATCCGACGAATTCAACAAGACCTCGGCTCTTGCTATATCTCTCCACCGGTTTTTCACTCAAAACTGAAAATCCCGATTCCTCCTCTTCCCTCTCGTTCCCTCCGTTACGACTTTAAAACCCACTCACCATAGCCGTCTTACTGCCTGCCTGATTGCCTGCCTGCCTGACTATTTGGATCTTGACCCTATGCCAATCGAATTTGTGTTGACCAAGCACCTGTGTATAAGCTGGTTCTCGCAACTTCTTTTTGAGGCGCTGTAGAAATTTCGGGATTACGATTAGGCCAAGATGCCGAAGGCGCCTGAGCAAAATAGGAGTAGGTGGCTGGAATAGGGCACGGTGAGCCCGGTCTTAGAAATTTTTGCAAAACTAAATCTTAAATGGTGCATTTTTGCATGCATACAAAAAGTCTTAATTTTGATCTTCATTATCAAAACCTCTTTACGGAGTGAGGATTTAGTTATGACTAGCTTGTTGCTAGCACAGCAATTTAAGTTCGCTTCATGCGTAGTGATTAATGACAAATTTGAACTTTAATTCTCAAATTGTGTAGTCTGTAGGCAATGCTCCGCGGGCAAGAAAAAGATCGTTGGCAGGGCAGGAGAGGCCCGCGGATCGGACTGTTGAGACCTCAGCGATAAGGTTTAATCCTCCTATGTGGGCCTATACACGAGGCGGCCTTTTCTCTGTCAAGTCGGTATAAATAAATGGGATCTGGCCGATCCATATCGGATGCTGCAATAAATCTTTCTCCACAAGAGCATGCCTTAATACCTTATCATTCTTTTTCAGACCTCCATTAGCCTCTGTAGCGCCGTGCACGGTCTCATGTCCAATGTAATGTACTACAGCAGGTTACTTCCTCGTCTACTTACTTGCTTACTTAAATGAACTGTGTGATAGAAATAAGAGTTCACTGTATGAATAAAACATTCAGAACTGCTATTCGTAGGTTATCGATCTGACGACGTCAAAGCCGTTAGGACCGAATATGAATGGAGAAATCTGTATCAAGGGCCCGACAGTAATGCTGGGATATTTGGGCGACAAGGAGGCAACAGAGTCTACGCTGGACAAACAAGGATGGCTACATAGCGGTATATAAACTGAATAATATGTATAGTTGCATCGTTTTGTGAAGGCTTAGATATACAGACAGACGGACATGCATACATATTTACATAAACATAATACGTATATAAATACATTCATTCATACGTAGCCTATATATACGTTGAGCATGATGTCAACTAGAGTTGTACGGATAAGTCTTTTTGCCGATTATGCCGATACCGCGTTTAGCGGATTATTAAATAGCCGATACCGATTATGAGACCGATTATTTCATTGTTTAGTCGAAATATTCGATTCCGAAACATAAATCTACTACTGCAATACGATTAGGCCTACACCTACAGTTTAGTTTGTTTCAATCGTTTTGAAGATATCTAATTTAAGCAATTATTCCATCTCTTCAGAATAATGTCAAACGTCTAATAAAAAGTTTTAAAAACTAAATTGACGTACAATCGTAAATTCATAGAGATTTTGCAAACAAAACTTTTTTCTTAAATGTTTTATAACTGACGAATTTTCTCGTTCTCTGATTTAATTGAATTTCGCTGGTAACTTAATAATGTTTCTATGGTTCCTAGTAAGTACTGTAATGCTGGATATAAATCAATAATATGTAGCGAAACATAAGTAACCTATTTTGACTATAGTTTTTCTTTTCATAACGATTATTATGCAAACAACAAACATGTTAAGCTTAATTATAATGATTTATTTCAGCATTTTCGCTGGCCGAAGTGGGGTCAGTAGGAATAGGTGTCACTAGGTGGACGATGGTATAGACGTCACATGGTATTGGTAAATAACCTGCCATCTGGCAAGTGGCGAGCAGCCAAAACTAAGAATTTTTTTACCGATTAACCGATTATTGCTGCCGATATCCGATTATACACATTGTCCTAATAATAGGCCCGATTACGCGTATGGCCGTTTAATCTGTACGGCTCTTTATGTCAACAATCAACTCTGAGTTAGGTTTGTCCTTTATTGATGCATTTCCGTTGATTTATTTACAATTCACTGTACAAACTTGTGCAAACCGCCATGCTGCTGGTTCAGTTTCCGCATGTCGTGCTTAAAACTAAGGACGATCTTTCTCTGTGAAATTTAGGCGACATTGGTTATTACGATGAAGACGGATACTTCTACATTGTCGACCGACAAAAGGAGCTCATCAAATACAACGCCTACCAGGCTAGTACATCAGCTCTCCCTCAAACAACTAGATAAATCAGTGGATGATGGTAATTGCAGCACTATATGACAAAATTCTGTGTATGATATAGGCCTATGTATATATATAATTATATATATAATTATATATATATATAATATATAGGATAGCATGAAACTTATGTAGCAATAGGTAATGTTTTGCTCAAATTATGTATACAGTATATGTATCATACATATTTTGTGAACTAAAATACTAGAGCAGAGCAATGGGTGACAAAAGCCACATGGATGTCTGTAGATATATGGTTAATCTGAATATTGCGTTGCGTTTTTTGTCTGTGCTCTGTGGATGTGTAGGTAGCTCCGGCTGAGCTGGAAGCAGTTCTCTTGTCGCATCCGCAGGTTGCTGATGCTGGTGTTGTGGGACTACCAGATCCCAAGGCAGGAGAGCTACCAACAGCATGGGTAGTCAAGAAACAGGGTGCGACAGTAACCGAACAAGAACTGGAACAGTTCGTCTCAGGTATATAAGCATTTAGACAAAAAGGAAGTCATTAAATGTTTGAGAAAAATAATTTTATATTGAAGATAATGCTGCCACTGCTGACGATGATGATGATGATGATGATGATGATGATGATGATGATGATGATGATGATGATGATGATGATGATGATGATGATGATGATGATGATGATGATGATGATGATGTAGGGGTATTGTAATAATTATGCTGATGATAATATAGGGTCTTGATTATGCTCATAGTGGTGATGTTGGTGGTAGTGGTGTAGATAATGATGATGATGATGATGATGATGATGATGATGATGATGATGATGATGATGATGATGATGATGATGATGATGATGATGATGATGATGATGATGATGATGATGATGATGATGATGATGATGATGATGTTGATGATGATGATGATGCAGAGGACTATGACAACTCTAACGACGATAATGGTGATGCTGCTGAAGAGGATGATGGCGACGATGATAGCGCTGCCATCTGTTGCTATGTGCAGGTCAAGTGGCTCCGTTCAAGAGACTGCGCGGTGGAATAAGGTTCGTTGCATCGATTCCTAAGTCGATGGCTGGAAAGATCCTACGCCGCGAAATGAAGAAAGCCATTCTCAACGGAAAACTCTAAAACGCAGACACTTTATATGTAGAGTCTTCTCGCCTTATTTCGTGGATGATGTATCTGTGTACCGAAGATGACGTCACAATTTTCACATTGGCTCGAGAAAGGAAATCTTACTTTTCGTGCAGTCTGACATTAAAATCTGTTTATTACGGGAAGAAGTTTGACTTCTTTGTTTGAACTGTGCACCTGACAATAGGCTATTACTACACAATTATGTAGAATTATATTTAAGATCGTGTACCAATATATTTTGGCATCTGTTATTTGCCAAAACAAATTTAAGCAAACGAACTAAAGCCCATGGTAGACTCATTGTAACATGTAGTCTTAGAATTGAAACGGAACATAATAAAAGCGACTTAGAACGCAACATTAGGCTACTGATACGGAACATAATTAACACTTACTCTGCCCTCTCTGCAGACCCTCTGGAAACCGGACTCGGACTTCTGTCGGACAGTCGGACTACCCTTTGAACAACCCTTCTGGCTCGACGCAGCGCTCGTGAATAAGCTGTTGCCCTGCGCTTGGCTTTCGAGTGTCGCTTTAGAAGTTTGGAGGTTACGATTACTGCACAGAGTTTGGCTGTAATAAGTGCATTTTAAACTGTTTTTGAAAATCTATAAACTTTTGGTTTCATGAATGAGTGCAGGAAGACTGTTCCAGGCAAGTGGACCAGCGACCCGAAAGGCTCGATCACCCGCTTTGGTTTTAGTGGCTTCAGAAAAGGATTCATATACGTGTATACATGTATATATGTATGTATATATATATAATCATATGCCTGTGCGCGCGATAGGTATAGCTAGCCTATGTTTGCGTGGACGCGCGAGAGTAAAATCAGCCTTAGCTCATAATGGGCCTTTATTTAAGTACAATGTCTTGTGTGAGATGATGGTATACGCGCAAGTACACTGTTGGCCTACTTCTGCTTTTCATAAGCGTTTTATCAATAATCTTCACGCTTCGGTGACTTGCGACCGTTGCTTTAATAATTGTGACATAGCTGAACACTAATACTGTCATATTACGAGCTTGGAATCTTTTCTAACTGTGACAGGACCTATCTGAAACGCGTAGGCCTGTATATATAAGCCATCTCTCGTGCGTTACAGGTGCACATTGGGCTTGATGAAAGATTAGGTTAAATTAATGTGCCTCCAGAACAACGACGATAGGTCTACTTGGTCTGTTGCCTGGCATATACACTGTATACAGTATATGGGTTATTGTGCACAGGAGCAGACAACTATTTCAGTTGGTGGTTTATCGTTTAAGGGTCGGCTGCAAACAGAATTACAACAGGTAAATTATTAGTATCCAACTTTCGGATTTCTTGAATGAATTAAGGTTTTGAAGCTAATAAGATCTTGTAGACCTTAAAGATGGGTGATAAGATCGGAGAAGCTAAGGTTTGGTCAAAAATCACATTTATGTTGCGCACAGTGAATATGTGAATGGATGCAGAGTCTATAGGTTGAGAGAAATAGAGAGATATGAAAGTTTCTTGAATTGGCAACGCAGGCTTATAAGTATGAATTCAGGTTTAGACTGGTTGAAAGAAATGAGATTTGACGATATATATATATTTATATATATATACATATATATATATAGGAGGAGATCTGGGTAACCACACGAGGAAGATGACCTTCTATAAAGTGTCTGACACTGTTTGGTGAGAAAGATACTAATAATTGGGTGTCGTTAGCTTACAAGTGATGAAGCTTTGACGAGTGAGCTGAGTGAAGTAGTGTACAGAATGAACAAAACGGCCCAAGAACAGAACCTTGCGGAACACCACAAGTGAGAGGTCATGATTGAGTTGAGGTTTCCGGTGCTTTAACTGGTTATTCTTATTTGCATTGCTTTGGTTAGTGATTAGGCTTCTGTTCTTCTTTACATTTGACATAATTTAGGTTAGCATAGAGATCGCCTCTGCTAAGATTTCTTGGAACGACGCTATTTACATGTATAATTCGTACTTACAGTTACTAATTTTAATTCGTCTTTAAAGTTGTAACCCTCCTATTTCTTAATGCCGATATAGTGACATAATTTTGTCATCAGTTACCCTACATTACCATAAAGCATAGCTGCATAGGTGCCATGGATCTACCCCAGGTTGCCCTCTTGACCCTGTTCGATGCTTATCAATGTAATGGGGGACTCTGTAAAAATGGCTGCTATAGGTGGCGCCAGGATCGGATATAGTATGGCTACTCTAGGTAAAATGTGTGCTCTGTTGTGCGTTAGGTTTATTTCATAGACATCTTACATTTAATATATGATGTCTATGGTTTATTTACGCTAAAGTTGTCTAAAGTTTGACCACATCACATACTGGCGACGCCTATCGCCGCTTAAAGGAACTGCTCACAGAGTCCCCCATTACGCCGCCTTCCAATCGGTTGATCACGACATCATTTTTACTCCGCCTTTCTACTTCTGTCGGCTTTGCTAGCAAACCTCTCGACTGGTTCCGCGCATTCTTATGTGATTGCACTATCTGTCTTGTTTCAATTTTACTATATCCAACTGTGTCCCCGCCCCATTTGGGTTACCCCAGTGATGGGCACTAAACTAATATTTTAAAGGTAAAACTGTGCTATTTATCAACTAAAATAAAATAATTTAGCTAAAGTTGGCAACTGATTTTGTAAATAAGTTAACTCAATCATTCAATCAATCAATTTAGTTTATTCTCAACATCAAGCTGACAGGTCGCAACTTGTAAATTAAAACTAGTTAGCTAAGCTTTTTCCAGCTGTTTAACAAACTTTTCACAAACATTTTCACAACAACAGAGGTTAAGTGAACTGTAATCACTTTCAAACTATGTAACGTGTACTAGACTAATAGTCCTACTACAGTTCTACCAGAAAATCATAAAGACAGTTGCTAATGTAAACGAATTAATGAATTCATGTTCAGATACGTGTACACTACTAGACAACTACCGTCTGCCTTTCGCAACTACTTTACAACAATATCTGATAGTAATCCGTACTACACTCGCTCTGCAAGCAACTACCGTATTACTTATTCCCGTACCAACACTCGTAGGTTCTCGTTCAAATGTATGGGTCCTAAGTCTTGGAACATCGTACCTATTGAGATACGTAGTTCACCTAATATCTACTTCTTCAAACACAAATTGCGAAATTATTTGATAAACCAGTCGTCTGAATAACGCGTGAGCACTGTTTGTCTAGTTAACTAGTTAAGTTTTAAAGAATGCCTTTTGAATTTGTGTTCCTGCCAACCGCTCTACTAGCGCTGAAATAAAGGGTGACCCCATTTAGCGGGACCTAGGTCCCTTGGGGGTTTCTTTCTTCCCTGTTGTTCCCTAAGGCTTTGTTTCAATGATTACTTGTGTTTGTCTGTGAAAGAAGGGTGCAATAAAAATTTTGGTTATGGTTATGGTTATGGTTATGATGCATCGTGCAGCAATGCATTTCACTTGACTTAAGTAATAAAACTAGTTACTCATGACAATCATTGCGGAAAATAGCTGTGTAGTTGCTGAGTTTGTTAAACTTTTTAGTTAATAACTAAAAATATTACTAAAACTATGGTTTTAACTAAACAATTAAACAATTTTTTTCTTGTCAAACTTTATCCATACCTAACAAAATTTAGTATCACTAATAGTTTTCAACTTTTTAGTTAACTTTTGCCCATCACTGGTTACCCAAGGCTCCCTATGCTCTGTTCGGGATTTTGTGGTTCTTCTTGATAAAGAACTCACTTTCGCTCAACATGTTAACACTGTCTCTCGTACCTGCTTTTATCAGCTGCGCCAACAGCGAGTAAAATCCTGCTCTCTCACCCTTAGCGCTGCAACTATAGGCCTGCTCTAGTTCACGCCGTCGTTACCAATCGCCTGACTAGTGCTCCTCAATAATATGCTGGCCTTTCACAGAGTTGGATGCTTGGAGCGAGTTTTGCGCTCGGCTGCGCCATTGATTGGTGGCATCCCCACTCCCCAGGGCGGGTCATGTATCCGACTACATGCATATGCGGTATGTACCACGTTGGTTGCCGCTATGCCCAACGCATCTCATTTAGGGTCTCCGCCTTCGTTTGGCGTTGCCTCGTTGGTACTGCGCCTGCTTATCTGCAGTAGCTCTGTTGCCCTATTTCTGATATTAGTGGCCGCCGACCCTTCGCTCTGCAGTCCGCGGTCACCTGATCGTCAATTTTTGTGCACGGACTTCCATAATGCAGCATCGGGCTTTCTCGGTCGTGTGCCCGAAAATCTAGAATGGGCTTCCTCTAGAGCTCCGGCTCTTACCTAGGAACTCTTCACCTGCACGTTATACTTCTCTGAAAGCTGTTTTCTCAGCCGTGGTTGGGCCGGGAGCATCTCTCACTAGATAGGCTATCTTGAAGGGACGCTATATCAATTTTTTAGTGATTGATTGATTGATAGGGGCCTATCTCTGGTAGTGATTCATGAAGACCACCGCGAAACTTGTAAGGTGGTGGTCTTTTGATACGGTCTCGGGTCACGTGATGAAACAACTACCGTACCAAGTAAGTAAGTAAGTACGTGCTTTATTGAACCGCCTGCAAACGCACTGCGGGAACATCAGAATGAATCACAAAAATCACAAATTTCAAAAATATCATAAAATACAATAAAACAGACATCTATGCATATTATGAGATTAAGGTAATAGTAAATAAAAACCATTGCGGTGATATTTAGTAGCAGTTGAATCACGAGGTAGGCCTACATATCTGCTATTCTTATATATCTAGGTCGGGTCAATGCATCAAGAATGTCAAGAAGACAACGTAAATCATCAACAACGTCAGTCAGCATAAGAATTTGCTTTGCAACTTTTGTAAGTCATTCTGGTTGTGATAGCCTACGTGCATTAAATTTCTTCAGAGTAAGAATAAATACGAACGCGTATGATTCTCATTACGTTTTGTTTTCTTTATTTTATTTTGATATTCTAACCAAAGATGATACATTAAGTACTTAAAAGTGCAGAGACAAATATGAATTAGGCGTAATATGAATCAGTATGACTATCATTACTTTTTCTTTTATTTCTTTTGCACTATTTTTTACTAGGCTTACAAATACTACATTCAATTATTATTACTAAGTAGGCCTAGGGTCTATTTGAGGAATAAGAAAAATATTTTATTTACCACACTGAAAAGTTTCCAAGAAAGGAAGAATCCAATGTAACCCACAATTACCCAAGATCCAGAATAGTTTGATTACGTTGTTGGCAGTATGCGAGCTCATCTTTGAGATATCATATCTATTTCGTCTTTGAAGGCCATCCGGAAAGGGCCACGCATCGTGATCGTAAGTTCCAAATTTCTAAAGAGCCACGCTAAAGGTAAGCGCAGGATATCAGCATATTCACGAGCGCTGGAACTAAGAATTTATCTAACTGTAGTGAGCGTCTTCAAAAAGTTCTTTGAAGGCATCATATGCCTAGATACATGCATATTGTTGCAGGCTGTCTAAGGGTGTGGAGTGTTACATCAGCTTTAGGTTAACAGGCGTAATATGACTCCCATAATTATGAGAAAAAGAAACGATCGACCTCAAGCGGCGACTAAACTAGCGAAAAAAACACGAAGAGGAAACAACGTGCACATACAGCAGAGGGCAAGCAACTGGTTCTAGAAGTAGGCTACAGCAATAGGTCATCCACGGGGAGAAAAAATCACTAATCGAGCAACTGGACACACCGAAGTATAAATCAAAGACAGTCCTTTTTACAGATATATATATATATATATATTTATTTATTTATATATTTATTTACAGGTTGAGTTTCCCGCCAAAATGTACCGACTTGTAGGCCTATGTTACTTAGTATCAGTCCTTACCCTATACGCAGGATGTAATAATTATGTAAGTCTTATACAAACAATGTTCAAGGCGTCGATGTTCAATAATACGATTTAGTCTGTTTATAGAGATATAAAATTGATATAGCGCTTTTTGCTCGAATGAAAAAGACTTTTACGTTGATGTTTTTGTTCTGATAGCTATGTTCACTTACCCTCAGTTGTTCTATCTGATTGTAGGTACTGTTGGTGACTTTTGTTATAGTAATCACAATATGTTTATACCCAGCAAAGACTAAAGACGCTGACGCTGTATTCCTCACCCCAGACCAGATTGAAAATGTCATCACACCGTCAAGTCCATGCGTACCAAAACTCGAAAGGGATAGACACGAAGGTCGATTTTACAAGTTCAGCAGCTCTAGTTTTCGATTTTACGCCTATTCTGCTTTTTATGACGATCGCTCTTCTCTGCTGTCCGATCCGGTCATCCGAATTATAGCGATAAGTGATGACTTTGCCATGTTTGAAGCCAATAATATTTCAAACTCTGAAATGATTTGCGTGCTAATTCATTTGCATGGCACAACTCGAGTCAACATGGAAGAGAAGCCATTGCCCTGCGGACCTGGCTTTCCGTTGAACGGCAACGACGCGATGCCATACGTCTACACATGTCCAACAGGTGGTATCGTTCCGAACTTTATACGAATCGAAACTACATTGAATGACGGGCCAAATGTTACGTCATGTATGCCGATCATATATCCACTGAAACGACGAAAACCGAAGAGATTCGCCGTTTGTGTTCCGGTGTCGTATGGAAACCTCGATCCTTATCACCTCATAGAGTGGTTGGAAATTCAACGGTTGCTCGGCGTAGGACTTCTCTCCGTTTACGATCTCTATCTTGGCAGCGAAGCACGAAAAGTGTTTCGACATTATGCAAAAGACGATAGGTTCGTCCAGATAAGAAATATGGATCGCATCTTCTCTTTCGAATATAGCGCGCACATACTCGAACTGGCCGTGTCCTTAAACGATTGTCTTTACAGAAACATGTACAGAGTAAAACGCATCATAGTTAGTGACGTTGATGAATTCATAAAACCACTGAAACATCAAAATCTGGCTCAGTTGGTTGGCTTCTTAGAAAGCAACCTGACCTTCAATCTATCAGTAAATTACCTGATAAGAAATAACTACTACTTCTTGGAATTACAGCCAGATACTAACATTTCCAAGTACTTCAAGATTTTAATGTACAGGAAAAAAGCCGACGTGAGTCCGCCACTTCATCGAGTAAAACCGATTATTGTGACGATGTCATGTACACACATGTATAGCCATCAATGTATCGGTCTCACAGCCAGGTACTCAAATCGTGAGCTTTACGAGTCAATTGACCCAGAAATTGCACTGAACCAGCACCACAGGATGTGTCCTCTGTTGCCAACGGAATGCACAGACGCTATGACTAACGCCACACAGGATGACGCTATGCTAGACTATTACGACGCTTTGAGGGCAAACGTTAAAAAGAAAATCGAAGCCATCATGGAAAGTGTTCCAACAGATTTATAGTAAACATTCAGGAATACCTTTTTTAGTTTAAATGTCAGTAGTTGCTTAGGTACTGGTGTGGTGGAGAGAAAGAGAGAGAGAGAGAGAGAGAGAGAGAGAGAGAGAGAGAGAGAGAGAGAGAGAGAGAGAGTAGAGAGAGAGAGAGAGAGAGAGAGAGAGAGAGAAAGAAAGACAGAAAGACAGAGACAGAGAGAGACAGACAGAGACAGACAGAGACAGACAGACAGAGAGAGAGACAGACAGAGACAGAGACAGACAGACAGACAGAGACAGACAGACAGAGACAGAGACAGACAGACACAGAGAGAGAGACAGAGACAAGACAGAGACAGAGACAGACAGAGACAGACAGAG
Source organism: Aporrectodea caliginosa (assembly GCA_020284085.1). Taxonomy (NCBI): domain Eukaryota; kingdom Metazoa; phylum Annelida; class Clitellata; order Crassiclitellata; family Lumbricidae; genus Aporrectodea; species Aporrectodea caliginosa. The sequence continues at coordinate 554,428 of JACEVL010000524.1, forward strand.
AGACAGAGAGACAGAGACAGAGGAGCGAGAGACAGAGAAAAGAGAGAGAGAGAAAGAGAGAGGCAGAGACAGAGACAGAGAGACAAGAGAGAGACAGAGAGACATAAAGACAGACAGACACAGAGACAGACAGAGACAGACAGACAGACAGAAAGAGAGACAGACAGACAGAGAGAGAGAACTGCAAGAAAAAATTGAAGCTGTTTTAGGAAAAGTTCAGAGTTTTATAACACGCGCTGATGTTTTAAAAAAACAGCTGGTTATTGGTCATAAAATACTTTTATGGAGTCCTCATGAACGCTCTGCACCCATGAACAACTAACTATAGGCTACTCTAAGCAGGTACCTTACAGATGTTCCAATAAGTTTGCTGAACAGAGTCAGTATATAAATTAATGAGCCTTTGATTTTCTCGTGATTAACTTTAGTCGGCCCTCATCGAGACGATGGTATAGTGTACATGTTGACTGACTGGGCACGTGAGTGGCTCAAGAACTAGAGTTGCACTAGAGTCACACCAGCCCCGACAAGTTATGTACGGGGCCGACAGACTGCGATCCCCCAGACACTAAACATACAGTGTCTACTTTTATGAAAATTAAGCATCGACCAATTATTAACGAGTGTGTTCGTTAAAATGTTCATGGATATCAAATCAATCAATCAATCAAATCTCTTTTATTGAAGCCAAATGAAAAAAAAAACACATAACATTTCAACATAAAGTATCAGGATTGGCCGCAAGAGGAGTCCCAAAAGGGATCAAGATCCCGCTAACTAGGGACACCTAGAACAACATTTCAGAAATATGAATTAGCTAAATCCTTGATAAACAGTGATATCGTACGGATTTTGAATGAAATAGGCCGGGGGCCTATTGTAATTGTCTGAATATGCGACACTATGATCCAGCCAATTAAGCGCACAGTGTCATACTGTCCCTTCTGCGTCCAATCAATGATGAACTTTCTCACGGACACTGCCACGTACACTATGAAGAAAGGCCTACGATAAAAGTTTTCTGGAAGCAGGACATAATGAGGGGTAGTTCTCGTTGAATATCTTTAAAACCACCTGTCGATCGCATCTCATAATTATAGTCATTGAAAGTGAAGCAAGATTAAACAAATCTGCTACAAATTAACTTTAAACTACTTGTAAAAAAAACTGGAGATACGGCAAGATAATTCTCAGGCGACGTAATGTCGTACACGTCTTAAGTTTGTTAATGTAGTTCATTTCTACTGTTGCTATCGGTCGTTTCATATCTATAAGTACATGCATGACATGTACACCAGCAAATCTACCGAAGCCATTTGAGGCAACGATCGAGCCAACTTCAAGGGCTCTTGTGTCCTGTGTGGTGTTGTAATCTCAAGCAATTAAAAAATTGTCTCGGTGCAATTAGCTAATTTCTGCATGTAATTGATAGACCTTATAATTGCCCAGTCTTTGTTCGATGTGTCAACTTCTTGATGTCGTTAAGGCTTAAACTTGAGACTTGTCATTGTCATTTTGTCCGGTTCTGCAACGCTGGATGTTGACTTCGGTGATCCTTCAGAAATGCAAAAACATGTTGAAAAATGTTTCGGCGACAACGTACGTCATGCTGCCTTACCCCAAAATCCCTCTCAAGAGAAGGAGAAGTAAACCACTCCCCCGTGTGATTATTCTTCCGAATATAACTTTTAACGATTTGATTTGCAGTGAACATTGACGTCTCATTGCCTATTAAAGATCACCATAACTTTATTTCACGTATTCATTATAAGCACGTATTTTGATCTTTGCTACGCGACTTGTCTCTAGAATGCTCTGAACAATATACTTGGCCTGTTTAAGTTGCGTCTGTGTCAACTAAATTTCCACAAATAGGCGATTATGATTGATTGACTGATTGATTGCTTAGATCTCGAACACCTACATGTAGAACACTTAGAGTCCCTTGATTTACCTATTTTCTGATTTCTGATTTTGATTAAAGCATAGATTTATAAATTATACGCATTTTAAATAATAATACCTTATACCTCTGAATTTTTATCTCCCCCCACGAGGGATGATTTCACACGATGGGGGGGGGGATAGAAATGGTTTATCCCCGGATACTCGATCTATACCGGTAGGCCTATATATATACCATCCTGGGGATAAATTTATTCATCCCCAGATAGTTTTTATTATAAAATATAGAATATTACGGGACACCGGCACAACTCACAAGACAGCAAGTAGGCCTAACCTACAAGTGGCCTTAGGGGCCGTCCATAAATGACGTCACGCACCTAGGGGGTCGGAAATTTGTGACGATGTGTGACATGGGGGTGGGGTTTGAGAAGTGTGACGTCACACCAGGTCTATGTAATGAAATTTAACAATTAACAACAATTTAATTTCAAAATATTAAACAGCACTAATTTTGAGTATTAAATTTTCATTTTTTATTATTTTAATGTATATGGGCACCATTATAAATAATTTTCTAATTATTTAAAAATTTATCACCGACAGATTTTTAAATACTTAGTACAATGACAATAAATGGGGTCTGAAACATGTTTTATTATCAAGTGGAAACTTTGTATTAGGGGGAGACAGAGCTTTGTGACGTCATTTTTCAGAGGGGTGTTACTTTTTGTGACGAAGTGTGACGAGGGAGGGGGTCAAAAATCGGCCAAAATAGCGTGACGTCATTTATGGACGGCCCCTACAGAATTCTACATCACTAATCTCATTTCACTTTACTTTGTAACCGTGTTAATTGCGGCTTGTCAACCTGGAATGTAGTTTCAGTTTAACGACACTGCACGTTTGATTACAAAGATCATTAGCGTCGCCCTCCTTCTTTATCCAGGCTTTGGACTGGCACTGTCAGAGTTTGTCAACCTGATTTACATTAAACAAATATATATATATATATATATATATATATATATATATATATATATATATATATATATATATATATTAAAGCACATGTTGCTTAATCTGCATAATATGATAGGACAGCCTGGACACGTAACTATATACTCAGCCCTCCACCACGGAAGGTTAATTCAATATCAATGTGGTCTGTTGGCAATTAATATATTGGAATGTGTTTAAATTGTATTCTCCATTCTTAAATTAGCTAACGATCAAAATACGTGAATAATATTTGCTCTCATTATATATAGCCTATATCTAACATCTAATCTTCATGTTCGCCCTCTTATCAAACTATGCGTTACACTAAGTTCTTATATAGGCCTAGTGATCTCTAAGAGTGGGTTGTAGGCCCTATACAACTTCACTCTTCTGTCCCTATTCTTGTTTCGAGTAAAGCGCGGCTCGAAATATACTCCTAGCGTGCTCTGAACTGTTGTTGAAGGCCCTACGCGGATGACAGTTAGGGCCTGCCTTCTGATCGATCCCGTCTGCAAACAGCTAGCGATCGACCTGGTGCAGTGAGAGATAGACCATCTGACCATGTCTCGGCTGGGGCAGACACATGCAAAATGAAGCTCAACCACGCTAAAATCCGTGAAATGGTAGTCCGACGCGGCGATAGCTGGGCAATGATGCTCCCAATGCCATAGTGGAAAACATGAAAATATTAGGGGTCATAATGCTATCAGAACAACTTGGTTTCGACATACACGTTAACAACATTATCACCAAGGCCAGACAATCAATGTACGCTCTCCGTGTCTTGGTTGCCCATTGTTTGTCAGGTCAAAGCTAAAAGTCGTCGTCAGTGTAACTACAGTTGCACGGATGTCGTATGCGACACGATCCTGTCTGATGGGGGTTCGTTGGACAGGAGGGGCGGGTTCGGTTCCAGGCCCATCGATGTCCAGGCCATAATAAGACGACTGGTTCGGGACTTCGGGTGGGCTTTCTTCCGGATTCCTATAAAAGCTTCGAACAGCTATATATGTCAGTGCGCAGACTCCCGTATCTTCTCGGCCATAATTAACGACCCTGCTCATGTACTACATGGACTATTGCACCCGATAAAACAGCTATAGCCTATAGGCTAGCTATATAATTATGCTCCTCGTGCTCATAACATAGGCTAGTTATTACCGCTGCTGACATTTTGGCCCGTAAAACATTAATTTTATTAATAGGATGCTTTACTCTGTACCAAATTACTGTACACTGCATTGTTTTATAAACAATAGAAATTAAAATGTAACATTGTAGATTATAGGCCATTATAGAATGTGAACCAAAATGCGGCTAGCATTTGGTGCAATAAAGGATATACTTACTTCTTACTTACTTACTAATAATCCAGCTTCACATTATTGTGGCTGAAATATATTTTGTAGGTCTTCCGCCATTTTGTTAAACGGGGTTCCAGAATGAGTGTTAATTGTATTGTATTGTATTGTATTTTCGTTTATTAATCAACTCTAGCTGTCATAACGCAGCTAGTTACAAGATTCGTTCATCGATAGTTACAGTGAAACGTGTTAATGACACACAACAATGACAGAAGATGCCGAAAATTTTAGTTGTAGAGGCAAGAATTTGTAAGACTGTGTGACTTTTGTGTTCGGTAAATTGGAATATATTATCATGTTCTTCTGTTAAGCTAAATTTGTTTCTCGAACAGAACGAACACGTCGTAAAGCCAGTGACATAATTGGGTGCGGGCCGAATCCCCGAAACCGGAATCCCCGAAAGGCATTTCGGCGTAAATTCGGCCGGATCCCCGAAATTGATTTTCTAAGTCCGACCCGAATGAATATAATAAAAAAATAAACATTTGAATAGGCAGTATATAGATATACATCAAGGCCACGCTAAGTCTATGTCATGTTTACAATTTAACTCTGAATAGCTCGGCCGCTTTCTAGAAAACTGTTTTCGGGGAATCGGGCTTTTGTCTGTTTTCAGCGTTTTCGGGGATTCGGGTTTCGGGGATTCGGGCCGACCCCACATATTATATTAAACACCTAAACATCACTATATTAAATAACCGGGTTAAGTTAACGTTTTCGCATCCCAAATTATGCACACATTGTAACATATTGTTTCAGCGTCTCAAATAAAAAAAGCAGACGTCCTTTACTGAACTAGGGTATCAGTAGTTTTGCAATGCATTAGACATAACGTCGCAAGAGAAAAAATCGTATGGAATGTAATATTTCTTACAGCAACTCACCATTAAAAAATTTACCAAAAGGGTGAGTAAGTGTGCACATGAAAGTCCTGAGAAATTGCTAACGCAAGTATTGTGGAACTCGAGTTTATGAAAGCAATTAAAAATTGTAAGAAAGGGGAATTGTTCCAAGATACAAACAAGGAAATTGCCAAACATTGTTCCATCCCTAACATAATTTGCGGAACTCAAAATCTGGCCAATTAGGATGGAAAAGTCCTCAGCTTGTTCCAAGCATACTTGAAGGGGTGCTATATAAATGCTCTGAATGAATGAATGAATGAATACTGCTGGTCACTGGACATGACGCAGCAGGCAATGATGAACAAAGTGCACTGAACACCAAACTCGTTTGCAGAGTCTCCATTATTTGTCACAACAGTAGTAACTGTATGCAACTGCTTCTATTTAGCCCTAATCCATGTTGTCCATGTTCTGAGTATGGACTTCAGGGTGATTAGGGTGGATGACGTTTTGTTGGTGAACAACAACTGAATTGTTGTAGATACCTTATCCCAGCTTATCGATGTTGGCAACACTGCCAATCCTTCAGACATAATATGGGTTCCAGGAATAACGTGTTGCAGGATAAGCTCCTCCAGTCTGTAACTTCCTACATTCCCGCTGAAAGCTGCCAAAACCCAGGTTCTTACATGGAAATGTCCTCTGTGATATTTTCTATGCAAATACTGGGATTCATATAGGCAAACTTATAGTATCGTGGGCTGAAGGATTATACAGTATCTTTGGGCATGCTGTGCGGACGACGGATGGTACCAGGTTTTCTAAAGCTGACAATAACTATAGCCCTGACCCTAACCGACCCTCACGCCACCTAACCTGACCGTAGCCGACACTGACAACACCAGTGAACTTATGCACTATAACCTTTAGCCCCTGATACTATAAGCTTGCTTTCATCTAAATCAGTGATCACTGGTTTACAGTTTATAATAAAAACACCCAAAGAGTCCCATATCTGTCCATAAAAATGGCAGCATTCTCTTGGCAGAAATTGATCCCATTTTTGACCACAGTGTTTGGTGTTCACTGTTCAGTGCAGGCTTTGTTCATCGTTGCCTGCTGCGTCATGTCCTGTGACGAACTGTACATTGTGACCACCAACTGTTTAATAGGCAGACAACTCTGAGTTGAATGGCTCGGAATGGAACCATCATCCCTAGAGCTTTCACCCATTGCTCCTTTTTTATGTCAATAGACTTACTCTGCACTGGGCATGTCTGATTTGGCCAAGGCAGCAGTTGACTGATTGCTTAGAGCTATATGCTCGGATCCTAATCATGTACTCCAAAGATTATTTCCTGCACCCCGCCATAGATTATTCAAAGGCTGATCACAAGTCAGCCTTTGAATAATCCATCTGGCAGTAAAAATGTAGGTGTTGAATGAAGTCTACATTTTATGATTGTGAAAGGTTGTTGGGTGCATGTAGTATGCTTTAACGTATTTGTTTTTGGATGTTGATAGATTTGGTCTTGAAGAGCTCTGTGGCTGTCAAAGAATGCCATCATTATTCAGGAATCGTAACGCATGACAAATAGTGTTGTTTAACAGACATTTCTACCTTTGAGCACAAACAAGACCAAACGAAATATTCTGCTACTAGAAAGTAGCAACACAGTTTATACATAGAAATACAAGTTATGACCAGAATCCTTGAAAACCATATAAAAGTGCATATGGGAGAAGACATTGCCAAATACCATTTTGATGAAAATTCATGTGAAGAGGCTAGTAATCAAAGGAAACACATGGATTTACACTCTGCAGAGAATTCATTACACCAAAGGAGCTCCCCTGAGACCAATACTTTAAATCGTTACTTGGAAACTCTTAAAGAAGAAAAGCTCGTACCAGAGGAGCAGTCTTTTGCGAAGTTTGGCCATTTGGAAGTAAATACAAAAGCCCGCACTGGAGTAAAGCCATTCAAGTGCCATTTATGTTCCAAAACATTTAAACAGGCTAGTGAGTTGAGAGACCACACGTATGCCCATACTGGAATAAAACCACACCAGTGTCAGGTATGTCAGAAAACATTTGCAGGCGGCCCAAGTCTTAAGTATCACATGAGAACCCATACTGGAGAAAAACTGTACTCGTGCCAAATTTGTGAAAAGTCTTTCCCACGGACCTCGACTCTGAACAGGCACCTGGAAACCCACAATGGAGATAAGGCTTATACGTGTTTGATATGTGAAAAGCCATTCCGGGAATCTTTTAATCTCAAGAGACACATGCGAACCCATTCTGGAGAAAAGCTTTACACATGCCAGTTATGTGAAAAATCGTTTGTGGAAGCTTCTACGCTGAGACGGCACTTGAAAACCCATTCAGGAGAAAGGCCACACACATGCGAAATCTGTGAAAAGTCATTCTTGCAGTCTTCTACTTTAAAGAGACACATGAGAACTCACACTGGAGAGAAGCCATACTCATGCCAAATATGTAAGAAATCATTCTCATGGATATCTTGTTTAAATGTGCATATGAGAAACCATGACAGAAAAAGGACACAGTGATACCTTTTACATTAGGAATCATTTATATAAACTGGTCACCTGAGATAAGTCATGCTGAAGAAAACCGTGTATGTTCCAATTATTTCATGGAGCAATGACAAAAGTCAACATCGTGAAATTCCGGAGAATAGAGGTGGGAAACGAATGTGGTAAAGTGATTTGATGATGCAAAACCTTTATAGTAAAACTTTGCAGCTGTGGAATTTATGATGATGGTTTGAAGTAGAAAAGGAGTTCATGGCATACTGTTCTTACCGTTATTATAACTCACCAGAAGTCAAGTTTTCGTGCCTGTCATGAAATGTTTATCAACTAGCTTGAAAACTCCACAAATTAAGCCATTTTCTGTAGCAGCTCTGTACTGTTTTACTCTCAGCTTGTTTTCTAAATCTTAACAGTGGGTGTTAAGATCATTTAGCATGTTCTGTGGACCTAAGTATTTCTGATGGCAGATAAAAACAAGGAAGGAACACAGATTATTGTGGAATTGTCTGGTAGTACGAAACAAATTGACGAGAAAGACAGAAACGTGGAATAGAAGATGCTTTTAGTATACAGATTTGAATGCATAAAGCCAAATTGATTGCATAGAGAAAAAGCTATCAATTGAATACCAAAAGTCGAGGAAACTAAATTGACAGAAAAGCAGAGAAGACGTCAGAGAGATAACCATAGATCTTTGAACTTGTATTGACAGATTTTGTTGTACTACACATGGATCTGTAGAACTACTCCAAGAACTAGCCAAGTATTTAGTAGGGCTTGTATTTTTGTGTGCCTCTGTGTTTGGTGCTGTGGACTTGCTACTTTGTGCCATGGATAAGTTCCTGACATGCATAGCGAACCCAAAAACTAGCACACTCATACAGTACATGGTTCAGTGACTGTTGATAGGATACCAAGATATCTGCACCAACATTATGATAATAATCTTCGTTTTATTATTTCAAACTGACACCTGCAGTATGATTACAATTCGTAGTATGAACAGATGATCACAAGTTATTACAGGAGTCCAATTTAACTGTTTGGCAGAAATGCAAGGTGCCCATCACGTTCTCCTGCTCATTGTACCAATGCCATCTGGCGAATGAATATGGCTGCGTTGACCTATGGGAGTGTAGCGGGAGCGATACTGCGTCCTTGCTGCTCTTCGTGCCTGAATGTTACCATTACCCTAAGTCCCCTTCCCAACATAAGCCAACCAACTCTGTGATCAGTGGATGCATGCCAATGTGTGTTGTGAAGTGATAAACAGTTTCTATTGTGTGTGTTTGGACTACTGTCAAAGATTCCTCAACCTTTGTGGAATTACGCTTATGTAGAGGACGCCTTAGAGCTTAGAGGCTCTTAAACTAGTGTGTTACCTTTTTTGTAACTCTTACTTTATGCATTTAATTTATGCTAAAGAATCCATAACCTACTTTTAAAGTGGATGCATCTTCAAACCGTAAGAGGTATCTGGCTTCCTGCACTAGCTAAAAATTTTGTATCTCATAGTAGGTATATGTTAATTTTGTGGACTTCACGTGGGATTATTTCCTAGTGTTATTTATCCTTTGTTATTTATTAGGATTTGTCATTTAGGCATGCATGCATTGTGTGCTTTCATGGTTTCTGGTCATTTGTTCTTAGAATTTGTCATGTATATCGTGCTTTGATTATTTGAATAGCACCGTTTAGGAAACTCATGAAGGTGTCGTGTATTAACACTTTAACCACGAGTGTGTACGCCATGTACTAAAATGCATGGAAAGCTGATCTCGCTCATTGTTAAAGGGTTAAACTATAAACTTACATGTGTTGTACATGTTCAGATTTTCCGTTACTGCGTTAGGAGTCTTGTAGTTTTGAATCAGCTTGCCATACATCTGTATTTAATGTCCTTATTAATGGTCTATGACTCTATGTGATGTTGCAATAAGTGAACCACATTGACAACATGAGTCCCAAGTCACACCTTACTACTTTCTGGAAATGATTAGAAAGGTGGTTTAATTTGAAATCATGCATATTGACTTTATACATAGTTTCATCAAACCATATCCTAATTATGTATAGTTTCGCTTAAATCTATCAATTTGTATGTTTATAAGCGTTTACATGTGATGACTTAATTGCATTAATCATGGCAAATGGAGATGACAAAATTTAGTTTTCATCCAAATTTGAACATCATTTTGCCACCCTCAGCTGAATAAGACGGATATATTATACTTCAGTTGAATGTCCACGGTGTGCCCAATTTTCTACTGAATAAGAAGGCTGTATTTAACAAGTAGGGGTATATGTCAGAGTCAACATATTTACACTTTGGTGTAGTAATGCATCACGTGAAGGAAAAGCAGTCATATAATTTTTATTGTATTGCACAATGTCACTCGGCCAATGGATTCGTCATATTATATGTAACACGAATATATTGTTATCTGTTTTGTTAGCAGTTTAATCTCAGTTATAGCAATTTTTTAAAATAATTGCATTGTTCTTTTTAATAATGGTATGCAATGTTATATTTTGTCTGGCATATTGCAAAGATACTAGCTAAATTCCTGATGATTAGGTGCATAATGAGAACTGTTTGCTAAGGAGATTATATTTCGTACTGATATATATCTAATGTTTCTCAATATTACAAGTTTGATGATCGTGATGTTCAACTGATATTATCTCTGAACTGTTTGAAATATTGACTTGTAGTGATACATTGTTTTAAACAGAACTGAATGCACTGTTTAATTAATTAAAAAATTTCAAACTGTGGAAAATTCCTACTTGAGATTCAGTTTGTCAGAGTCTGTTCCCTTTGTTTTAATTTTCACATAATTTCTGTTATGAAGACATCTTTCATGTCATCAGTCTTGTAGTAAGATATTTTACTTTGGTTGGTACTATTTTAGTGAGAAAGTTAAACTGTTTGTAATTAATACATTTTGAAGTACATGTAAATGACTTATTCTTAATGAAGTCGGTAAACCCGTATTTTAGGTTGGTAAATTATTTTATATCATCAAATTAAAATGGAAGCTGGATTGGTGAAAAATTTGTTTCCCTAAATGAAAATGGGATTCATGAAACCATTTCTCTCTTTAAATAGAAGTGGGATTGACGGAAATAATTTTTACAGTAAATAGAAGCTGGAATGATGAAACTAAGTTTTTTATGCAATAGAAGCTGGATAGATGAAAATAATCATTTCCGCAAGTAGAAGCTGGACCCGTGAGAATAGTTCTTTGCTTAAATAAAAGTTCCACTGATGACAAATATTTTTTGGTTAAATAGAAGTTGGATAATTTTTTCATGAAATGGAAGCTGGACTGACTAAAAAAATTTCTCGATGAAATGGAAGCGTGATTGATGATAGTTATCATGGACATAGGTATACTGCTTACTTACCAACATGAAGTACGGCATTAAAGATATTCAAATAATTTACCAACCTAAACTACGGGATAACCATGAAGTCTTATTTATCTTGTTATGCATTGGATGAAATGAGAAGTGTAGAGGGGCCAAGCGAATGTCTTATACAAAATTTAAGTAGAGTCCAGATAGAAGTCACACAGGAGGGATTTGCCTCAGAAGCTGAAAGTATTTACTTAGCCAACAAACTGTTGTAGTTTGTGTGTATTTGTAGATGTACATGTTTATTTTTTAAGTTTGTGTTATTTTTTATTTAACCGTCATAGACTGACCACATAAAGAATTACTGACACTCTTAATCTCGAGATCGTAAACTTGAGATTTTTACAATGCCCAAAAAAGCGAAGTCGCGGGAATCAGCTTATTTACAGGCGCTTTGTCAAAGCGTAATCGATAGGCGGGGAGGTGAAATCGGTTCCAGGTCAAGATACAAAGGGCCTGAAGTCGGTCGGCTAAGGTGGCTGGTGTTTAAAGTTGAAACGGCGAGGGAAGTGAAGGGAAGAGGAGGATTCAGGACAAGATTATGTGAAAAAGCCTCTTGCCCTGCAGCTGCCTAGCGGGGGCGTCAAAGGGATTGCTAATAGGTAGCATCTGGACTCGTGTTGCATCTTGTTTCATTTGGAATGCACCGATATTTTCACCCACGAGCTGTGCATTATGAGATAATGAGTCCTGTTCCACTGGCTTCCCGTCCTCTGACGTACGCAGCCAATAATAACTGTCGCATTCTCAAACGTTGCGCCATCTGGCGAACAGCTTCGAATTTCTTGGGATCGAGACACTGGAGATTTGATTATCATCTAGGTCCTTCTACAAGGAGATTTTGGTAGCCACGTGGAGAAGATGATATGTGGAGTCGGAGAAGCTGTTTGGGTGAATTTTTCACCCCACTGATTTAAGAGCTTTGTACGAAGTTACATTTTATTTGTCTAAAAATTAATTTTACGGCGCAATACAGAGCATGATTTTCTAAACTTTTTGAATACGAGGTGTCTTCAACTAGGCCTACCGGTATCCTCTCCGTCTCAGTTATCCTGACTACACTCGTCACCACATGTTGGCATCTTTGTTAGGCCTATATTGGTGTCCACAAGCAAATTTTTGCACATGAATGGCAACGTCTTTTTGTCTTTGTTAGTTCACATTTGTAGCACGGAATTTTAGAATTCTGTGCTCTTTGTCTTGATTTTCACTTGGCTTCTTGCTCACTGTCTCAAAAATCAGTTTGGGGCAGGTAGGCCTACTAGAAACACGGTGAACTGGGTGAAGAAGATTTGAAATAGCACAATGCATATAACTGGTAGTCTAGTGGGGTGAACATTTCGCCCAGGTTAGCCTCTGAAGGTTCAAAGTTAAGCTTAAGGACACAAGTTTTCACGATTAGCGTAGGGCCTACTGCAAGCGAAGAATCGGGAGGGACTGAGGAAGAAAGGGACTTCAAAGTAAAATTATGCGTAAGAATACAAAATTTTAAGGTAGGCCTAATGCGCTGACAGTGTTTGGTAAACTCAGACAAGAAATGAATTAGGCCTAAATCAAAACTCAACTCATGCACCTCAAAATGAGTTTAAACTCAAACTCGACTACTCATCCTAAGTGAAATGAGTTAACTCAAACTCAGTTGTTAAATGAGTTAAATCATCAACTACACAACCTAATAATTTTAGCCTCCCATATAATTATTAGCCTATATGCTACGTCGTTGTTGGTAACTCACACGTCTCATACTAGCACGTCTACTTTTAACAGAAAAATATTTTCCATCAAGAATACACGATACTTCAGCCATGCATGTTGTTCTTAACTGTTGACAATATACCAAATATGCAGTGCTTAAACACTGTCCGCCCGCCGCTGCTGGCCGTGTTTACGATCCTCCCTGCCGTCACCACTCACCAATATGGAAAGCCGACGATATAAAAAAACCTGGTCTAGATTATGTAGGGCCTACACGTAGCCCTAAAATTGCTGTTTAAATGTAACACACATTTTGAGTTCAAGTCTCTACGAACTAATAATTATTAGACTACTCTAGCCACTCTGAAGAACAACGAAGAACCCCATGATACTGCACTACACGACCTAATAATTTTAGCCTCCCATATAATTATTAGCCTATATGCTACGTCGTTGTTGGTAAAATGTGGTGCAGTAGAGAAAAGCAATGAACAAAACATCGGATAAAAACATATAAGCTTAATACAACCATATTAAGTTGAACTGAACTCCGTAAATTCATGCTCTGTAGGTTAATAAGTCATGAGGTCTTACTGTGAAAGACATGAGCGTCTGTTAATAGGCTGGTCTTACTAGTGCTCAATGTAGATATCTAATCTTCTTGAATTGGCGACAATTAGTTGTTTCTTTCTTACGTCGTAATGGAGTCTCAGTGGCCGATGGATTGTTTCTTTGAGAATAGTTTGACTCCAGTTGAGGGAATCGCACCTGATCACTCGGTGATTCCAATAGTCAGCCACAAATAGTCGGTCGTCCTCTGAGTCCAGGGCCATATGGAAAGGCCAGTCTAGAAGCGATCCAGTTTGGGGAATGAAGTGACCCATCAGTTGTCCGTCATTGGTTAGATGGCTAATGACCCATTCCCCAGTCTCTCGATCCATCAACCGGTGAACGATGAGGAACTGTCCGTTGGGTTTCTGGATGGCGTGGAGTGACCTTTGAATAGCAGTGGGCAGTCGAAGACTTCGTATGAGTCTGGCGTCTGCTCCGTAGATTTCCAGTGCATTCTGCGTATCTCTCAGCAACAAGAGATGACCATCACTGGACATCGACAGGGTGAATGGCCAGTCAACATTGGACAACCATTTGGTCACTTGATGGTCAGCCACTGTTATCTCCCAGATGCATTTGTCGTGTGTGTCAGACACATAAAGACATCTGGTTTTCGCACTGGATGCAATGTCTTCGGGATTCTGAATCCCTTCTATTGGGATTTCGTCGTAAAGAGGAAACGGATCCCAATCCCAGTAGACACGAATTGAATTAGGCATCCAACTGAGGACGTATATACTATCGTCTAGTTTTGTCACTCCCCAAACTCTTGACAGTTCCAGTGTCTTGATATGGCTGATGCTCTGGCTTCTCCTGACTCGTGCAACAGGGATCTGTTGATCACCGTAAGTGTACGTGGCACATAGTAACGGCAGTTTTGTCACGTCTTGTAGGGCAATTTGATTCCTGTCTGAAGCAGAAATCAAACATTTTCGTCAGAAACTAGCTGTTACAGATAAACAGAGGTGCGTGATAGTGACTAGTGATTAGAGCGTTGGATCGTCAACTGAGAGGTCGGCGTTCAAATCCAAGTCAGGACAGACATAATTATGTTACGAGATTTCTCTCTTCCATTAGGGTGCCTTGCGAAGTTGCATACAGAGCGTAGCCTATATATCGTACGTCCGATAGGAGATCAGACGGTGAAGAAAGAACTGCAATAATTATGCTGAGGATAAGAAGACTAATTACTGTGCTTAAGTGCTTCAATAATTATTGTTTTAAGCTGCCTTGCTTTCGCGTGTATTGATTTTACTTTGTGGTTATGAATTCCTTACTTGGTAGATCTTTTACAACGAAAATGGAAAAAATTGAGGGCATCAAGCGCACTCTGTGTAGTCATATTTAATTATTGCAAAAGTAAGCAATTTAGGGTAATGATAAACTTTAGACAGAATATATTTTTTTTACTATATTGTAGCCTAGTATCAATCAAACATTCATATCACGGTAATCAATGAATTTAACGCCAATTGTACTGGTACATGCATACAGACTTGGATTGTCTCGAGACACTGTCTCGGTATCGAGACGTCTCGAGATACGTTTTTTGATGTCTGGGTCTCGGTCTCGTACCCCACTGTCTTGGTCTCGGTCTCGAGGTCATTTCTTGACTTTTGGAAACTGTCTCGAAGCGAAAGTCTTGTTCTCTTGTAGAAGCGGTCTCCATAGTTCTAGCACAAACTGTCTTTAGTTCTGAACTTCTAACAGTATCGCGCTATAAAATGTCCTGTGCCGAACAGATAACTAAACAAACCGGAACTTTAGAAAAGCTGTGTTTCTGATATTAACAGATAATGAAAAGAGCAGCTTTAAGTTTGTACTTTATTGCTTTATTTCAATTTTCTAATTTCTATCAGTGCAAATATCTTAAAATGTCCCATAAAGAACCTGAAATAGTGAAATTTGCATGCACACAATTTGAAATCAATGACAAACAAAATAAATGGCCGCTGGTGTAAAGCCAACATAAGCGAAACGCTTGGAACATCATCTATAGTTTCTCAAGGCGAGTGATGTGACTTACGTACGTCGCTAATATATGGAATTTTGTTGGTTTAAATTTTAGAATATTTTAGAAGATTTCAGAAATGCTGAAATATTTAATTTCTTTATAGTTTATACAATTCAGGTGATCGGCTGATTTCAGTGACTTGACCTTTGTATTAGACTTCAAAGTTGAGTGAAAAATTGTTTCGGGATTTGGGTCCAATGTGCATTTCACTCGTTTTTAACTGTCTTGAACTGTCTCGGACATTGTGTCTCGTCTCGGTCTCTGACCCATCGGTCTCGAAGTTTGAAGTCTCGTATATACAAGTCTACATGCATATATTATACACATATGCATATATACATGTGTACACATGTACATGCGTATTTTGGCATGTTTGTAGGCCTATGTATACAGAGAGAGAGAGAGAGAGAGAGAGAGAGAGAGAGAGAGAGAGAGAGAGAGAGAGAGAGAGAGAGACAGAGACAGAGACAGAGACAGAGAGAGAGACAGACAGACAGACAGACAGACAGACAGACAGACAGACATACAGACAGACAGACAGACAGACAGAGACAGACAGACAGACAGAGACAGAGACACAGAGACAGACAGACAGAGACAGACAGAGAGAGAGACAGACAGAGAGAGACAGACACAGAGACAGAGGCAGAGACAGAGAGTGTGTGTGAGCTCACATGATTGTGTGTACGAGAACATGCGTATCTATGCGCAAGTACTCGTACGTACATGTAAGTAGGCCTACATATAGGGGCCTTTTAAAGGCCTATACGCACGTACACATGTATAGGCCTACATGTGCATAAACGTACCTATATAAGCAAGTAGGTTTTTGGCAGTAGGCTAATTCATCTAAGCATTAACATCGCCCTAGTCAGATGCTAAGAAGACTAACGTAGCCTACTGACTAAGGCCAACGCAATAAATCATGTTTCTTGAAGAATAAAACGTTTTGGTTAAGAAATGATTTAGTACTTTCGTTTGCATTAACAAACCTTGCCGTTTCCTTTTTGGCGTCTTAGTTTTCGTTTCTTTTTCGTTTCTTTCGTTTCTTTCTTCTCTGCTGTAAAGAATGTAAACGATTCACTTCACACATATTGCG
This sequence comes from Aporrectodea caliginosa, assembly GCA_020284085.1. NCBI lineage: Eukaryota > Metazoa > Annelida > Clitellata > Crassiclitellata > Lumbricidae > Aporrectodea > Aporrectodea caliginosa. The sequence continues at coordinate 570,945 of JACEVL010000524.1, forward strand.
GTGACGTCGATTTTAATAAGACTCTCGTCAGAACGCCCCATTAGCCTACATCATCTTCATTTTCAGAGTCGACATCCTCTACTGCTGTTATTGTTATTTGTTTTACTATAGGCTACAACGTAGTTGATGGAAATTAGACATAATTATTAAAATTATGATCGGGTTTCGGCACGTTTATACCAGTTAGGCCTGGCAGATCCAAGACCAGGAATTTGGATGAAGGATCTGTTTGATCGTCAGAAAATTTGATGACCAATTGATATCGACAAAACCTCTAACGAGTCTAACGAGATTTTGATACAGCATAAGGTTTTACGATCTTTTTCGCCATAAGAGATTTTGACGATAGCTTTAAACTTACCTTTTATGTTCTTCTTTCTCAGCTTCAAAATATATGACATAGGCCTACATGTACTGTAGTCCGAAACGCTTAACAAATCCTCTATTGGGAGCTTATGCATCAAAACAGTAAAGCGCCTCTTAAGTGCATTTCAAGGCTTGTTTTTGTATTAAGCTTATCATATCTACTCGTATATATTCTGTAGGTCTTTATTTTACGGTTGATACTGCATGGTGCAGCGCCTCTTCTAGAAAACTCCTTAGAAGCGACAACAACAAACTACTATGGAACTAAATAATTTTCAACTGCCGTCTTATCTAGGCCTACGTACTGCAGGACGTCTAGAGCAAGACAAATATGGTCAGCTTTGTTTTATAGCCAAAATTACGTTTTAATGTAGACCTACTTACTTTCAGGGAATTCAGCCTCGACCTTCATAGGTACAGGAGTCTCTTCCTTGTGTTCTACTGAAACAAAATCGGTACTTGTCGGTTTTACGACCCCCAAAAATTCTTCATATCGTCACTTTAAAATGGAAGCTGGATTGATGAAAAAAATTGTTTCCCGATATGGAAGTGGGATTGATGAAAACATTCCTGTGTTTAAACAGAAGCTGGATTGATAGAAATAATTTTTCCCGTAAATAGAAGCTGGATGGATGAAACTAAGTTTTCGATTGAATATATCCTGTATTTTAGCGTATTTTATTATTTATCTTGTCTGCCTGCGTAAATGGAAGTTGGATTGATGAAAATAATTCTTTGCGTAAATAGTAGTTGGATTGATGGATATGAGGAATTTTAAATCACGTAATATATGAAGAATTTTGGGGGTCGTAAAACCGACAAGTACCAAAATCACATGGATTCAGTGAGGTTTGTAATGTAACCGACAAATTATTCCATTTTGAATTCAACTTTGTAAATAGCTATTGAAAACTTGTCGTTTTATCTACTATCTACTAATAAGTAGCCTACTTGCTGAAACTTCGAAGTGAAGCACCACAAATTTAGAGAGTGAAAATTGCCAAATAAAAGTTAGACTAACTAGGCCTAGACGTTTTCGGTTTGCCGTAAGGACTGCAAAGTTTACCTGATATCTTATATTCTTCAGCGTTCAGTATAGTTTCATCTGCTTTCTTCTCATCTGTAAATGTTTTAATAATAACATTTTTCTAACTGCAGACAGTAGGCTAATAATAATAATAATAATAATAATAATAATAATAATAATAATAATAATAATAAGACGATTTCTATAGCGCCGTAGCACAGCCGAGGCCGAAGGAAAGGGCGCTGTACATGAGTTCAACATATCAATCACAGTTATATGATTGTTTAAACAGATAGGTCTTGAGCTTTGACTTAAATGTCTCCAGAGATGGCGCATTCGTTACATGGTCTGGAAGACTGTTCCATGCAGTAAGGCTACAACTCAATATAGGCCTACAGTCTACAGATGTTAAAATCCAGATGAAGACAATTATCCTGCTAATTTCGTTCACTGTATGCTTCTCAAACATAATCAAAACTGTCAGTCAAATATGTGAATGTCTCATTAGCATCAATTTATACGGATGTTAGGCTACCAGTATTTCTTAGGTTCTGCTGCGGGTAGCACCACAAATCTCCTCTCCAATTAACCAATAATTATTATTGAACGCTTTTATTACGAAAATAATCATTCAAACATGTATAGGGCCTATCGCCGGATATTAGTAAAACGTGTGCTTTATTTTTGCGTTACTGACCTGCGTCAAATGCATTCTCGATGGCTGTAGCTTCGTCATCGACAATTCCTTGGTCTTCAATAGAAAAGTTATGAACAAGTGATGTGTTTGATCTGCTCTTATAATTATAATACGCAGCGCAGTCAGCACTGAAATCTTACGATTTTCGAAGCGCACTTAAAACTGTCGAGCCCTAAAATTATTAATATAGCCTAGGCCTACGACAGCATAATTCCCAACACCTTTTTGTGCATTAACATACACATTCACTCTTCAAGAAGGCGACACATAGGCCTTTAATAATTAGTATCATAAAAAGGTATGCTATTAAACTTGCTGTATGAAAAATTTGAAGTACTGGAAAATAAACATTGATTTAAAATGTATTTAGATTATCTTCATTAATTGCTTCTAATATTTCAGTTTCTTCTATCAACGACATTGCAGTTGCTTTGTCGTTTTCCTGTTAACTGACTGTTCTAACCTGATTCTGTGGTAATTGCTGTAGTGTTCTCTTCGTCATCTTCTGCAAAAATTGTAAAACACCGACCACGTCTTAACTAAGAAAAGATTGTTCGCATAATTTATTGCTCTATATTATTTATTGCACTTCTTATACGCGCATAGTCAGTAAATCTTAAGCTCCTCGAACAACCACCTGTCCAGGGTTGTTAGACGAAGAGTCTGCTCAGCAGTCGCGAACCACTTAAAATCCCGACGCACTACCGAAAGTAGTGCCTTGCAAAAATGTAACAATACAAATATGAAGCCGTACAACATAAAGAGGGCACTATAATTCAAGATAGTACCGTCTCAAAATGATTTCAATTCGAATCATCATCGACGCACATGTCAATTTCTCTGCCGGATACAAATTTCCTTCAGCGCCGTCATATGATCCTGCCTTTCTTAGAAGAAGAGAGGAAGAGCTGTCCCTTAAATCATGCAGCGCAAGGATTAGGCCTGTACCAGATATTACAAACAGCTCCGTTTGATTTAGATATAGCTTTCACAATGACTGAATTATTAGGTTTGGATACAAAAATAGGCCTAGATTAGCATGCAAACAAGAAAGTGAAACGTGAACAGGTGATACATTATGCTTCTCGTGATCTCATTGCTAATGAGAATGTCGCAGGTCAAATGTCAGCGCCTAAGGACAACGTTAAATTTAGAAATCAGTGCTTCAGAAATTGAAACAAAAGTCATGGAGACAGTAAACACAGCCCGCGTAGACAAACTATCTGCTTCATAGTCGAAAGCTATATTGTTTTGATACGCGCAGTCCACACTAAATTTCTTTCATTCTATACTAACCCTCATGCAATCCAAATTGAGCATCTGCAGTTTCAGCAGCCACTAGTTTGTCTTCTCCTGTAAAATTATTATACATACATGTAATGTTATGCTTTATTGCTATCATAACTTATTACGGTCTTAGAGAACGAGTAGGATTAGCATTAGTCTGACTAAAGAGCTTAGAACTGAAGCTCATTGTATTATTGACTTAACATCATATAACAACAGCGTCCAAAAAGACGGCCTGTATAGAGAAGGGTGCAAACTTAGAGTGAATAATCAATGATAACAATATAAAACAACTATTTAATTCAGATATATACTGTCGTTAGACGATTATGTTAAACAGCAGCAAGGCACTGAAGGCAGCAAGCGGAAGTCTAAACACAGAGCATGTAAATCAGTTCACTAGCTGGCTATAGGCTACAAAGTAAGTCTAGCTATTATTAAATCTGCTTTACGCATTCTGTGATGTGAAACATACTGCAGAGTTACAAGTACCAGATGTTTATCGAGTGATTTATAAACACAAACTTTTGATTCTGCCAATGATGTTGTTTCCCTTCAGAAAATCTTCCAATTTTGAAATCTCGAAAGAAATGCGAATTGAGATAATCCTTTCTTGTGTTGGTGTCTTTGAAGGTTGTTGTCTTTGAGCGAAGCCATCATCGTGTGATCCATCGGCTGAAAATGTCGACTTAAAATCAGTTCGATATGTTTCAGACCGATCATATAGGAGAACATGGCTTCCAAATTCCTCATTTTCACATTTTTCCATGGCCTTCAGTCCATCGTATTTGATTGTCGTCAAATCTTCAAGTAAAGACCAAGTACACTGGTCCACAAATTCTTTAAGTTCTTTGCCTCTGCTTATAATGGCTTTCTCTGTGATTTCCACACTCTTTGTAAACGCTGCCTTTTCATTCTCCATTTCTTTTCGGCTGACTTATCGACTGCTACAATGCATGATTCATTAAGGTTGTAACTATGTTTATGTTTATGGTATTTCAATAAACGATTTATTGAAACGATTGATTGATTCTTCCATTTCTTCTACCTGCCTGACTCTCCGAATCTTGACCCATGCCTATCGATTTTGTTTTGATTGAGTGCCTGTGAATAAGCTGGTTCCCGCGACTTCGCTTTTGTGGGCGCTGTAGAAATTTCGAGTTTACGATAACGACTACGATTTTTCCTGTGTCCAGTGAGCCATGATCAGCCATCTCATGAAAATCAACATCAATCTGTGTTATAGAACTTCATCTGAATAAAATACTAAAGGAAAGCCTCACAGTCTTGTAAAGTTCTAAAAACCTAGTCGTACATAATTATTATTTTGACTCAGAGCAGCCTACAGGATGTTTAAACAGTATCATTGGAAAAAACCAACATTTTGAAGTTTAGGCCTAACTTTTATATAGCTATTTCCGACTCAAAGGATAACAGGCTGCCAATATTCACGAATCTTCTTGACCTCATCCATATGTCTCAGACTCTCAGATGTATATTGACAAAGACGTTGACTGTCCAAACACGTGGAGCAGCCTGACAGCACTTTATAGGCCTAACAGGTGCAGGGTGTGCGTCTTATATTCGAACCGGATAAGTCTGACAATGTAAAGAAGAGGTAGTTGTAGATGCGTACTCAGGTGTTTCATTCTAATCTAAAAATAATGATCTAATCTAATCTCTTCTACAGCGCCGCTTTCATAATGCACACAGCACCAATCAGAGGTCCTTCAAATGGAATCGTAGTTCATTAAAGAAACCAGGTCGAAATTCGATGTCTTAGCAATCAGAAGAAAAGCATGGAGTGTAAGCGAACTGAAACATAATAGATTTAAGTTTAGATCTGAATAGCATACACAGCAAGAGTCAGAGTAGACTATAATATGTTGATCGAATGCAAATATTTGGTGGCATGGGAGTGAGCAAGGATCGGAGACAGGTCGACTGATTTTAAACTAAATTCTTTGCTCGATTGACAGCAGTTTAATTGACGCAAAATTGATGTAAAATGTTGATACTGAGATTTTTGTTATGGTTCTTGCTAGAGAAATTTGAACCATGTAGCTTATAGTTTGCACAAATCTCCTTTAGCAATCCCATCTAGGCTACAAGTGAGTTGCAGTAGTCAATACAAGAAACCAGAGCGACTGCGAGTGAGGCATATAAGATCCGATTCTACGTTATATCCCGTATGTGACATTGTGACAGGAAGCTGATTTGCATACTGTTTTAACGATCAGAGAAGGAAGAGGTGGAGTCCAAAGTACGCCTACCTCATTCGAAATGATCAACACTCGATACACCACAACTGAATAGACGCCACCCAATCAAATTTACATTTCACCTCTTATATTTAATCAAGCTCGTGAGGTTTGCTTTTCTGGCGTTAGGCTTGACTTTCACCTGTAGGCTTACATTTCACGCGGCAAGGCGGCCTACCGTCCCTCTCATGGTTTAGTAAGCTACTGCATAACTAACACTTAGACGTCTTGTTACAATACACTTGAAACAAAATAATGGACGAGTTAAAGAAGATTCGTGACATCTGACTTACCATAAGAAATTCCAGCGGACATTAAGTTTCGCTTTCGAAAGTAAATGCATTAGCCTAAATAAATGTTCTGTGTTAGCATTTGTTCTAGGACTTAAACAGAAATCGTCATTACGATTTACCGAAACAAAAGCTAATAAATTCACCGAATTACTGTAAATGGTTTTCGGCATGGAAACAAGAACGAACAAATGTACGCAGTGTACTGAGTGTAGTGAACACAGGCCTAGGCTAATGTGTCGAATGGTTCGGACAGTGGCCAAAGGATTCCTTTATGTGAGATCTCTCTCATCTAGTAACTTCTATTGCGCCAGATTAAATCATTCTATGCTCCACTGGTTGCCATACAATATTAAGGGACACTGGTAGTAATTCTCGCTTTTATGAGGCACCTTTAAAAATGACCTGCTTGTAGCGTTTGTCCCATTGCTGTATAATTATGTTTAAGTTGATAGTTATGCTGTTGTTGCTGCTGCTGCTGTTCTGCATTTATTGAGCCCATCTACCAATAACTAAGCATCGAACGTGCAGTGGCGGCGCCAGACATTTTTTGTAGCCAGGGCATAACCAGGCAGTGGCGTAACAGCCATATAACGAGGGTGGACAAAGTCCAGGGGCCCCCGAGGTCCAAAGGGCCCCCAAGCTTTTAAAACTGAAAAATAAATTTCATGCAATTTTTGTCCGTTTTTCTGTGACAATAATTATTAGGGAAAATGTTGCATTATGCCAATAATGCTTTTCAGTTACATGATGTAAAAAAACGACATCTAGCGAATTTCATAATTTAAATATTGACGACTTAACACATCAAGAGTTTTAAGTGTTTTAGAAGACGTTTAGTCTGTTTCAAAATCAATGAAATTTAACTTGGAACATACTTAATTTTCCATTTTAGCCCAATTTTCCTAGCTTCCTTTTAAAATCTGTGATTGTGCCCACTCAGACAGTAGCGTATACAATCATCCAAACCATTCTACAAGTCTACAGCTCTCGACGAATTTCTGTTGCTCAGTTCAGCTTCTTAAATGCCGAAAGGGACTTGATAGACACATTTGCGAACAGAAAGCTAGAATAGCCAAATTCATGAGGAACTACAGACTATACAGTCTACATGTTCACTGCATTACAGTAGCGTCAGTGGTGACTCTTTCAGCTTAGGCTACTGTGCACTGTTTTGCTAACTGATGTGATATTATTCATTCGTAATGACAGTTAACATCAGATCACAGGGCTGAGTCAGGGCTGTTTTTTTGTTTTTGTATTTTGTTTTGTTTCTTTTAAACTCAAAAAAAAACCCAAAACACAAATTTGGTTCTTTGGTTTTTAACAAATTTGAAATTAGAAATGAGAAACTTTGCATCTCTTCAACTCTCTTGGCAATTGTTGCATGGTCGTTGTTAATTTCGTTTTATGATAGTCTACGGTTCTACTGTTCTAGTTAACTTCATTTAGGGCCTATATGCATCTGATTAATTTTAACGGTATTAAGCCATTTTTATGAGTTTTATGATCCGAAGTTGAAAATCTTTAATAAAAAAATTAAAAAATTAAAAAAAACTTTTCATTTAAAAAAACTTGGTTTTTTGCACCCCTGCTCTGAGTATATATCTTGAAATGTCGCTATAATTATAAATCTTCAATTATTTACGTACATACATGTAGATACATAATGGGTAAGGGCCCCCAAGCTTAGAATGTCCAAGGGCCCCCGGCTAGGTTGTTACGCCACTGGTTTAACCAGGGCAATCATACAAGTAACCAACGCAGGGGCGGTTTATGCCCCAAATAAATGCTCGGAATGGCAAAAATTCTGGCAGGGCAACGACCAGGGCAAAGGCTTTTTACCAGGGCATTTGCCCTGGCATGCCCTGGTGTAGTGCCGCCACTGCGAACGTGCAGCTATAAGTGAGAGACTTGCTCAAGCATAGAATGCTCAAGGTCTCTGCACAGTAACTGTCTCAAACAAGGAGGCTCGAAACCATAGCCAACTCTTCAAGTTACAGGGCGAGAGCTCTATTCAAATCAGCTACGGTATCCCGTGCGTACAGAGGCGCGTTTACCAGTAGGCTAGGCGCACTAGGCGCACGCCTAGGGCCCCCAAATCTTTGCCCTGGCATGCCCTGGTGTAGTGCCGCCACTGCGAACGTGCAGCTATAAGTGAGAGACTTGCTCAAGCATAGAATGAAAATATTTCTTCAATAATACAAAATAACAATTTTAAATTTAGAATTATTTTAAATATAATTTTTTAATATATTTTACAGCTTTGCATTCACATAAAAGGAGGCCCTATATCATTGTAATTGTAAAAGTATATTATTATAATTTATAATTGCTTAATTTTGCTCATTTGGGCAGCAATTGGGCTAATAATTCATTTTTGTGTAAAATAACATGAAACTTGTTAGTAACAAGCAGTAAAGGGCGTCTGCTGCAGTTTAGGCCTGCGTGTTGAAAGTTTTAGTCCGATAATTCCGTTATTTTATAGTGTTTAAAACTTTTATTAGTATTGATAACCACTAGTCTAAGTAATAGTAACTGAAATTTTAATAGTATTAAATATTGATTACAAATACAATATGACGCGATGAAACGTTGCTAATATTCTGGAGCTGCAAAAACGAAAGAAGATAGCGCTAATGACAATATTGTTGAATTCGTTGCAATCAATCAATCAATTTGCGTTAATCAAAAATAAGCTGTCAAGTACGTACGCAACTTATACAAGGAATAAAAGCTGCAAAGAATAAATGCCACCAGCAAATCTCTGCCGGATCAAAGGCTATGTTTGTCGAATTTGAATTATTTAATTTCTTTAATTCTTTAAAAACATTTGCTTAAACGTCAGGGAAAATTTCTCAAAAACGAGACGCAGTCAAAACTTAAACGTGGTATTGAAAGCGATTATGACATTGCATATGAAGATGAACAGCCGCAGAAAACGTCAAAGAAAACGTAGCCTACTTTGTTTTTTGACGAAACTGTCAAGAATGATGTCATATTGAGAGGACTAGAAAAATTCATTGTTGGCAAATTAAACAAAAACGGTTTCAAGTTCAACTTCGTAGGTTTTTGCACATGATAGGCTAAACACCACGGGCCCCAAAAATGTTTGCGCCTAGGGCCTCGTTTTCTATAAACGCGCCTCTGCGTGCATATAAAGCATCAGTTGTCAACGTAAAAAACGCTCAGCTTTGTTCGTTATCGTAAATTTGAAACTTCTAAAGAGCCACTTGAAAGCCAAGCCTAGGGGACCAGCTTATTTACGAGCGCTGTGTTTCTCTAGTTAGGACTCGAGAAATCTCACGGCGTCGGAATTATGGGACACAATGCTCCGGAATGGATCGTCAGCTGTTTGGCCGCCATTTATGCAGGGTAAGAGAATAAAACAGAGCAATCTTTGACTAAATCTTTGACTAAATCTCTGATTAAATCTCTGATTAAATCTCTGATTAAATATCTGGTTAAATGTAAGCTCTTAGCCTATGACTGAATCTCTGACTGAATCGCGAATAAAGCTCCAACTAAATCTCAGACTAAATCTTCGACTATAGCCCTTCTTCGAAAAAAAATAAACAAACACTAAGCAGGGCTTCCAAGTCAGCTTCAGCATCGTCGACATCATTATTGTCGTCATCATCATCATCATCATCATCATCATCATCATCATCATCATCATAATAATAATAATTATTAGTATTTAAGTCACTGAGGGATCATTATTACGTACCTCGGGGCATGAAAAAATAATAATAATATAATAGTAGTAGTAGTAGTAATAGTAGTAATAGTAATAATAATAATAATAATAATAATAATAATAATAATAATAATAATAATAATAATAATAATAATAATAATAATAATAATAATAATAATAATAATAATAATAATAATAATAATAATAATAATAGGGCTAGGGCCTACCTTCATCACACACGTTTGTGCCCATTGCTTTTGAATCACTGGGACCAATCAATCGGTCGGGCTTTGATTTTATTGCTGAGGTGGGCCGCCGTATATCTGCAATTTCCGGCGAGCCGCTTGAGAAAAACCATCTTTCCAGCGCCTTTCCATCTTCACTCAGCAATATAATGCCGTGGCTTTTAGGGGCACGTTTTTGGACTTCAGTGGGGATGAGGCTTGTTAGTTCCAGAATGGTTTTACTCTCCTAGTTAATATTTAAAAAAAAAATAATAATAATAATAATGATAATCGTCATTATCATCGTCATCATCAAACTTACATGGACGATTTAGTCCTGACCTGCGCATTTTGTAAAATTACGGAGGCCTAATATAAATGCTTGGATATAGGCTATGCAATGCATAGCTGTATGTGATTACGTGTAGGGGAGTGGTGGTGGGCATCCACTACAAACACACGATTGAGGACTGCATGAGGGCGGCCCTGATGGTCCAGTGCAACATCATCGTTGTCGAATCGGCTGAGGACCTGGCCAAGGTCATTCAGATCCGACACAACCTTCCCGACCTTCGTGCAATCGTTCAATATGGAAAGGACAGCTCTCAGAAGACGCACGGAGTCACGTCGGTAAGTGATCGGTTGATGAATGGATGAATGAACGAACTAATGTGTCACAAAATAGAGTATCCCTTTAAATATTATATCCACAAAGCGAAATGAAGTATCCGGGCGGATGAATCTGAACGGGAGGGACTATCCCCCTCGTGCAAACGTAGACTCATGAGCCGTACGAAATCATCCCCCAATTCAAAAGTACCTCTGCCACTAAATTACAAATTGTGCAATTTAAGTCAATTTGGAACTATGCCAGTCGTGGTTATGTGGAAAGCCATAGGCTACTTGTTGCTGTCATATGTGGGCAAAGATTCCATTGAAGCCAATGAGCCTCTCATTACTCTTTGTCTTTGTCTCTCTGTCTGTGTGTGTCTGTCTGTGTCTGTCTGTGTCTGTCTCTCTGTCTCACTCTGTCTCTCTGTCTCTGTCTGTGTGTGTCTCTCTTTCTGACTGACTCTCTGTCTGTCTGTCTGCCTAAATTAAACAATGCATCCAAGTTAGTCGTCATGCTGCCTTTCCCCAAAATCCCTCTCAAGAGAATGGAAAGAAAGCCACTCCTCCGTGTGATTATTCTTCCTAATGTAAGCGGTCTCATTACCTATTAAAGATCAATATTACTCTATTTCGCGTATTCTTTATAAGCATTTCTACACCATATTTCATCTCCGCCCTTTGACTGTCTCTAGATTGCCCTGAACAATATCGCCTGCTTAAGAATGCGTCTGTGTCAGCTTAATTTCCACAAATAAACGAATATGATTGCTTGATTGAGTGATTGATTGCATAGAACACATAGAACACTCAAAATCACTTGGTTTACCTATTTCTGGTTTTGGATTTTGATTACAGTCTACATTCATAATTAAGACTTATACGCATAAAAAAATATTACCTTATGCCTGTGAATTTTTATCCCCCGGGGATGATTTCACATGATGGGGATAGAAGTGATATTCTATACCGGTATATGCCATCCTGGGAGATAAATTTATTCATATAGCTTTAGGACGGATAGAATATCACGGGACACCCGCAGTGAATTTTTGAATGAATAGATACAAATGTGAAATATAAATAATATGCGAATGAATGTTTGAACGAGCAGACGAATACGGGATATGAATAAATGTAAATGCGAATGAATGAACAAACTAACCCTGGTAACGAATGAATGAATGACTGATGAACGAACTAATGAATGAACGACCTAATGAATGAATGAATGAATGAATGAATGAATGAATGAATGAATGAATGAATGAATGAATGAATGAATGAATGAATGAATGAATGAATGAATGAATGAATGAATGAATGAATGAATGAATGAATGAATGAATGAATGAATGAATGAATGAATGAGTGAATGAATGAATGAATGAATGAATGAATGAATGAATGAATGAATGAATGAATGAATGAATGAATGAATGAATGAATGAATGAATGAATGAATGAATGGACGCAGGAAATGAATTATTAAATCGGATTGAATGCAAATGCAACAGGATTAATGAATGATTGAATAAATAAATAATAAGCAAATTAATGAACGAATGAGAGGCCTATGCTATGAGCATCATAATATGTCTCGTGGTTTATAATGGATTCGGTGTCTTAGTCTTAGATTAGCAACTGAGCCCCTTATGCAAAGACTGTCCTGCAACTATTATCGGCCTAATAGAAACTCTTTAGTCTTAGATTAGCAACTGAGTCCCTCGGGTGAAGACTGTCATGCCACTATAATAGAAACTCCTTCATCCCTTAAATCAGACACAGCTGTCTAAACAGTGTGCCACTGAAATATCAGCTGATACACTTTCCTTCACCTCTTTCTTTCCACCTTTGTTGGTAGTAAAAAGTTCAATGATCAGCCTCTTGATCTGTGACTTTTGACCTTTTAGCACGTGACCTATTACATTGGAAGTCCGGTCTAGTGTTCGTCGTGTTCGGATTTTGTAGTGGGACCATCTGCTCGCGAAGGGAGAACATGCGACGGAGGATAAGCTGAAGGAGAGAATCCTGTCAATTGCCCCCAACCATTGCTGCATGGTCACATTCACGGTAAGATTCAACAGGAGACGATGGATGGACTGCCTATCCAGCGATCTAACGAACTAATATTTGCTATTTCAACCCATTTAATAATTAGCTGTCAGAGCTGAAACAATTTTTCTTTTTCTGTTACAAGTTGCGACCTGTCAGCTTGGTGTTGTGAACAAACGAAATTGATTGATTGATGATTGATTGATTGATTGATTGATTGAACTGACCTTCTCGATATTGACCTCGGTAATAATAATAATGAGTTGGTGGGTGGGTGTATAGATGGATGAATGGATGGACGGACGGGTGGATGGATGGATGGGTGGATGGATGGATGGGTGTATGGATGTATGGATGGATGGATGGATGTATGGATTCACATTTCTGGGTGAATTGTTTTATTTACGATAACACAAGTCAACAAGGTTTCGGCAACATGAACTATGTTGGCTGCCTTTTACTCATTTTTGGCTGCTGATTTCAGATCTGGGCTGTAAAAATGGCCAGCATATCACATTTTTTGGTATAGGTCATTTTTAGTAAAAATAAATGTCATTTTTTAGAGATTCCTTCATTGCTCATAATTATTATAGAATGTTTTTATAACATGAACTGTGTTGGTATACCTTTCATTAATTTTTGGCTGCTGATTTCATATCTGGGCTGTAGAAAATTTCGTCATGTCACATTTTTATGTTTATAGGTCATTTTAATTAAATAAATGTCATTTTTGTAGAGATTCTTTAATTGCTCATAATTACACAGGTCAACAAATAAAAACTTTTTTTCGTAACATTGGTCGAATGGCTGTTTTTATACTAATTTTGGGGTGCTGAATCCAAATACGGCCATTAAATTCCTGCAGCACGTACCGTTTTTTGGTTATAGGTCTTATGATATAGCTGTTAAGAATACAACAACATAAAAGGAAGATATGAACAGCTGGCAGGTGTAACGGTGCAAAAGAGTAATCTTTTTTCATGTTTTTCATTATTATAATTGAAAATGTGTATATGTCAACTTTAAAATAGTCGGTAAACATGATATATGTAAAACAAATTATGAATAAAATGCAATTTCATGAGAACAATCATAATGATTGTAACTCTTTGGATACCCATATTTTTATTCTTAACATATGTATATGTATGTATGTAATATGTATGTATGTATGTATATATGTATTTATTTATGCATGTATGTATGTATGTATGTATGTATGTATGCATGCATGTATGTATGTATGTATGTATGTATGTATGTATGTATGTATGTATGTATGTATGTATGTATGTATTATGTATGTATGTATGTATGTATGTATGTATGTACATCTTTGACATCTACGAGGCAACCATGGTGAGCCTTGTCGACCGTCTTCTTCCATCACACCCGGTTAGAGTGCGTCGCGCCACTTCGACGCCTTGGTTCGATGCTGAGTGTCAATCTCTTCGGCGCCATGCACGTCACCTCAAAAGACGCTACAGGCGAACTAAGTTGCCAGCTGACCGCGTCTGCTGGGTCAAGTACGTTCGCGGGATACAACGACGCTACCGGGAGAAAGAGCAGACGTACTGGGAGTCCAAGATCAATCTCCATTCCGGTGATCCAAAGAGGCTCTGGGCGACCTTGAAGGGGCGCTATATAAATCTATGGAATGAATGAATGAATGTATGTGCACACTTAATATAGCGCCTTTTAGGGAAATCACAACAGCGTTGCTATGGATCTTCTTGCTGACCTACCCAGGATAGGTTTTGGTGAACTGACCCAGTTAGACTTGTTGTGCTGAACTGACCTAGATCGCTGTATCTAATGAAGTGCACTTTGTTGATTGTGTCTTGGCAATAGATGGGCAGAACTGGTCCACCAAAGGCTGTCATGATGTCCCACGATAACGTAAGGAATACGACCATTATCATCGTCATCATCATTACTGTCGTCGTCGCCATCATCATCCTGATCATCTTCATCATCATCACGATCGTTATCTTTGTCATCATAATCATAATCCTGTTTGTGTTGATTGTTATCAAATTGAACATCTTGATCATCATCATCATCATCATCATCATCATCATCATCATCATCATCATCATCATCATCATCATTCATCATTATCATCATCATCATCATTATCGTCTTCGTTTTATTCATCATAATCTTGTTCATCTTGAGAGCTATGATCAATCATGACAGGTCATATGGACTGCTACGGTGTTCGGCAAATACCAGAGCTTCAGGAAATCTGGTGGCGCCCACGTCAGCTTCCATCCCCTCAGCCAACCCGTGGGGCAGCTACTGGATATATTTCTTCCCCTCATATACGCCACCACCGTCTACTTCGTCCCTCGACAGCATGTCAAGGTTAGTGTAAGGCAATAGAAATCAGTTAGCCAGTAGCCAATGGGATATCTGGATAACGTCGCAATAGAACTTAGAAGTCAGTCAGTGGTGAACGAGTATTACACGTGTGGTCCGGTGTCCGATTGCATGGTTACAGCACTCGGTGTGTAACGCGGAGAGTATACAGGTTCGAGGCGGTTACTGTGTAAGGATCTTCAGCTAGTCCTTCACGTACACTTGCTCAGCGCCATCGATGTTCTGTCGTATGGTCGTGTGGACTTCTGAACTTTGGAAGAAAGGTCATATCAAATACAGTTGTTATTAATGTATTGTATTGTATGGATTTTCGCAGCCCCTCTGTTCCTCTTTTCGACAAGCGCTTGACAACCATTCTTGCCTCTACAATGAGATTGATGTATGGATGGTTGGATGAATAGGTAGAAAGATAGAGAGAAAGACAGACAGACAAACAGAATGACACACACACAGAGATATAGATAGACTCAGATTCACATTTCGATGTGATCGCGCTTGTTAGAAATTTAATAACGATAATAATTGGCACTATCGTTACACTAATAATGATAATGAAATGATAATGATAATGATAATGATAATAATGATAATAATAATAATAATAATAATAATAATAATAATAATAATAATAATAATAATAATAGGGGTTCTAGGAAGGGAATAATAATAATAATAATAATAATAATAATAATAATAATAATAATAATAATAATAATAATAATAATAATAATAATATAGGTGCCGAGAAAAGGGACCACCTCAACAACATAAGCCTTACCGTGATGTATGGATGACAATTATAATAATAATAATAAAAGATAAGAATAATGATAACACATAATAACATAATAATAATAATAAGATAATAATAAGATAATCATATTTCGGCGACAATTCAGCGCTTTAACGCTGTCTTATATGGGACCCTAGATCTCTGATATATGGGACAATAATATTTAATAATAGACTGTCAAGAGATGACACAATGGACCCATACAACACCGCGCGATTGAAAGATGTCTCGTCACCACACGCCACGACTGGCTACATGCCTTACCAATAACAGCATGTGGGTTGAGACTGGACAACGAGGACGTTCGGGTGGCGGTCGGCTTGCGCCTTGGGGCCACAATATGTGAACCACACATATGTGCTTGTGGAGCCCGAATCGACGCCAGAGGCAGCCATGGCCTGTCCTGTTCTCTCGGCTTCGGCCGAATTGCCAGACATAACACAATCAATGACATTATACACCGCTCCCTTTCGAAGGCAGGGATTCCGTCAATAAAGGAACCACCAGGACGCACGGACGGCAGAAGACCAGACGGCCTGACAATGATTCCATGGCGCGCGGGTCGTCATCTGGTGTGGGACGCGACGGTGGTAGATACCCTTGCTCCATCATACATCCAGGCCACGGCAGGACGGCGGCGCGGCAGCCGAGATCGCCACGGACAGGAAAATGACCAAGTACAATGCACTCTTAAGCACGCACTTTTTCGTGCCTCTAGCTCTCGAGACCATATAGGTCCAATTAACACCACTGGCCAAAACTTTATATCAGATCTAGGTCGTAGTCTGACGCTGACAGGAGACAAGAGACCTGCTTCTTGCTGAGCGTCTCTCTATAACTGTCCAGCGGTTCAACTCGGCTTTCCGCGGCACTTTAGCGGAGCCAGACCTTAGGGAGATGTGACACTAACGGCATATGACGGACTACTACATCCTTGTCTATTGAGCTTTCAGTATTGATGTTGATTGATGGAGAGAATAAATATAGTTGACGGATGGATAGATAGATAGATAGATGGATGATAGATGGATGATAGATAGATAGATAGATAGATAGATAGATAGATAGATAGATAGATAGATAGATAGATAGATAGATAGATAGATAGATGGATGATAGATAGATAGATGATAGATGGATTGAAAGACAGGGTCAGATATTAGTCTCTTCGTTTGTGGACAGATATTCTGTAAACTGAGATGTCTTCCGTATTGAAACAATCCGGCGCCATCGCTTGCTGCCTTGTGCATTGAAATAATTCACAAGAACGCAAATGACAGAAGACATAAAGTAACTTAACAGAACAGACACAACAACGTCAGCGCCATCGCTTGCTGCCTTGTGCATTGGTTACAAAAAAGCCCTTCCCTGGGGAATTTACATGCTTATAGCTTGTTTTTGGACGTATATAATTATACGTCTTGCCCAGGGAAGGGGTTAATGATGAACCTGATTGCACATATTGTACATAGATTGATATAGTTACATCTTTTGTTATCCCTCTGTCTCTGTGTGTGTTTGTATGTGTGTATGTCTGTCTGTCTGTCTGTATATGCCATTGACAGCGCAAACTGGTCGAAATTCTTTGCGAGACGCGTCCAACATTCTTTATGACAATTCCATTCGTTTACGAGCGAATCGCCGACCAACTGCAGATATCTTTAGACAACAGCATTCTTACGAAAATGATGACCAAGATGGCAATGAACATCGGACGGAAGGCATTTCTCAACCAACAAGAAGGGTAGCAAATATACTTGCTTTGTATTTGTTTACACACGCTTATGTATGTATGTATGTATGTATGTAGGCCTATGGATGTATGAATGTATGGAATTGTATTTGCTATGAATTCATACATGCATGCACTATACGTATGACTATATACATGAATATATATTGAATTATCTTTAATTAGTAATTGGCGCACCGAAACCAAATCATTATCGTCATCATACCAATCTCTCTCTCTCTCTCTCTCTCTCTCTCTCTCTCTCCATCCATCCATCCATCCATCCATCCATCCATCCATCCATCCATCCATCCATCCATCCATCCATCCATCCATCCATCCATCCATCCTTATCTATCTATCCGTCCGTCCGTCCGTCCGTCCGTCCGTCCGTCCGTCCATCCATCCATCCATCCATCCATCCATCCATCCATCCATCATCTATCTATCTACATGTATATCTCATACCCATCTACCTATCTTTCTATGTGTCCGTCTTTCTATCTATCTATCTACATCTATCAATCTATCTTTCCATCTATCTATTGTTGTTCGTTGAATTGTTGAAGGAAACCTCGTCCCTTCGGCTGGTGGTTGGCCAATCAGCTGGTATTCAAGAAGGTCCAGCGTCGTCTTGGTTTCGACCGTTGCATCGAGGTCCACTCGGCAGGCAACTTTATGCTTGAGAGAACGGCCAAGTTCTTCAAAGGCCTCAACATGGTCATCCTTACCGACTATGGAAGTAGTGAACTCTCCGGTTGGTATTATCATCTATTGTGCATCCGATGTCTCCCGCAAATGTAATTCTAGCTGTGGTTGATTCATTGTGATTCTCCTTACAGATTTTATTTTAGTTACAGTTACAGTTAATAGTTTTCATTTTAGTTATAGATACTTTTATGGTTAGTATTATTTTTTAGTTATAGTCATAGTTATGGCTACTGTTTTTTTATTTTAGTTTTTATTTGCTTACAATAGAGCAGGGCGAAATTGCCGTATACGCAGACGCAGCAGCTGTGCATATCAATCAATCAATCAATCAACAGTTTTTATTGCCACCGTTTCAAAATATTAAGCATACAATTTTCCGCTCTGATTAGAAACGCACAATAGGGGGCCCAGAAGGGACCAAAGTCCCGCTAACTAGGGACACCTAGATGAGTGTTACATTTAATAAAACAAAGCCAATAAACATCAAGAATTAACAGTAAGCCAGAGAAAGTACAATAGTCATGAGCAGCATAACATGTCACTTTTTTGTCTTAACTAGATAAAACATATTTCTACACGCAAGGTACAGGTGAATTACAGTCATTAATTAAGTGTAGGCGTAACATTTTCTTAAACATGTGTAAATTTCGAGCATCGCGAATGTCCTTGGGAAGGTTGTTCCAAATGGCAGTACCAACAGATTTAATGGAGAACAGGCGTGTATTGGTGTGAGCAAAAACAGGACGAAAGGCTTTAGCATTTCTTGTTTGGTAAGAGTGTATTTCTGTACCGTGCTGGAAGAAACCTCTAAAGGCCAGAGGGAGTAGGCCATGCTCGTATCTATACAGAAACTCCCCAATTTGAACCGTCTTGATCTGCTCAATGTTAAGCAATTTAAGGATAGAGAATAAAGGAGCTGTGTGCTCTCGTGGACAGGCTCCTGCCACAATGCGTATTGCTCGCTTCTGAAGGATTACTAGTCTGTTCAATCTTGTGTCGTATGTTAAGGCCCATATCAGATTACAATAGGTTAGATAAGGATATACAAGAGAATATTAATATAACTTCATTAGAATTGGTTGGGGTAACAAATAAGAAGTACGAGCTACAATACCTACATTTTTTGCAATTTTAATGGCGATATTATGTATGTGTTCCTTCCAAGTCATGTGTTGATCCACATATACCCCTAAGAATTTAGTCGAATTAACCTGAGTAATGGGAACATCGTTAATATTCAACGACATCTGGTTATCTAATGGCCCAGATTTTCTATGTGATTTAAATATAATGAAGTTCGTTTTTTCCAAATTAAGAGTAAGTTTGTTAGCACAGAACCAATCAACAGCCAATGTAAGTTCTGCATTGACAGTTTCAAAAAGAGAATGCAGTGACTTGTGGGAGTAAAAGACATTAGTGTCGTCAGCGAATAGAATAAAGAATAAAATTGATGATACATTACGCAGGTCGTTAATGTAAATGAGAAATAACAAAGGACCGAGGTTAGATCCTTGGGGTACCCCAAAGTTAATTACCTTAAGATCAGAGAGGGCTCCATTACAACAAACGCATTGAAGACGATTGTCAAAATAGCTGGCAAACCAGTCTAGCTGCATTCCACGTATTCCATATGATTCTAATTTACACAGGAGAATTTCATGGTCAACGGTATCGAATGCCTTTGCTAAGTCGAAGAATATACCTACAGCATATTCGTTATTCTCGATAGCACTAGATATCTTGTCTTGCATGCTTATCAGATTCATATAGGGGGCATGCCCGGCCTGGAAACCATGTTGGGAGTGAAAGATGATATTTGATTTTTCCACAAAGTTATAAAGGCGATCGTACATTATCTTTTCATAGAATTTAGAAGAATAAGGGAGAATTGATATGGGTCTATAATTCGTTTCATTATCCTTTGCTCCTTTTTTATAGATAGGAACAACTTTAGCAATTTTTGTAGCCAGTGGAACTATCCCCGTTTTAACGGAGCAATTGATTATTTCTGCTAATGGGGTAGCTACACTAGCTATGTGGGGAGTCGCATATTGAGCGCGCTACACAAATTGCTTAAAGCTTTGAAAGGCTTTGAAGAATGAATGCATTTAAGCTTCATGAACACACTTAACCTTGATGCTAGAATTCATCAATTCGGATGATGGGGCTTAGCCATTCCAGAATGATCTGTAACCTGTTTCGAGTCGTTGTTTGAAAAAGAGAATAAATTAACCGTGCGATAGTTAGATAAGCTGTTACAAAGCCCAATCTCTAAAATGTTTTATTCCTCAGTCTCGTAATAATTTGAAGTGTTTCATCAGCAGCACGGATCTTGAGGCACTCTTGTTCAATGCATCATTCATGCAAAGAGATATTTCCATATAATGATGCATAGAAACAAAAAGAGACGTTGTAAAACCCGTAAAATCACCAAACACCTTGAAAAACACAGCCATTGGCACAATAATTAAGCCTGTTAATTTTACTGCACACCAATATCTCACCAGTTTTAATTGTCTTCGCCGAGTTCCCATCTATACACCTCTTTCTATAACTTCCTGCAGTCTTCTTTGTGTGTGGGATAGTAGGTGGACGGTGCTATCTGAGCTGATGAGTAGAATAGTCGTGTTTGACAAGCTATGAGCCGGCTACATTACTTCCCCTTATTAACACCAGCGAATATCTGATGATGATGATATGATGATGATGATGATGATGATGATGATGATGATGATGATGATGATGATGATGATGATGATGATGATGATGATGATGATGATGATGATGATGATGATGATGATGATGATGATGATGATGATGATGATGATGATGATGATGATGATGATGATGATGATGATGATGATGATGATGATGATGATGATGATGATGATGATGGCTTTATTAACGATGGCTCTGATGGAAGTGATCAATGTCATGCTGAAGTTGGTGATAGTTATGTCGATGGTGTCATTGTGGACGACGATTCTGACGACGACGATATTGATGACAATGACGACGTGACGTGTTTCTTGGCTTATGCGTAGGTCCTCATGCAGTCTCTCTTCCGGACAGACGTCGTCTTGGATCCTGTGGAGTCGAGATGGACGGATGTAGCTCGAGGTTCGTCGCAATCGACAAGACCGGCTACGCCGAAGTAAGAGTACATCTAGAGCACTTTCAGCAGAGTTACAGTTGGAAAAAATGAACTGGGGCTAGAGAATTTAAAAGATTCCCAAAGTGCACCAACGGGTGTCGATCTCTGATGTTGTCTTTATGTTATGTTGCACACGAAACATTTGACGGCTCTGAAGTTGAAACGATTACACATCTTAACAGGTTTGTGCAAAAATAGAAGAACGCATAGTTTGCACAAAGCTTATACTTCAGTTTCCCAAAAGATTTACTGCGTATCAAGAACTGATCCTAAAAATTTCAATTTCTTGGCTGATGAGGAAACGCCAGCACTCCCACCGACAACTGAAACACTCGCATAGTTTTAGGTAAAGTTAGAGAAGGGTAGTCAGATGTCGAAGTTGCGTATTGGTAAACCTACGGAATAATGTAGGTACTTGGTCAGATTTCAATGTTTTATAAGCTACTATGCATTGTAATTGTAAATTGTAATTGTAATTGTAATTTGAATTGTAATTGTAATTGAACATTTGTATAGCGCCACTCAGAGATTCAGAGGCGCTCCCGACCCAGGGCTCTAACAAATAGTTAGTCTTCAGGCGTTTCCGAAACAGAGGATGAGAAAGGCTGAGGAGCTCAAGACGCAATTCATTGCCCGTCCTAATGCGGTGAATGGCCTTCATAACGTATACCCATCTCCGCACCCCAGCACTCCCCCTGTCCGTCTCCCCTACCCTCTCCCGTAGCTGGCACTCAGCGCCGAAGACTGATCGCGTGTGGCCTCCTAGCGAATGACGCTATGTAAATAATAATAATAATAATAATTCTTTATTGAAACAATCCGGTTGACAAACCGCAACCGGTTTCAGTGTACAGTTTTGCAATTGAAACAATTCACAAGAACACAAAATTGACAGAATACATAAATCTTAACTACCTAACAGAACGGACAGCCTGCAATACACGGCGCCAATAACAGCTTACAAAGCATATCCGCCCTACGGATCTCGAACTCGGTACCTCTCGCTCTCTATGCCAGTGTGTTATCCAAATGTCTATCTGACTGTCAGTATGTATGTTGCGCTGTTTTCTCAAAGCGTCATTCGCTAGACGGCGACACGCGGACCGCCACCTGCGGCGGTGAGTACCAGCCACGAGAGGCAGAGGCAGGGCCGGGGGAGGTGAAGGGGAATGGAAGGAAGGGAGGGATCAGGTTGGATTGGATCAGACTGACGTATGGTTTTATTGGGTCAGATTGAAATGGATTGGATTAACATTATTGAATTTCACTGGGAGAAATTGGATTGATGCTGAATCAACTTGTTTGTTGTGAACCAGATGCGAGTGAAGGGTCGACATGTGTTCATGGGTTACCTGAACCAACCGCAGATGACGGAGGATGCTTTCGATGAAGATGGATGGTACAAGACGACGGATATGGGATACAGAGACGAAAGCGGATTCGTTTGGATCATAGGAAGCATGTACGGTAGGGTGGAGTGAAAAAAACTAAAACCAGGGGAACTGGTAAAAACTTAATAGCTTTACAAATATGGGCATATTCTGAAAATTAATGCATCATATTGTTCAGGTTTTAGAGCCCTTTCCAACGCTATATTGAATAATAGTTAATTAGTTTTCAATTAGAATATTTTACAAGAAAATCAGCAAATTTCTCGAAAAAACGCTATTTTTGTAACTTTGTCACTCTGGTGGGGGCGGAAGACATTAATATTTAAAAAAAATTTTCACATTTTTTTACCCCATGCCAATAGGCAATTTTTGGTTGCTATTACTTTTCGAATATCTAATTTTCGTGTTTTTCACTTCACCCTAAATGTACGGTATGACATGGTATTATAGATGGATGTATCGATGGATGGATGGGTGGGTGGGATGGTGGGCATGGATGGATGGGTGGGTGGATGAATGGACAGATGATTTTGGTAGGCGGATGGACGTACTGTGCGAATTGTTCATCGTTCCTTCTTTTCTAGCTTCCCTTAAATCCATCTGTTTGCCGTCTTTGTAGAGCTTTATCAGCTGGCGGATGGTCGCACTGTTGCTCCCGTTCCCATAGAGATGGCCGTTAAGAACCTTCTGCCGTTCATGGGACACTGCTTCATCTGTGGACAGAACAGACCGTATTCCGTCATACTCTTCACTCTCGATGTAACAGTTCAGCCTACAGTACATAAGTCTACAAGTTATTCGCAGAGACACGGGGGGGGGGAGGATTGGCAGCAGGAATGGTCAGGGTCAGCCAATCAGTCAGTCAGTCAATCAGTCAGTCAGACAGTCAGTTAGACAGTCAGCCAGCCAGTCAGTCAGTCAATCAGTCAGTCAGTCAGTCAGTCAGTCAGTCGCACCAGTCAGTCAGACAGTCAGCCAGCCAGCCAGTCAGCCAGTCAGTCATTGTGTGGTAACTGTCTGCTTCTATTGTGTCGCTGTCTAATGCGTAGGGCATCAACCGATGGCACAACAAAACAGAGTCGTAACCAGGTCCACTAAAAAGTAGATAAGGCACTTAGATGCGTAAGCCTAATCATAAACTCCATATCTCTAGAACGCTACTTAAGAGCTAAGTACAGGGCACCAGTTTATTCACGAGCGCTCTGTCTTGTCAGAGGTGTGGGTTGCCCAGAGATACACGTGAAGAACCAAGTCCCGTTGTCAGAGGACGAGAGAGAGAGAGAGAGAGAGAGAGAGAGAGAGTTTGGAGTGGAGAGATGAGAGAGAGAGAGATGAGAGAGAGACCAGTCTTGCAGATTGGTAGATGACTTGGTTGTAGATCTTGCGAGGAGTAGTTACTGGGGAACGAGAAATAGTTATGGTAGAGCGGTGTGGCTGGATGGTGAAGTACTTTTGCTGGCATGCAGTTCTGTAGCGTGTTGTACGTTAGACTTTGAGGTGGATGGCTCAGAGATTATCATCCAGTTGAGTTATTTAAGAATGGCGATATATAGAAATGGTGATATGGTCAATTGGTGAACCTTGGTCACAGATTTGTAATAGTTCCCAGTGTTTGACGACATCTAATTTTTGCTATAGGGCCGTTGAAATCGCCCTCCTCCTGTAACTAGGCTTGGGACTGGCATTACCAAAGTTCAGACAGCGACTGAATTATGGTTGCCGCTTTTGCGGTTGCTATTTAACGACGCATTGACACAAACAAGCTGTTTAGCGTTGCCCTCCTCTCTTATGCAGTTTAGGGACTGGCACTACAAGTGTAAGAGCAGTGGCGGAGTTGTGACGGAGTTTTCTGTGTCTATTGTCTGTTTCGTGTTTGGAAGGCGTTGACTGATGATAAGACGGATATTCCTCTGGACGTCTTGTCGAAGAAGGCTTCGCTGTGGCTTCGCAAGATGAACGTCGAGGTCTCCGCCATTTCGCAGATGGCGGCCAATCCACCGAAAAAACTCGTCTCTATAATTCAGTCCGTTATAGACAAGGTCAACACAAGCGTCCTTGACCCCACGACAGCCATTCAAAGATGGAAGTTGTTGCCTCGAGACTTCAGCATTCCAACCGGAGAAATGAGTAAGAACTGAGGAGTAACGGAAGAGTTAGAGAGGGACAGACTTACAAACGGACAGACAGAGACACAGACAAGCAAAAACGGAAAGACAGACGGACACAGACACACTTACATAGTTAAACATAGACACAAACAGGCAGACAGGCGAGGGCAAAAATACGGAAACTAATTTTTTTGTAAAACTATTCGGTATTTTTAAACTATATGTTACAGACAGACAGACAGACAAATCTATTTCTATTTTCATTAGGGGCCGTCCATAAATCACATCACGCACCCAGGGGGTCGGAAATTTGTGACGATGTGTGACATGGGGGTGGGGTCTGAGAGGTGTGACGTCACACCAAGTCTATGTAATTAAATTTAACAATTAACAACAATTTAATTTTAACAATAACAGCACTAATTGTGAGTATTAAATTTTCATTATTTTTTTATTATTTTAGTGTATACGGGCACCATTATTAATAATTTTCTAATTATTTCAATATTTGGTCACCGTTGGATTTTAAAATATGCATGCTCTCCATATTTGTTCCATGAAAGAGCATTTTCCTACGCCATGGAAATTTGGTTTTAGGGGCGGGGGTCAGAGCTTTGTGACGTCATTTTTCAAGGGGGTGTTACTTTTTGTGACGAAGTGTGACGAGGGGGAGTGGGGTACAAAATCGGCCAAAATTGCGTAAAGTCACTTATGGACGGCCCCTTAGTCAAAGCCTAGTCGAGTACATTATAATATCACATAAAGTAAGTAATTGTATCCTTGATTATACCAATTGCTAATCGCATTTTGGTTTACAAAGCAGTCACTTTGTGGTTTAGGGAAGCCACAATATCATAAAAGTCGAAATTAGCCAACTATCCTTGGCGTTAAACTACATCATAAATCATCCGCATTATAAATGTTTTCCGAGCCAAACTGTCAGCATGCGGTATTACTCGATTGTGGGCTCTTGTGAGTGACGCAGTGAGTACTGAGTCTGTTTAATCGAGGGTAATAGACCGTAGTCCTTCACTCGCAACTGCTCATCGCCATCTATTGATGTTTGGACATCTATTTGTGATGCTTTTCCAGGATTAGACTCCTGATTATATTAGATTTCGTTATGTTTGGATGAGATTATACAGATTACATAATATAACTTTAGATTTTGTTAGATTTCAATTCCATTAGATACATGAACTTGTCTTCCTCTTCTCTAGATCCGTCTTATCGAGAGAAGCGCCATTTCATCCTCGACTCCTACGCCACAACAATCGAAGCCCTGTATACGCCAGTGGCTGATCATTGATCAGCCAACCGTAGCTCAGTCGCACACAGTTCAACCCAACCGAGCTAAACCTCATTCAACTCAACCCAACCCAATTCTACCCAATTAAACTCACCCTTATGGAACCCCATGACCCAATCAACTGACAGGCTATCGCCTCACAATTGCATTCGAGTCAAGCGGTGTCTGAAATGATTTGATTAAATGACCAAATAAATGGTGTACCTTAAAATAACATACGTCTTTATATTACATATGTTTGCGTGTATGTACGTATTATAACCATAACCCTATTCGATATGATGTCAAGTGTCACTAAGACTAGGGATATCGTAAATAACCAAAATAATATACAGAAAACAAGAAGAGTCACCAATGGCGATCCCACGCACACACGTAGAACCCAACCAACGGATTCCCATCCATATCCCTATCCTATGGAATTTATATAGCGCCCCTTCATATACTTCAGAGTCTCTGGACGAAGCTGCGTCGATTGTGTGGAGCGACGACAATCGATGGCAGCGTCCACAACACACGTTAAGACACCGTCCAGCAGTCACTCATTGGTGGAAGATGACGCACGCCTGGTTCCCACCCCAAAATAGAGTCTCACCCTTAAATGCCCCCCGAGGAGAATCTATTTCGGAACAGATTCTCCCCCGGGGTTTCTGTTTTAGATTTGATTCGGCACCCCGCGAGATCATTCTAAAAGAAAAACTCCGGGAGAGAAGATATTTCGTCCTCCGTTGAAATAATTTCTTTTGACGGCGCGCTTTTGCTCTGTGCTCTAAGGACGGGTGCCCTAATGTAGGCGTATAATATTATGTGTATGTATGCATGTAGTATATAAATATATAAATATATATATATATATACGTGATGTATGTGTGAAGCCATTGATACAAAAGTTTAGCGAATATAATCATATATATTGTGTTCAGATTTGGATACGGATCCTTCGTCATAGGCATGCAGTCTTGAAGGTGATATCTTGTTTTCTTGCCATTGTACTTCCACTTGGTTCAATAATCTATCGAATTGGCCCGATAGTCAATCGACTTGACCCGATAATCTCTTGACTAGGCCCAATAATGTGGGACGCAGTGGTGTAGGGGTATGTTCGGTGCCTTGTTGTGGTGCAGCAAGGTGCTCAGTCATAAAAGAGACGTGCAGCAGCGTTAAGTAACTTCTGTAATTCCGAAGTTTTCTGAGTCTTGGACTGTCAAAGTCATCACCAGACTTCTGTAACGGACTCCGTTGTCAGTTAACAAAGCTAGGAGTGAAATCATGAGTTTGTCATATATTATGTCACGCCGTTACTGAACTTCAGTGAAGTGTTTACTTCAAACTGTCATTCTGGTTTGATTCAAGAAAGTCTTCTTGAAGTTGGAAAATATTCAACAAATCCTCTTAACACTAGCAGTCAAATAATGACTTTTTAACTTCAATGTTTTCCAGAGATAGGCTAAAAAGGTAAATTAAATAGTTTAGGTTGGTAAACTATTTTTTCGTTAAATAGAAGTTGGATAATTTTTCTCATGAAATGGAACTTGGACTGATGAAAAGATATTTTCTAGGAAATGGAAGCGAGATTGATGACAGCTATCATGGACATAGGTAGCCTGCTTACTTACCAGCGTCAAATACAGCATTTTGAAGACATTCAAATACTTTACCAACCTAAACTACGGGATAACCGGCTAAAAAATTACAAGTTGTCTGAATGAATAAGGATCTCTGCTGGACAATCTACAATGTACCTCGTTTCGCAAACACATATCAGATTATATACGACGTTCATTCATTCACATCGAATGATTTTGTAGCGACCTTTCCAGAAAACTACTCAGAGACGAAATCTATTTTGGTTGCCAATAATATTGCTGACCGCGATTGTGCGATGTTCCATGACTGGTAGCCTACTGCTCCAGAATAGACCAGTGAGCTGTGCGTTCCGGTCTGCGCACAGCTCGGTCGCCGGATACTTCATAGGTCCACACGTCGAGACTTCCATATCGAGCTTCTCTGTCGTTGGAACATCGTTATGAAAAAATTTACCTACTAGAAACACCTTCTGCATCTGATCAATAGCTGCGTTTACAGCGCTTATAAGAGGCTCATAAGAAATGTTCCGTTACATGACAACGCCGTGGTCTAATTAAACAATAAATTAGTGACGTCACAAGATAGTGACGCTCCCTACCCAGAATGCACTTGTTACATTTTTTAAATAGGTCATATTTGTTTCTCTTCGAATTATTGAAAGTTACAAGTTGTAGCGCGTTTCGTATATCGAAAATAACTGCGGCTGGATGTCAGACGGCAAACATTAACTAGCAATCGAAGTAACTTGGAAATTTTAAAGGATATAAAAGCGAATTTTTGTTTGCGATAACAGCTGACGTATCCTTGAAAAAGGAGCTTTCGTTTTGGCTGTTTCTATCTTTGTCGGCATTGTTATTAAGCTGACCTACGAAGGATGGAAGCCAGCAAAGATGAAACATTTGTGAATGCTTATGATTCTAAGATAGGGGAAAGGAAGAACTCTGAGGCCAAACCGGAACAAGCTAGAAGAAAGGCTTCGACAAGACCTAGTAAGAAGCAGTCAATCGTAATCATAATCGTGAAATATTTTAGAGGTACCCTAAAAGGCCAAACGTAGGGTTATCTCATCCAATGTTTCCCAACTTTGGAGCAGCGGCACAAAAGTGTGCGTCAACCTGCTGTTGGGGTAGTGACGTAACGAATGGGGTTGGGGGGCAGAGGGAACAACCGCCCCCGGGCGCAGCACCCAGAGGGCGCACAATTAGGTTTCAGTGGTACACAGTACTATGACAAGAACGATTAAAGTCAACTTGAAAATTAAAAATGGGCGCAGTCATCAACTCTTGCCCCCTGGGCGCTGAAACCCTTCGCTACGCTACTGGGTTATGTTTGTGCAGTAATTACAATGACAACTACAGCAACAATAACCGCAGTAATAATAATAATAATAATGATGATGATGATGATGATGATGATGATGATGATGATGATGATGATGATGATGATGATGATGATGATGATGATGATGATGATGATGATGATGATGATGATGATGATAATGATGATGATGATGATGATGATGATGATAATGATAATGATAATGATAATAATAATAATAATAATAATAATAATAATAATAATAATAATAATAATAATAATAATAATAATAATAATAATAAAATGATAATAATCAATGCAG
Source organism: Aporrectodea caliginosa (assembly GCA_020284085.1). NCBI lineage: Eukaryota > Metazoa > Annelida > Clitellata > Crassiclitellata > Lumbricidae > Aporrectodea > Aporrectodea caliginosa. Next base: position 600,267 of record JACEVL010000524.1, read on the forward strand.
TTCGGTACTTGTAGGTCTACCATTGGGGCTAATTGGGCGCCATGATCGAGTTCTGCGTTCAGCTGCTCGCCTCATTGGCCGCCTTCCTAAATACGCTCCTGTCTCTGCCTATATGCGTGATGTCCTTCGCTGGCTCCCTGTTTCTCAGCGCATCTCCTATCGAGTTGCTTCCTCTGCACTTGTATGGAGGTGCCTTCTTGGCTGTGCTCCATCCTACTTGTCTGATCTAAGTCGACCTGTCTCTGACCTCGCAGCTCGTAGATCTCTGCGTTCTTGAGAAAGGGGGGAGCTTTTGGTCCCGCGAGCTCACACTTCTATTGGACAGCGTCGAGCCTTTTCGATTGTGGGTCCCTCCATCTGGAATGGCCTCCCACTAGACTTGCGATTGATGCCTCGGCTAGATTCGCCTGCCTTTCAATGCTCCCCTTCTGTTTGCCCTATATACTTCGGATCTGGCTGGGGTCCTTGGTCCACTGGGTGTTCTATCCCACCAATATGCTGATGACACGCAGGCTTACATTCATGGACCTGCAGACACAGCTGCTGTTATGGTCGAGCGTACTCTAGAGGCTTCAGCTGCTCTTGACCGATGGTTATCCTCAAATCGCATCCGTCTTAACCAAGACAAGACTCAGTACATATGGCTCGGTAGTCGTGCCCAGCTTACCAAGATTAATGCTGACTCCCCTCGTCTTCGGTTTCCAGATATATATGCACTTCTCTTCCTCTGTCCGTGATCTTGGATTCATTCTTGATCCTGTCCTCTCTCTGTCTGATCACGTAAATAGTGTCTCTCGTTCCTGCTTCTACTACATACGCCAACTCCGTGCCATCCGCCAATCACTACCACTGCACACTATCACGACTTTGGTCCATGCATTGATCTGTTCCAGGATTGATTATGGGAATGCGGTGTACATTGGTCTCTCCTCTACAAATACATCTAAACTTCAGTCCATTCTAAACGCTGCCGCCCGCCTCATAAAAGGCATTGCAAAGTTTGACCATATCTCATATTTCACTGGCTCCCCATCCGCCAGCGCATCCAATTCAAGGTCTGTTCCCTCATGCGAAGCTGTCTTGCTGGGTCTACTCACTATCTTAGGGCCTTTTGTACCCCAGTATCTTCTCTGCACAGTCGTTCCTCCCTGCGGTCCTCGGCCCGTGGTTACTTGGTTGTCCCGCGGGTGCGTACTTCTACGGCCCAGTCTAGGAGTTTCGCTATTGTTGGTCCCAATAGCTGGAACCAGTTACCTCAGTCCCTCAGGACTGACCTTTTTCCATTTCTTTTGACCAGTTCCGCAAGCGCCTGAAAACCTCCCTTTACCAGTGAAGAGACTGGCTCGGGTCGGGAGCGCCTGTGTTTTGAGTAGCGCTATATGAATGCTTGATTACGATTACGATTACGAATGCAATTAGTTAAATCAAATTTTGTAACTTCGTTACAATATCAGCAACTGTAGTCGTTATGGTGATGATGTACTTGTTACGACGACGATGATGTTGTTGTTGTAGTACTATGTCGTCGTTTTTGTTTTTCTTGTCTAGGTCCTGATGATCCAGTTCCTGCGGAAAAGTATACGTCCTACAAACTGGATGAACCGGTGAGGCTGCAGATGTCGGACGAAGGAGCCCTGGCTCAGAAGCCGATCACGGTGATGACGGCGCTACAGATGACGGCCGACAGATTCCACGACAACGACGCTTTCGGTCAGATGTCCAGAATTACTCGGGGCTTCGACAGAGGGCAGGCAGGCAGGGAGAGGGATGGCTGGCAAGATGGAAGGCAGGGAAGAGGAAAGTTAGAAAAGAGAGAAGGCAGGGAGGAGGGGAGGCAGGGAAGAGGGAAGTTCGAAAAGAGGGAAGGCATGCGGAGGGGAGGCAAGGAAGACATGGAAGAGGAAAAGGGAATGCAGCAAAGAGGAATATTGAAAAGGGGAAGGCAGAGAAGAGAGTAGGTAGAGCAGAGGGATGAGGGAAGGCAAAGAAGAAGGAAATCAAGGGAGAAGGAAGCAGAGAATGGAGAAGTTATCAAAGAGGGAAGGCACGGAGAGAGAAGACATAGAAGAGAGAAACGGAAAGTCAGCGAAGAGGGAAGTTAGGTAAGAGGGAAGCAGGAATGGGAGAAGTTGGGGAAGCGGGAAGATTTATTATTAAATTGATCTCACTCAATTATGCATTCGTTCACAGCGTGACAATTCGCCGGTATTTCCTTTGATTTCTACTACTGCTACCATGTCTCTTAACAACCACTGCAAAAACAACAACACTACTACTACTACTACTACTACTACTAACTACTACTACTACTACTACTACTACTACTACTACTACTACTACTACTACTACTACTACTACTACTACTACTACTACTACTACTACTACTACTACTACTACTACTACTACTACTACTACTACTACTGTTTAGTACTACTACGACTACAATGACAACAACTACAACAACTATAACTACTTCAACGAATACTGTTACTGCCAATCATCTATTCCTAATGCCAGCCACTTGACGGCCATCAGTAGGAAAACATTTAGAATCCAGGATCCTCGGCCATTTGTCAAGTCCATTGCTCCGTTTTTTGTGTTAGTCCTATCCAGCGATGTTAAGTCCGCATTTATATATATGACCTGCGTAGTCTTGGTCTGTCTTTAATAGTATTTCTACGGTAACAGTATTTTCTGTACAGTGACACGAGATTGTAACGTGTGTTTCGATTTCTGTGGTTGTTTTTCCAGCTGTGAATGTGGACGGTAAATGGCAGAAGACGAAACTGCGAGACATGTGTCGAATGGTTCGGACAGTGGCCAAAGGATTCCTTTATGTGAGATCTCTCTCATCTAGTAACTTCTATTGCGCCAGCTTAAATCATTCTATGCTCCACTGGTTGCCATACAAATAAGTGAGAGACTTGCTCAATGTCTCTGCACAGTAACTGTCTCAGACAAGGAGGCTCGAACCCAGAGCTAACTCTCCAAGTAACAGGGCGAGAGCTCTATTCAAATCAGCTACGGTATCCCGTGCGTACAGAGGCGCGTTTACCAGTAGGCTAGTCGCACTAGGCGCTCGCCTAGGGCCCCCAAATCTTTGAGGGCCCCAAACGAATGAAAATATTTCTTCAATAATACAAAATAACAATTTTAAATTTAGAATTATTTTAAATATAATTTTTTAATATATTTTTACAGCTTGGCATTCACATAAAAGAAGGCCCTATATCATTGTAATTGTAAAAGTATATTATTATAATTTATAATTGCTTAAATTTGCTCATTTGGGCAGCAATTGGGCTAATAATTCATTTATGTGTAAAATAACATGAAACTTGTTAGTAACAAGCAGCAAAGGGCGTCTGCTGCAGTTTAGGCCTGCGTGTTGAAAGTTTTAGTCCGATAATTCCGTTATTTTATAGTGTTTAAAACTTTTATTAGTATTGATAACCACTAGTCTAAGTAATAGTAACTGAAATTTTAATAGTATTAAATATTGATTACAAATATGATGAAACGTTGCTAATATTCTGGAGCTGAAAAACGAAAGAAGATAGCTCTAATGACAATATTGTTGAATTCGTTGCAATCAATCAATCAATCAATCAATCAATCAATTTGCGTTAATCAAAAATAAGCTGTCAAGTACGTACGCAACTTATACAAGGAATAAAAGCTGCAAAGAATAAATGCCACCAGCAAATCTCTGCCGGATTAAAGGCTATGTTTGTCGAATTTGAATTATTTAATTTCTTTAATTCTTTAAAAACATTTGCTTAAACGTCAGGGAAAATTTCTCAAAAAAGAGACGCAGTCAAAACTTAAACGTGGTATTGAAAGCGATTTCGACATTGCATAATTATGAAGATGAACAGCTGCAGAAAACGTCAAAGAAAACGTAAGTACTTTGTTTTTTGACGAAACTGTCAAGAATGATGTCATATTGAGAGGACTAGAAAAATTCATTGTTGGCAAATTAAACAAAAACGGTTTCAAGTTCAACTTCGTAGGTTTTTGCACATGATAGGCTAAACACCACGGGTCCCAAAAATATTTGCGCCTAGGGCCCCGTTTTCTATAAACGCGCTTCTAGCGTGCGTATAAAGAGTATATGATAGATAAAAAGCATCAGTTGTCAACGTAAAAAACGCTCAGCTTTGTTCGTTATCGTAAATTTCAAACTTCTAAAGAGCCACTTGAAAGCCAAGCCTAGGGCACCAGCTTATTTACGAGCGCTGTGTTTCTCTAGTTAGGACTCGAGAAATCTCACGGCGTCGGAATTATGGGACACAATGCTCCGGAATGGATCGTCAGCTGTTTGGCCGCCATATATGCAGGGTAAGAGAATAAAACAGAGCAATCTTTGATTAAATCTTTGACTAAATATCTCTGATTAAATCTCTGATTAAATATCTGGTTAAATGTAAGCTCTTAGCCTATGACTGAATCTCTGACTGAATCGCGAATAAAGCTCCAACTAAATCTCTGACTAAATCTTCGACTATAGCCCTTCTTCGAACAAAAATAAACAAACACTAAGCAGGGTTTCCAAGTCAGCTTCAGCATCGTCATCATCATTATTGTCGTCATCATCATCATCGTCATCATCATCATCATCATCATCATCATCATCATCATCATCATCATCATCATGATAATAATAATAATTATTAGTATTTAAGTCACTGAGGGATCATAATTATGTACCTCGGGGCATGAAAAATAATAATAATGATAATAATAATAATAATAGGCCTAGTAATAATAATAATAATAATAATAATAATAATAATAATAATAATAATAATAATAATAATAATAATAATAATAATAATAATAATAATAATAATAATAATAATATTAATAATAATAATAATAAAATAATAATAATACACAACCACACATAGAATAATTATATCTCATAAGTTTTAATTTAGCTTTGCCTGCCGGAGTTATGACATGAGCATAAAATTCTTGGCGTTCTGGCTATTATTACCCTCATATTATTATTAGGGTGGTATGATTATTTTATATTATTAAGTAATTTGTTCAGCCTACAGATGCTTTTCCTTTATGAGTAAACCAATTACTCGGATGTGCTAATAGTACTGCTCGATCAAAACAGTCAGTGTCGGTCACGACAAGATCGCTTAAAGCATATAGTTGGTTCAATTATAAGGGGTCATTGCATAATTACGTAATAAACTGACCGTTTTTGATCCACCCACCCACCTTATGTACGAGGGCTGTGTTTCGTAATAAATAAATAAATAAATAATAATAATAATAATAATAAATAATAATAATAATAATAATAATAATAATAATAATAATAATAATAATAATAATAATAATAATAATAATAATAATAATAATAATAATAATAATAATAATAATAATAATAATAATAATAGGGCTAGGGCCTAAAACTCATCACACACGTTTGTGCCCATTGCTTTTGAATCACTGGGACCAATCAATCGGTCGGGCTCTTGATTTTATTGCTGAGGTAAATCGCCGTATATCTGCAATTTCCGACGAGCCGCTCTGAGAAAAACCATGATTAACGCCTTTCCATCTGCACTCAACGATATAATGCTCTGGCTATAGGGGCACGTTTTTGGACTTCAGTGGGGATGAGGCTTGTTAGTTTCCAGAATGGTTTTACTCATCCTCATAATATTCATCACCACCAAATAATAATAATAATAATAATGATAATCGTCATTATCATCGTCATCATCAAACCTATATGGACGATTTAGTCCTGACCTGCGCATTTCGTAAAATTACGGAGGCCTAATATAAATGCTTGGATATAGGCTATATGCTTAGCTGTATGTGATTACGTGTAGGGGAGTGGCGGTGGGCATCCACTACAATCACACGATTGAGGACTGCATGAGGGCGGCCCTGATGGTCCAGTGCAACATCATCGTTGTCGAATCGGCTGAGGACCTGGCCAAGGTCCTTCAGATCCGACACAACCTTCCCGACCTTCGTGCAATCGTTCAATATGGAAAGGACAGCTCTCAGAAGACGCACGGAGTCACGTCGGTAAGCGATCGGTTGATGAATGGATGAATGAACGAACTAATGTGTCACAAAATAGAGTATCCCTTTAAATATTATATCCACAAAGCGAAATGAAGTATCCGGGCGGATGAATCTGAACGGGAGGGACTATACCCCTCCCTCGTGCAAAAGTATACCCATGAGTCGTACGAAATCATCCCCAATTCAAAAGTACCTCTGCTACTAAATTGCAAATTGTGCAATTTAAGTCAATTTGGAACTATGTTGCTGTCATAATTATGTGGGCAAAGATTCCATTGAAGCCAATGAGCCTCTCATTACTCTTTGTCTCTGTCTGTGTGTGTCTGTGTCTGTCTCTCTGTCTCACTCTGTCTCTCTGTCTCTGTCTGTGTGTCTCTCTCTTTCTGACTGACTGTCTGTCTGTCTGTCTGCCTAAATTAAACAATGCATCCAAGTTAGTCGTCATGCTGCCTTTCCCCAAAATCCCTCTCAAGAGAATGGAAAGAAAGCCACTCCTCCGTGTGATTATTCTTCCTAATGTAAGCGGTCTCATTACCTATTAAAGATCAATATTACTCTATTTCGCGTATTCTTTATAAGCATTTCTACTATCATATTTCATCTCCGCCCTTTGACTGTCTCTAGATTGCCCTGAACAATATCGCCTGCTTAAGAATGCGTCTGTGTCAGCTTAATTTCCACAAATAAACGAATATGATTGCTTGATTGAGTGATTGATTGCATAGAACACATAGAACACTCAAAATCACTTGGTTTACCTATTTCTGGTTTTGGATTTTGATTACAGTCTACATTCATAATTAAGACTTATACGCATCCTGCAAAAAAAATATTACCTTATGCCTGTGAATTTTTATCCCCCGGGGATGATTTCACATGATGGGGATAGAAGTGATATTCTATACCGGTATATGCCATCCTGGGAGATAAATTTATTCATATAGCTTTAGGACGGATAGAATATCACGGGACACCCGCAGTGAATTTTTGAAATGAATAGATACAAATGTGAAATATAAATAATATGCGAATGAATGTTTGAACGAGCAGACGAATACGGGATATGAATAATTAGTAAATGCGAATGAATGAACAAACAAACCCTGGTAACGAATGAATGAATGACTGATGAACGAACTTAGATTAGCAACTGAGCCCCTTATGCAAAGACTGTCCTGCAACTATTAATGAAACTCCTTAGAGATTAGCAACTGAATGAATGCAATGAATGTCCTGAATGAATGAATTAGATTAAACTGACTTATGCAAAGACTGTCCTGCAACTATTACAGAAACTCCTTAGTCTTAGATTAGCAACTGAGCCTTATGCAAAGACTGTCCTGCAACTATTACAGAAACTCCTTAGTCTTAGATTAGCAACTGAGCCCTTTATGCAAAGACTGTCCTGCAACTATTACAGAAACTCCTTAGTCTTAGATTAGCAACTGAGCCCATTATGCAAAGACTGTCCTGCAACTATTACAGATTCGGTCCTTAGTCTTAGATTAGCAACTGAGCCCCTTTACTGTCCTGCAACAGACTGTCTTAGATTGCAACTGATTATAGACTGTCCTGCAACTATTACAGAAACTCCTTAGTCTTAGATTAGCAACTGAGCCCCTTATGCAAAGACTGTCCTGCAACTATTACAGAAACTCCTTAGTCTTAGATTAGCAACTGAGCTTCTTATGCAAAGACTGTCCTGCAACTATTACAGAAACTCCTTAGTCTTAGATTAGCAACTGAGCTTCTTATGCAAAGACTGTCCTGCAACTATTACAGAAACTCCTTAGTCTTAGATTAGCAACTGAGCCCCTTATGCAAAGACTGTCCTGCAACTATTACAGAAACTCCTTTAGTCTTAGATTAGCAACTGAGCCCCTTATGCAAAGACTGTCCTGCAACTATTACAGAAACTCCTTAGTCTTAGATTAGCAACTGAGCTTCTTATGCGAAGACTGTCCTGCAACTATTACAGAAACTCCTTAGTCTTAGATTAGCAACTGAGCTTCTTATGCAAAGACTGTCCTGCAACTATTACAGAAACTCCTTAGCCTTAGATTAGCAACTGAGCTTCTTATGCGAAGACTGTCCTGCAACTATTACAGAAACTCCTTAGTCTTAGATTAGCAACTGAGCCCTTTATGCAAAGACTGTCCTGCAACTATTACAGAAACTCCTTAGTCTTAGATTAGCAACTGAGCCCCTTGTGCAAAGACTGTCCTGCAACTATTACAGAAACTCCTTAGTCTTAGATTAGCAACTGAGCTTCTTATGCGAAGACTGTCCTGCAACTATTACAGAAACTCCTTAGTCTTAGATTAGCAACTGAGCCCCTTATGCAAAGACTGTCCTGCAACTATTACAGAAACTCCTTAGTCTTAGATTAGCAACTGAGCTTCTTATGCGAAGACTGTCCTGCAACTATTACAGAAACTCCTTAGTCTTAGATTAGCAACTGAGCCCCTTATGCAAAGACTGTCCTGCAACTATTACAGAAACTCCTTAGTCTTAGATTAGCAACTGAGCTTCTTATGCAAAGACTGTCCTGCAACTATTACAGAAACTCCTTAGTCTTAGATTAGCAACTGAGCCCCTTATGCAAAGACTGTCCTGCAACTATTACAGAAACTCCTTAGTCTTAGATTAGCAACTGAGCCCTTTATGCAAAGACTGTCCTGCAACTATTACAGAAACTCCTTAGTCTTAGATTAGCAACTGAGCCCTTTATGCAAAGACTGTCCTGCAACTATTACAGCCTTTATGCAAAGACTGTACTGCAACTATAATAGAAACCTCTTCTCTTAAATCAATCGCGGCTGTCTTAAAAGCTGCCATCTAAAAATCAACTCACACTTTCCTTCACCTCTTTCTTTCACCACTGCTGGTAGTTAAAGGTCAAGGGTCATAATCATGATCTGTGATCTTTGACCTTTTGGCACGTGACCTATTGTACTGGAAGCCCGGCCTATTGATCGTCGTGTTCGGCTTTTGTAGTGGGACCATCTGCTGGCGATGGGAAACCAGGCGACGGATGATAAGCTGAAGGAGAGAATTCTGTCAATTGCCCCCAACCACTGCTGCATGGTTACATTCACGGTAAGATTCAACAGGAGACGATGGATGGACTTCCTCTCTGCTAACGAACTGACCTTCTCGATATTGACCTGATTATGGCTGGGCTTTGATGTTTCATCGGTTGATGCCTTGTGCATTAGCCATCGGCGTTACCAATCAATGAAATAATATTAATTATGAATAGGGCTGGTAGTGATTGAAAAAAATTAATCGATTAATCACATAAATTTAACTTCGACTAATCGATTAATTCGATTAATTTGGTATCTGTACATAAAGCGTGAAAAGTGTGAAAACTGATTCAGTCTCTATTCATAATTAATTATGCTGGAAATATTAAAGAAATCCGGTATCCTCTTAATTTGCGTCTGTCGCCATTCGTCGAAGTTGAGGAACCGACGTTGTCGAACGACAAAGAGTCCATCGAGCGGCTTTGCCTTTAACTACTAACCACTTATCACCTACTTTGAAGTATTTAATTTACTCAAGGGCATGGTCCCTAAATTATCCCCAATGGGCTTCATATCTACACCACTAATTGTGTCTTGTTCTGATGTTTTCTCTCACCTTATTGCACACTTGGCCAACCTGACTTTTGCTGAAGGGTGTTTTCCGTCAAATCTGCTCTATTCACGCCTCTACTTTAAAAACCTGACCTTATAATAGCAACCGTTTAATTTACCTATGACAACCAGCAACATTTCCAAGATCCTTGACCTCTGCTCGTATCAAGAAACACATCACTTCCTCTCAAAACTTCATCCTTTATCACAGTTACCGCGAACGCTATTCTACTGAAACTGTTCTTGCCTCTACACTGGATAACATCATCTCGTCTATTGACAATGGTAGAGCTTGCTTCTCAGTATGCCTTTACCACAGTGGCCCTTTCACTGAAACTGCTCTTGTTCTCTAACACATGGATAGGATGGATGGATGGATCTATTGATGGATGGAATAGGATGGATCTCAGTATGCCTTTACCAGAGTGCAGATGGATCCACACCCTATGGATCACCAGCTACTTTGTTCAAGACTTAACAAAAGCTTGGATAGCTTTACACTGGGTAGCTTCTGAACACTTGGGGTAACCCTGGACTGTAAGCTCACATTCCGACGGCACATAACAAAACTTTGTAAATCTTGCTTCTATGACGTAAGGGCAATACGTCACAAGAGGTCGCTCTGAATAAGAATATATCTCAAAACCTAGCCTGTTCATTTGTATCCTTTCGCTTTGATTATGCTAATTCGCTCTGTGTGGGTCTCTCAGACCTGGAACTCAACAGGCTGCAACGCATCCAAAACTCCTCAGCTCGCGTAGTGCTGCATGTCCCATCCAACATGGTCCTCAGTCCTACTCCACCAGCTGCATTGGCTTCCTGTTGAATTCACAATAAAATATAAATGGCCTGTTTGGCCTACAAAACCCCAAGCTCAGCACACCCACCAATCTTCATTCACTACGAACCCCTTACATCCCTACTCGTTGCCTGCGATTATCAACAACAGTAACAGGTCTTTTGGCTGAGCCACGACGCAGAACAGTTATGTGATCTCGTGCATTCCATGCTTCTGCTCCAAAGGAATGGAATCGACTGCCACTCTCTCATTCGTAGCTCAAATTCACATCCTTCCTTCAAAAAGCGGTTCAGAACTCATTATTTCTCCATGGCTTTCCAGTCTTTCCTGGGATGATTTTGTACATTTAAAGGGCATTTTCTTTTCTCAAGTCGCAAACGCCCATGTGACTGCATCAATACCCTCTGATGTATGATACGGTCGAGTCTCAGCCATTCGCACCTTGTAGCCGCCAGTAGCCGAGTGCTTTCATTTCGGTGGAGGGCGACCGACGCGAACCATTGGAGTGACCTCGACCGTTAGTCATTAGTGGTGGTTCTTCAATCTACCGACGGACACGCGACGAATGCCTTTTCTGCGTACTCCTTGTGTCTCGACAGCAGCTGGCCGGACGTGCGTCATATTCTACCAGTGAGGGACTTCCCGCAGCCAACGTCATCGCGTGTGCGAACGCTCTATTCTATCGACGCAACTATGCCCATAGACTCTAAACCTCTATCTTCAGTTGGTTGGTTCCCCGTGTGTGCATGGGCAGTTGGGCACTGGTGGCTTTCAGTTTGCTATGCATTGTTTTGCTAACTGATGTAATATATTCGTTCGTAATGACATCATAATAGAGTATCGCAGAGAGAGCCTCTGAGTAGATATCATGAAGAGGCCCTATATAAATGTTCAAATACCTTACCTTACCTTATTATATATGTATGTATGTATGTATGTATGTATGTATGTATGTATGTATGTATGTATGTATGTATGTATGTATGTATGTATGTATGTATGTATGTATGTATGTATGTGAGTATGTACATTCATACATACATGTATGTATGTATGTATGTATGTATGTATGTATGTATGTGTGTATGTATGTATGTATATATGTATGTATAATGTGTGTGCACACTTAATATAGCGCCTTTAAAGTAACTCTTCACAGCAGCGTTGCAGCTCTGGTTGTTATTTCCTGACCGAGTCAGAATAGGTTTTGTGAACTGACCCAGTTGGACTTTGTTGTGCTGAACTGACCTAGATCGCTGTATCTAATGAAGTGCACTTTGTTGGTTGTGTCTTGGCAATAGATGGGCAGAACTGGTCCACCAAGAGCTGTCATGATGTCCCACGATAACGTAAGGAATACGACCATTATCATCGTCATCATCATTATTATTTTCGTCGTCGTCATCGTCATCTTGATCATCTTCTTTATCATCATCTCCATCACCATCAACAACAACAACCTTTGTCGTCATAATAATTATCATCCTGATTATCTTGATCATAATCATCATCATCATCTTGAGCATCTTTATCGTCTTGATCATCATCCGTATGACCGTGACAGGTTGTATGGACGGCTACGGTGTTCGGCAAATACCAGCGCTTCGGCAAATCTGGTGGCGCCCACGTCAGCTTCCATCCCCTCAGCCAACCCGTGGGGCAGCTAGTTGATATATTTCTTCCCCTCATATACGCCACTACCGTCTACTTCGTCCCACGGAAGCTTCTCAAGGTTAGCAACAAAAATCTAAATAGGTTTATGCATAATTAACAGATAACATAGTTTTCAGAACTCTTGAACTTTAATTGTCAAAAAAACTGTGTTTAATGTTATGACCCCCAAATCCTTTCTGCAATTTAGAAGAACAGCCAGAGTGGTTGGACACCCACACCTCCAACAACTAAATCACTGTCGCGAAGCAATGGTCATGATCAGTTAGCCAACTTTTCACAGAATCTAGGTTTTAGAAATTTCTCCCGACGGTGTTACAGTCAGGGCGACGACTGCGCAAAGAATATTGAGCTTTGAGCATTTACCTCGACATAGTTTACTCGGAGTGTTTAACTCTCGAAAATTAACTCGGAATATCTAATTTTGTGCGTAATTAGCTGTGTACTTGCCTTGGTGTAGAAATGTTGTTGTGGTCCGCTCATCCTTCTGGAACAGTCACTACCCTAGAACAACTCAGTCTATGTGTAGGCTACCCCTTTTTGACAATAGCTTGAAATCATTATTGTCAATAGATAGATAGATAGATGGATGGATGGATGGATGATGGATGGATGCATAGTTGCCAAAAAACTTTTTTTATCGTTTTTTTTTTTTTATGTAACTTTATTTATTTATTTACTGTCTGTTATTATTTTGTTAAATTTATTTTTGTCTGACATCCCTTACGTTATCTCTTTCCTTTCAAGGACTCATTTAATTTACGTAACTATTTAACGTCATCAGTTGAGAAATAAATAGCACAGTACAGAAAATAAAATTTATAAAACTTACTTGAATTTCTAAGTTACCGTATCGAAAATGCGGAATGTTGTTTTTGTACGCAGTAATCTCAGATTGACTGATAAACTGACTGATATCACTTCATAATAAGTTCTTATTTAAGTCAAAATTGTAGATAAGCTTACAATTTTTAAATAAGAACACTCTATACTTACAAAGTTTACTTTTAAATTGTTTATGTCAGCATGATACAATTAAATTTGAGAAGATTTCATTATTTTAATCTCTCAATTTCTTATTATATTTAAACCAAATGGATTGTTGTAGAATAATGCTACTTGATGGATGGATGGATGGTTTTTTCCGTTTTATATTTTGTTTTTGGATGGATGGATGGATGGATGGATGGATGGATGGATGGATGGATGGATGGATGGATGGATGGATGGATGGATGGATGGATGGATGGATGGATGGATGGATGGATGGATGGATGGGGATGGATGGATGGATGGATGGATGGATGGATGGATATCTTGAATTGAAAGACAGATTCAGAGACTGCTTCTCTGCGTTAATAGACTGACTGACATCTTTTGAAATTGATCTGCTTATACAAAAAGTTCTTATTACCTCTTCTGTTGCTGCCTGGTGCTATAGAAGTTACTGACCCATGTCATTTTAATGATGGAGCACTATTATATATCAAGGGTACATAAATGCAGAGTGATAAAGTCATGTCGGTCTCTCTGTCTCTTTGTATGTCTGTCTGTCTGTCTGTCTGTCTGTCTGTCTGTTTGTCAGTCTGTCTGAACATGTGTGTCTACCGTTGACAGCGCAAACTGGTCGATGTTCTGCGCGATGCGCATCCAACATTCTTTATGACAATGCCATTCTTTTACGAGAAAATTCACGAAAAACTGCAGATGTCTTTCGAGAAGAACCTCATCAAGAATATGGTGATCAAGATGGGAATGAATATCGGATGGAAGGCATTTCTCAACGAAAAAGAAGGGTACCGAAATTATTTCCCTATCAGTGCATGCTACCACACATGAAGATGTGTATTATATGTATGTCCGTATGTATGTATGTATGTATTTATGCATGTATGCACATGTCATTGTACAATGTACATGTTATGGATTTATACATGCAAGCAGGTGCTCATGCTTGCATTATATGTCTATGTATATTTAATTATTATAATTAACATAAATTACCAGTTAGCAATTTCTATCTATCTATCTATCTATCTATCTATCTATCTATCTATCTATCTATCTATCTATCTATCTATCTATCTATCTATCTATCTATCTATCTATCTATCTATCTATCTATCTATCTATCTATCTATCTATCTATCTATCTATCTATCTATCTATCTATCTATCTATCTATCTATCTATCTATCTATCTATCTATCTATCTGTCTGTCCGTCCGTCCGTCCGTCCGTCCGTCCGTCCGTCCGTCCGTCCATCCATCCATCTATCTATCTATCTATCTATCTATGGGCTTTTTGCCTGTTTTTATTTCTGTCCGTCTGTCTGTCTATCATTCTATCTACTTTTGTCCGTTGAACTGTTGAAGGAAATCTCGTCCCTTCGGCTGGTGGTTGGCCAATCAGCTGGTATTCAAGAGGGTCCAACGTCGTCTTGGTTTCGACCGTTGCATCGACGTCCACTCGGCCGGCAACTTAATGCTCCCGAGGACTTCCGAGTTCTTCACAGGTCTCAACATCGTCATCCTCAACGACTATGGAAGCAGTGAACTCTCCGGTTGGTATTATCATCTATTGCGCCTCCCATGTCACCGCAAAATTAATCGTAATAGTGGTAAAATCAAAAATCAAATCATTTATTTGGTGACCAACAAACAGCAGTAGTACACAATCAATGGGAAAGTAGAGTCACACAGGGGACCCTGAAAGGGTCTTACGGCCCCGCTAAGTAGGGCCCCCTAAGGTTGCAGTACAGCCTCATGAGGAAAGCCAATGTATTTAAGTGGTCTGAAACTAAGCGTATTAAACAACAAAACGATAAATCTTAACTAATGACTCAGCAACACACATATTAGGTCAACAGTCAATTTGTGTGAATATCTATGACACAATTAACTTAGGCTCACTTTTAAACTCATTTTAAACATGTTAATTTCAAACATTTTAAACATGTGGATGGGGTGGATAAGTAACTGCTGTTGTATCAAAAAGGTTCTTGGGAGCCCTGGGTCAGTCATTTCCAATTAAAAAGTGACGCAGCCCTCTTTTGAAGAGGCATAAATTAGGGAGTTCCCTAATAGACTGTGGAATCTCGTTCCAAGTTGATGCCCCTATATATCTGACAGAGAATAGTCGGGTATTTGTGTGGGCAAAAGGTTTGTGGTACAGATTAGAAGTTCTAGTCATGTGGGAGTGGATGTCCGAAGTGTGACGAAAAAACTTATTAAATACTGGAGGTAGGAGGCCACGATCATATCGGAACATAAACTCCCCTATCTGAGCACTTCTTATCTGGTCGATTTGCAGGAAATTAAGCTCTTGGAATTTATTTTTGGTGTGGGCCCCGTAAGGGATTCGAGCCACATATCGAACTGCTCGTTTTTGTAAGATAACTAATCTTGTAAGACTGGTTTTATAGGTTGAAGCCCAAACTATATTGCAATATGTTAAGTAGGGGTAGATGAGGGTGTAATATAGTGTTTTACGGATTTCGGGCGGTACTAGTTGCGAAGTGCGAGATAGTATACCAATATTTTTGGATATTTTGATAGATATATTTTTTATGTGTTCTTTCCAGGAAAGGTGCTGATCTAGGTACACCCCTAGAAACTTAGTCGTTACTACTTGGGTGATTGGGGTACCCTCTATACATATCCTTAAATGTTCAGGAGGACTGCCTTTCCTGTGGGATTTAAAGAGTATATAGTTAGTTTTTTCAAGGTTAAGAGTTAATTTATTAGCATGGAACCACTCAGTTATGAATTTTAACTCTGTGTTTACAGTAGAGTACAGGGAGTCTAGAGAAGTATGGGAATAAAATACATTAGAATCATCAGCAAATAGTATAAAGAACATGAGGGAGGAAGCATTTGGTAAATCATTAATATAAATTAGGAATAATAGGGGACCTAGAATAGATCCCTGCGGAACTCCAAAGTTAATGTTCCGTAAGTCCGAGAGAGAACCATTACAACTAACTAGCTGGGACCTGTTCATAAAATAACTGATAAACCATTCAAGCTGGGTACCTCGGATCCCATAATTATTTAGTTTTTTTATTAGGATAGCATGATTTACAGTATCGAATGCCTTGGCAAGATCGAAGAATAGTCCAATGGAGTATTCGTTATTTTCAATAGCATTTGAAATTTTATCCTGCATACTTAGTAGAGGCATATATGGAGAGTGACCAGGTTGGAACCCATGCTGTGAAGGAAAGAGAATCTCTGTTTTCGTAATATAACTACTAAGGCGTTCATACATTGCTTTTTCAAAGAATTTACAGAAGTACGGTAGCACCGAGATTGGTCTATAATTAGAAACTTCGTCCCTAGCCCCCTTTTTAAATACTGGAACGACCTTGGCAATTTTTAGGGCTTCTGGAAAGACCCCAGAGTTAAATGAACAATTTATTAATTATGCTAACGGGTAAGCTATACTGGGTAAAGTGGATGCAGCAATAATAGGGTCAATGTCATCAACTCCTTTGGCATGGGAATTACGGATGGTTTGGCCAAGGCGTATTATTTCTTCAGGAGAGGTATCACTAAGTCCGAAGGAGTCTTGATGAGCTGCAGGCATATATTTCTCAAATGAGCATGATGTAAGTGGGATTTTTTTCTCCAGAGATTGGGCAAAACCCGTAAAGTAACTATTAAACTTATTAGCAATTTCTCGTGGATCAGTTATCTTATTTTCATTGATTTTTAGAGATGTAATGTTGGTATCGTGGTTATCATCCCACTTACATCATGCTCATTTGAGAAATATATGTCGTTGTGTAGCATGTAAAGAACGATGAGATCATGTTTATAATCATGATTACAATGATGATGATGATAATGATGATGATGCTGCTGCTGATGATGATGATGATGATGATGATGATGATGATGATTACCATAATGATGATGACGCTGATGATGATGATGATGCTGCTGCTCCTGCTGCTGCTGCTGATGATGATAGTGATTATAATAATTTCGATGATGATGATGGGGGATGATGGCTCTGTCAACGGTGTTTATGTCTGAAGTGATTACTGCGATGAAAGTCATGTTGACGATGCTGACGTTGATGATGATGATTATGTTGATGTTGTCGCTATTGACGATGATGATAACGCCGACACGGTGACGACGATTCTGAAGATGACGACGATATTGTTGACGATGACGATGACGATGACGGTTACAATAATGATGACGAAGTCTATTGTGACGATAACGATGTGACGCATTTCTTGGCTGATGCCTAGGTCCTCATTCTGTCTCTTCTCCGGGAAGACAGCGTCTCGGATCCTGTGGAGTCGAGATGGACGGATGTCGCACGAAGTTCGTCCCAATCGACAGAACCCTCTACACCGAAGTAGGAGAGCAGTTTCAGTAGCATTTCAGTTGTCAAAATGGAACTTGGGCTACAGAATTTAAAAGATTCCAAAACACACGAAAGGATGTAAAAATCTGATGTTGGTAAATTGTTGCCCACGATACAACGACTCCTGAATTAAAGTGATCACGTATCTGGATAAGTTTATGCAAAAATAACATTTTTACAGAACTCTTACACTTCAGCTGGCAAAATGTTTGAAAAACATTAAGAATTTTACCCCTCATATAATGCAGTTATTTAGCCGATGAGGTTTGACAAAGTGCCAGAGGTCGAAGCCCCACGCAACACCCCCACCCCGGCCGACAACTAAAACACTGAGACATAGCTTTAGGTGATGATGGGTCTAAGGACCAACGTCTGCTTTGAAGCGAATTCAGTTTATAATTAACCATGAGCACCAATTTGAAGCAAATCCCTTGCTGAGCAGGAAGCCAATGCAAAGATTTGAAGCCAATGCAAATATTTAAAGCCAATGAATAGATGTGAAGACAATGCAAAGATTTGAAGCCAATGCAAAGATTTGAAGCCAATGAATAGATGTGAAGCCAATGCAAAGATTTGAAGCCAATGAATAGATGTGAAGCCAATGCAACGATTTGAAGCCAATGCAAAGATGTGAAGCCAATGCAAAGATGTGAAGCCAATGCAAAGATGTGAAACCAATACAAAGATATGAAGCCAATGCAAAGATGTGAAGCCCATGCAATTAGATTTTATCAATCGATCATCGCAATCTCTAATAATTATTGCTCTCTGTTTCTTGTAATCTTAATAATACGTGAGTAGCGTTACAGTTACTGTAATTTCCTTTCCATGTAACTTTTTGTAATTGTCTATGTACTGTCATCTTTTGCGGCTTTCACAGTGGTCGATACTAGATTTGATTGGATAAGATTGAAATGAATTCATTCATTCATTCCGGAGATTTATATAGCGCCTTTTCAAGATGCCTACTCAGAGGTGGATTGACATCATTGGATTTCGATGGAATGGATTGGATTGACGCTGGATTGGTTTGTTTGTTGTGAACCAGATTCGAGTGAAGGGTCGACATGTGTTCATGGGTTACCTGAACGAACCGCAGATGACGGAGGATTCGTTTGATGAAGATGGATGGTACAAGACGACGGATATGGGATACAGGGATGAAAGCGGGTTCCTATGGTTCGCAGGAAGCATTTACGGTAAGATATGGTTCAATGAATGGATGGATGCATGCATGGATGGACGGAAGGACGGAAGCATGGATGTATTGGTGGGTGGGTGGATTAGTTTGGCGGGTTGGTAGAATGTGGGTGAGTGGTGTGTATTTGGTGGGTTGGTGGGTGGGCGTTTTGGGTTATATGTGGGTGGGTTTGGGTATGGATGGATGGATGGATTAATGATCTTGGTAGACGGATGAACTGATTCTATGAATTGTTCATCGTTCCTTCTTTTCTTCCTTCTCTCTAATCCATCTCTTTGTTATTTTGTAGAGCTTTATGAGCTGTCGGATGGTCGCGTTATTTCTCCCATTCCCATAGAAGAGGCCGTCAAGAACCATCTGCCGTTCATGGGACATTGCGTCGCCTGCGGACACCAGAGACCCTATCTCGTCATGCTCTTCACTCTCGAAGTAACAGTTCAATCTATAGAACATCAGTCTACAAGTTAAACGCAGAGACACAAATCTCTTGAAAGCGAATAGTATCCAGTGTCTAACGACATCTTAGTTCTGCTAAAGCCGTTGTAATCGACCTCCTCTGTTATCTAGGCTTGGAACTGGCACTACCAAAGTTCGGACAGCGACCGAGTTAGGGTTGCCGCTTTTACGGTTGGTATTTTACGACGCACTGTCACAACAAAGCTGTTTAGCGTCGCCCTCCTCCCTTATCAAGTCTCTGGACTGGCATTACAAGTGTAAGGGCAGTGACGGAGTTGTGACGGCGTTTTCTGTGTCTATTGTCTGTTTTGTGTTTGGAAGGCTTCGAGTGATGATGAGACGGAAGTTCCTTGGGACGTCTTGTCGAAGAAAGCGGAGATGTGGCTTCACAAGATGGGCGTCGAGGTCTACGCCATTTCGGAAATGGTGGCCAATCCACCGGAAAAACTCGTCTCTATTATCCAGTCCGCTATTGACGAGGTTAACGCGAGTGTCCTTGACCCCACGACCGCCATTCAAAGATGGAAGCTGTTGCCACGAGACTTCAGCATTCCAACCGGAGAAATGAGTAAGAACTTAGGATTAACGGAAGAGTTACAGACAGACCAAGAGATAAACGGACAAACAAACGTAAAGACAGATGGACACAGACAAACTTACGTACTTGAACATAGACACAAGCAGACAGACAGGCAGGCGCATTAACACAGACTAACTTTATTGTAAAACTTTGCCGTATTTTTAAACGATGTGTTACAGATAGACAAAACAGAGACAGACATGTCTATTCCTCTTTTCATTAGTCAAAGCCTGGTCGCGTACATAATTATATCACATAAAGCAAGTAAGTAAGTGTATCCTTCATTATACCAATTGTTAACCGCATTTTGGTTTACAAAGCAGTCACTTTTGTGGTTTGTGGAACCTAACATACCATAAAAGTCGAAATTAGCCAACTATCCCTGGCGTTAAACTACATCATAAATCATCCGCATTATGAATGCTTTCCGATCCCGACTCTCAGCATGCGGTATTACTCGATTGTGGGTTCTTGGACGCAGTGAGTACGGAGTCTATTAAATCGGGAGTAATAGACCGTAGTCCTTCACTCGCTCATTGCCATCTATTCGTGTTTGGGCATCTGTTTGTGATGCTTTTCAAGGATTACACTTCTGATTATTTTAGATTTCGTTATGGTTGGATGAGATTATACAGATTGCATGCATTTAAGAATAGATTTGGTTAGCTTTCAATTCCTTTAGATACACGAACTTGTTGTTTTCCTCTTCTCTAGATCCGGCTCATCGAGAGAAGCGCCATTTCATTCTCGACTTCTACGCCACGACAATCGAAGCCCTGTATACGCCAGTGGCTGATCATAACTCAGTCGAACCCAGTTCAACCTAACCCAACTAAACCCCATTCAACTCAACCCAACCGAATACCATCACACAATTAACTGACAGGCTATCGCCTCACAATTGCATTCGAGTCAAACGGTGTGTGAAATGATTTGATTAAATGACCAAATAAATGGTGTACCTTCAAATAACAAACGTCTTTATATTACATAGGTTTGCTTGTATGTACGTATCATAACCATAACCCTATTCGATATGATGTTAAATGCCAGTAAGGCTAGAGATTACGAAAAATAAGCAAAACAATATACAGAAAACAAGAAGGGTCACCAATGGCGATCCCACGCACACACGTAGAACCCAACCAACGGATTCCCATCCATACACTTCAGAGTCTCTGGACTGAGCTGCGTCGATTGTGTGGAGCGACGACAATCGATGGCAGCTTCCACAACACACGTTGAGCCACCGTCCAGCAGTCACTCGTTGGTGGAAGATTACGAATGCCCCGGTTCCCCCCAAAAAAAATCTCCTGCAAAATTCACCCACGGAGAATCTATTTCGGAACACATTCTCCCATGGTTTCCGCGATACAACTCTAGAAGAAAGTCTGCGAGAGAAAATATTTCGTCCTCCGTTGAAGTAATTTCATTTTAGCTGTGTAGGCCTACATACGCGCAGCAAGCATGGGACCAGACGAAGTGAACGAAGCTAACGACGAGAGAAGCGAGCAAATAAGTAAGTAAGTATATTCTTTATTTATCCAACTGCATAACCGCACTTTGGTTTACATGAAATTACACATTATAAAGCATTCTTGGCGATTAGGAGGCATGGGGAGTGTGGCCAACGCTTTTGGGAGCATAATTATTTGGTTATACATAAAGCATAGTTTGGGATACAGGCAACTCAAATAAGTTAAGTTTCTTTTTCCATGCAAGTATGGATCAGACAGTTGAACCAAATGTAATGTGTTTTAATGTAACTTTATTTGTCTGTAGTATGTAGTCCATGCACACGAATGGTTTTTGGCAGTAAGTGAGGCTTAGTGAGCTCATGCAGTGTCTCTTTCAAATACCAAATCAATTCGGCCATAGCCACTTCTGTCAAAATCCTTGAAAACTTGCGTAGTGTTTATATCTGCATCCTAATGAATATAATATGCATAAGTGTCAGACCACAAAAGCGATCGGATGCCATCGTTGAACGTTGATAGGGACCTAAATCTTGAGTCGGTTCGATGCACTGAAACTCCTCTCAGCTGAAGCACTGATACAGGCAGAGTGAATAAAATCATTAATTTTGTGCGTGTTCAGATACGGCAAGAGATTTTGTTTCTTAGTAGGTAAGTAAGTAAATAAGTAAGTAAGTAAGTAAGTAAATATTTTATTGAACCGATTGCTAACCGCACTTTGGTGTCAAAGTCCTTACACTTGAATTGCCAACGTTCCAGCTCAACCGCAACATCGTGTTGTGAAATAAACTGTTGGTAGTTTGCAATCCGCTGCAGAACATGTACTCAGAAAAATGGCCAATTCTATGGATGATAATTATGACCAATAAGTCGTGCCGCCGTGCGAAGGATCCGTTCCAGACAATCCGCTCAGCTGGAAGTCCATCGTAGAGGGCTCCACAGTAGTCAAGGCGGGAAACTACGAAAGAGTGGACGAAGCAAGCAGAGGCATATATGGGATAATTGTAATAAACGCGAATAAAATGGCTAAAATGGAACGTTGCTGTAAGTCTTATGTCAGAAATAGAGCTGAGCCGTTTAGAATAACAGTGGACAAGTCCATAGGATTAAATATGGACGTCGGATAAGTCTAACGTATCGTATCGTATCTGAGAACTTGTAAAGCGCCTCTTACAGTACTAGCTATTCAGAGGCGCTCTCAGCGTGACAGCCCGGGGAAATAAGAAAGTTTTCAAGCAACGAAGAGATGAAGGTTTGACCACGACTAAAATCTTATTACGGATTGAGGGGAGGTCATTCCACACGATGGCGAAGGCACGGTGCTGGGCCGTGGCAGTCCTAGCCCGGGGAACTAGGAAATCAAGTCGATCCGCAGACGTACTTGGATTTCGATCCCTAAGGCTGTCGAAATCCGGTTGGATAACGCTCGATCATAATCGCTACATGATCCTGCTCCTTGCGAAGTGGTCAACGAGCTTGAACACAGACGGACGATGTTGTCAGCTGAAACACCGCCATGCGGCCTGAACCGAATAATAATTAGTATTGTAGCTATCAATTTATATAACGCCTCTCGCAGTGCGCACCAATCAGAGGCGCTCCCAGTGCGAAAGACCCAGAGAAAAGAAAGAGGTCTTCAGACAACGACAAGAGGCACTTGACCCACCAGTTAATGAACAGGAACGTGTCAAAGGAGGAAGCTGGTTCCATAATGCAGGCCTAAGAAGGCAAAGGCACGCGTTTTAGCCATAGCAGTTCTCGCTCGCGGGACAAAGAGATCATGCCGGTTTAATGAGCGTAGCGGGCGAAGAGAAGTAGCCGAGACTGGCAGCCGAATACGGTCGCAGAGATACTTGGGAGCTCGGCCAGTATGCGACCGGTAGATGAATAATAGTGAGTGGGAAACTGTCGTTTAAACGGTCGCATGTTCCACAGGCTAATGGGAAATCTCGGATTTCCTCGACAGTTCCTTCTCTGTCTTCCCAGTAATAATTGATTAGTGTTAATTGCGGATGGCTGCTTTCCATGCACTCTTCAAAAGGCTGTCCAACGTCTGCAGCTGATATAAAACTGAGGGCTAAAAGCATTTTGACATGCATGCGAACATGAGAAATGCTTTAAAGCTTATCATTCAAAGGGATAGTATCTAGTTTTTTGGTCTTTGCTGCGCGCTTTCTTCGCGCTCATCTGACCAGCATTTTTTGCAGCGCGCAACTGACGGCGCGCTTTTGACGGTGCTCGAGGGACGGGACACCTCCATGACTGGCACTGCTCCAGAATACATCAGTGAGCTGTTCGTTCCGGTCTCCACACAGCCCGGTCGCGCCCGATGCATCGTTCTGCGATGTGCGATGCTGACGTTCAACGCTGTCTTACCACGGGACGTGCTAGTTGGGGTTTCTCGGTCCTTATGGAAAAATTTACCTACTGAAATTCGTTCATTACACTTCTTGCTGATGCATTTTCTCGAACATTAATAAAATACAGCCCGTAAAAACAAAGTTTTTTACTATATCCATCTACTATCCTATAATGCGTCTTATGAAGCAGTTACCTCTACAAATATATAGTCCGCGTTCATTTTACGTCATAGCGTGCGTTTAATCAGGCAGCGCGCCCATTTTTGTTGCGGACAATGACAACGCTGCGTATGGGAAAAGGGGATTCCCCGATTCGAAAAGTTGAGTCCCCGATTCTATAAGCTAGCCTTTTTTGGGGAGCTGAAATTTTCATAGAATGAAGTGTCTGCGAGGGCGAGTCTAACTGCCAAGTTTCATGACGATTGAATGATTGTAAGTGATCGAATTAGTCGTCGCAAGATTTGACTTTTTAGCCTGTGGCTCAAGCAAGCAAGCATGATTTCCGTAAGTTAAACTAGATGGATAATAAAATACAGCCCGTAAAAACAAAGTTTTTTACTATATCCATCTACTATCCTATAATGCGTCTTATGAAGCAGTTACTTCTACAAATATATAGTCCGCGTTCATTTTACGACATAGCGTGCGTTTAATCAGGCAGCGCGCCCGTTTTTGTTGCGGCCAATGACAACGCTGCGTATCGGAAAAGGGGATTCCCGATTCGAAAAGTTGAGTCCCCGATTCTATAAGCTTGCCTTTTTGGGGAGCTGAAATTTTTATAGAATGAAGTGTCTGCGAGGGCGAGTCTATCTGCCAAGTTTCAGGACGATTGAATGATTGTAAGTGATCGAATTAGTCGTCGCAAGATTTGACTTTTAGCCTGTGGCTCAAACAAACAAACAAACAAGATTTCCGTAAGTTAAAGTAGATGGATAAATAAAATACAGCCCGTAAAAACAAAGTTTTTTACTATATCCATCTAGTATCCTATAATGCGTCTTACGAAGCAGTTACCTCTACAAATATATAGTCCGCGTTCATTTAACGACATAGCATGCGTTTAATGAGGCAGCGCACCCGTTTCTGTTGCGGCCAATGGCAACGCTGGTCAATGGCAACGCTGCGTATCGGAAAAGGGGATTCCCCGATTCGAAAAGTTGAGTCCCCGATTCTATAAGCTAGCCTTTTTGGGGGAGCTGAAATTTTGATAGAATGAAGTGTCTGCGAGGGTGAGTCTATCTGCCAAGTTTCATGACGATTGAATGATTGTAAGTGATCGAATTAGTCGTCGCAAGATTTGACTTTTTAGCCTGTGGCTCAAGCAAGCAATCAAGCAAGCAAGATTCCCGCAAGTTAAACTAGATGGATATAAAAATACACATTTTCCATCTGACTGATAGCTGCGTTTACAGCGCTTCTGCGAGACTCTTACACGCGCAATGCAAATGTTACATTACATTATATCTGATAATAACAACGTTGCTGTCTAATTATAAGTTT
Organism: Aporrectodea caliginosa; assembly: GCA_020284085.1. Taxonomy (NCBI): domain Eukaryota; kingdom Metazoa; phylum Annelida; class Clitellata; order Crassiclitellata; family Lumbricidae; genus Aporrectodea; species Aporrectodea caliginosa. Next base: position 625,392 of record JACEVL010000524.1, read on the forward strand.
GTTACGTCACAACTTAGTGACGTCACCTACCCAGAATGCACCTTGTTTCATTTCTAAATAGTTCATATTTGTTTCTTTTCGATTTATTGAAAGCTGTTTCGCGTAAAAAGTTGTTGGAAATAACTTGTACTTTATGTTAGAGTGCCAAAATTGACTAGCATTCGTTGTAACTTGGAAATTTTACAGGATATATAATAGCGAGTTTGTGATAACAGCTGACGTAGACCTATCCGTGAGAAAGGAGCGTTGGTTTTGGTCGTTTCAATATTTGTCGGCGTTGCTGTCAAGCTGAGCACTTTCGGATGGCATACAGTAAAAAGGAAACAGTTGTGGATGCTCCTGATAATAAGATAGGAGAGAGGTTCTTTGTAACACCAGAAAGCCCCAAGGGCAAATCAGACAAGCAAATCACCACCAGCGGGAAAAAGACAAGATCTAGTAAGAAACATGCTATCGTAATCCTAATCGTGAAATATTTTAAAGCGACCGTTAAAGGCCATACGATGGTTAATCTCAACCAATGTTTTCCAACCTAAATGCCGCAGTACTAAAGGTGCTACTACTACTACAGTACTGCTGCTGCTGTTGCTGCTACTACTGGCCTACTACCAGTGGCGGATCTAGGCTATTATTTTGGGGGGCGAATTCGCCTTGAGTGGAGAGTTGCTCGCGCCGAAGGCGTGAAGCCCCTTACGATTAGGGGGTTTGGGGGAGCGTCGTAAGCTCCCCCAGCGGGGTCGGAGCCCCAGACGCAAACGCATTTTGCAGCATTTGAGATCAAAGGAGGCCTGTTTTTGGCAATATGTTTCGGGGATTATTCAATCATATAAATGTATGAAAAATTGAACATAATACGGTTCAAAAGTAAATTATGTGCATTGAAAACAAGCCACATTATTTCACATAAAAAACCTTTAATCAATATGTCTGACAATTAGTCCATCAACACACTTATACTGCACTGGTCAAAATAACAAATCATTAGTTTCAGACCAAACTGAAGTACTGAACTACCCTTTGAATATCAAAACAACGTACAATTCTCATATAGGCTGCTGTTGAACAGTAATTTAGACAACAAATTCCATTAAACGCTTTCTGCTTCGCGCATACCGATCAATGATATTGTCAATATCCATAACAATTTCTCGATGAATTGTCATCAAAGCTAAACCAGTTAGTCTATCTTCGCCCATTCGTGACCGGAGCCAGTTTTTCAATCTCCTTAACGTGGAAAAACTTCGTTCTGCAGTGGCAACGCTCACAGGAAGTGTTAGCAAAATGGAAAGCAAGCTGTGAATTGTGGGATATATCACCTTATCTTTTCACATGCAACAAGAGCATCACACACTGTTTGAGGGAAGCAGCTGACATCAGTGGCAAAACGCAACCACTTTACCCTCCATAACTGCAATTCTGCAACAAGCTTTACATGCAGAAGTTCTCGATTTGAGCTGACATCCAGTAAATTGCTATACAAATTCAGTATTCGTGACACACAATGCTACGTCCTACAAACTCGATGAACCGGTGAGGCTGCAGATGTCGGACAAAGGAGCCCTGGCTCAGAAGCCGATCACGGTGATGACGGCGCTACAGCTGATCGCCAACAAGTACAAAGACAACGACGCTTTCGGTCAGACGTCCAGATTTATTCGGGGCATCGACAGAGGGCAGGCAGGCAGGCAGGGAAGAGAGAAAGCTGGGAGAAATGAAGGTAGTGAAGGAAAGGGAAGGCTGGCAAGTTGGAAGGCAGAGAAGAGGAAATGCAGGGAAAAGGGAGGCAGGCAGGGAAGAGAGAAAGCTGGGGGAAATGAAGGTAGTGAAGGCAAGGAAAGGGAAGGCTGGCAAGTTGGAATGCAGGGAAGAGGGAAAGAGAACGCAGCGAAGAGGGAAGTTAGAAAGATGGAAGGCAGGGAAGAGGGAAATCAGGGATGAATGAAAGTAGTGAAGGCAGGAAAAGTGAAGGCTGGCTGCTTTGTCGCCGATTCCGGATCATTTTTATTTGGTTCTAGGCATTGTTTCTTACTCAAAAGCCCAACTGCCCGCTATTTGTTGTAATAATAATAATAAACTTTATATCAGATCTAGGTCGTAGACTGACGCTGTCCACAGGAGACAACAGAGAGACCTGCTTCTTGCTGCAGCGTCTCTCTATTACTGTCCAGCGGTTCAACTCGGTGGCTTTCCGCGGCACTTTACCGGAGCCAGACATAGGGGAGATGTTACACTAACGGCACTTATGATATCCATTTTAGGCAACAGCTGCTGCATCTTTGTCAATTGTAGCTTTTAGCATTGATGTTGATTAATGAATAATAATAAATAAATAATAATAATAATAATTATAATAATAATTATGGCATATTAACGAGAACTGCGTCAAGTCATATAGGTTGACGGTTGAAGACTACTACTACTTTCACATTATTTTTTTTATCGGTGCAGCATTTTCTGTACAGTGAAACGAGATTGTTACGTGTGGTTTGTTAGTGATGGTTGTTTTCCAGCTGTGAATGTGAACGGTAAATGGCAGAAGACGAAACTGCGAGACATGTATAGCATGGTTCGGACTGTGGCCAAAGGATTCCTTCAGGTGAGTTTTCTCTCAACTAGTAACTTTTATAGCGCCAGATTCTATCATTCTAAGATGTACTGGTTGCAATACAATGCTAGATAAAGTGGTAATTCTGGTTTTTATGATAAACCTTTCAAAATTGTCGCATTTACAACGAAATAAGAAAGAGTTCAGTGATCGGGCGAAGTCTGCTTCTCTTTCCTATGGTGTAGTATTTTTATAGATTAGTATTTTCCTGTATAATTACTCTTGATTTTTACGTGTGTTTCGATTTAAATGGTGGTTTTTCCAGCTGTCAAAGTTGACGGTACATGGCAGAAGACGAAACTGCGAGACATGTATAGTACGGTTCGGACAGTGGCAAAAGGATTCCTTCAAGTGAGATCTCTCTAATCTAGTAACTTCTATAGCGCCAGATTATATCATTCTAAGATCCACTGGTTGCTATACAATGCTAAGCGACACTGGTGGTAATTCTCGTTTAATTGAGGAGCCTTTTGAAATTGACCTGCTGCATTGTAATTCAAAGAAAGAAAGCGCATCCTGGATACATAGAGGACATACATGCATGCGAACATACATACTAATATTCATAGATGCAAGCATAAAATAGAACACATACATTCCCATCGATACATAATTGCATAAATACAACGATAGTTAGTAAAGTTTGATTTAATTAATTGCCTTGGAAGATCGGTACAATGCCTAGCGTCGACTTCTTGTACTAACACCTCGATCTCGGTCCATGTGACATCGTCTCGTATTTCCGATGGACGGGAAAGCGTGATATAGAAACGTCGCCTGAAATTATCCTCGCGACATCTCCATTTTCCAAAATTCCGAGATAATCGAGGTTGAAGTTTGGACCGCATTTTGCGGAAACCTAAGAAATTCAATGCAATAAGGAGGGCATTATCAAATTACAGTTCACACACAGACGTCAAACATTGCATAAAGATCCTGCATTTAAAAAATTTACGAATAGAGCTGTTTTTCAGAAATTTATGAAAAATTTTGTATAGGCCCTAAAACGATTTACAAATATTACGAACCATCCTACGGAAAAGAAAGACATGAAATGATTAAATCAAGCAACGACCAATTATTTCGTTAAAATATTCATGGATATAGTCCGGATTTTTAAAAGAAAATCTTTTAATTATCTGGATATGCGACACTTTTATCCAGCTAAGCGCGCAGGTTTACACTGTTGTATCTCCTGCTCGTCCAATCAACGACGAGCTTTCTCTGGACATACAACAACAGACACTGCTACACAACCAATACTGTGTGGAGATACGATGAAATGTTTCTGAAAACAGGACATACGACAGTATATTTTGTTGAATATCTTTAAAACGACCCGTCGTATCTCTTAGCCATTGAAACTGAAGAAAGATCCAAAAATTCTGCTACAAATCAACTCTAAACTGCTTTTCGAAAAAAAGTGGAGATACGACAAGATAATTCTCAGGCGACGAGAAACCCGAGCGATTCGTATTACTTCGTGAGGCAAATTCGAGCTGAGTTTACTGGCTTGGGTTCGACCCCGTGAGTCCGAATCTGCGTTGGATTCATGTGGATTCGTTATTCGTGCGCTGTCGGTCGAAAATGATATCGATTGAAAGATTTGGATTAATCTTTCTCTGCTGTTCTGGATTCGTCTGAGCGTTGCGTCTTTGCGTAGGAATTTACGTATGCCGAGTCCGAGTGTGTAAAGTCGCCTATAGCTTCGAGCCCTGTCCTTGTCGAGGTAAATCAGTTAGAATGGAAGACATTGTGAAAATACATTCTGTTGAAGATGTTTTTACTCCAATTGTGCTATGTTTGATAATTTGATGTAACTACTAACTAGAAATAAATAATTAAATATTAATAATGCCAACAGATAACCTATGAATAATGTTAATTTTGTGTTTGTCATGAACTTATAGGGAATGCATTATTCACAAGTTATCTCAGTCGCCTACAAATCAGTTGTAGCTACATCGTGAGCGAAAGGTGATTATAACACTTCTTTAACAGCACTAATTCTAACCGTTTATCTGATGCTAGTTCATTGATTCTAGCAATTTTCATCTAACGGATGTAATCGTGAATCGCTTAGCTGATCAATTCTGATGTTTGAAAATTAGACTGAAAACGCGTTCACTAAGATTGAGTTTATTAACATTGAATTTGAAGAGTGTACTTACTTACTCATTTACCTGAAAGGCATGAATACATGCAGAAATGCTTATCTACACAATTTGCTATACAGTAAACTATTGCAGTGTTCTTCTGCTTGTTGCTGCCTTGTTCTTCTTGTTCTTCTTGTTCTTCTTGTTCTTCTGAGGTTCTTCTTGTTCTTCCAGTTCTTCTGAGTTCTTCTTGTTCATTAAACAAACCTCCTTCTTGTTCTTGTGCTTCCGAGGTTTGTTCTTCCAGTTCTTGATTCTTTTTGAGACGCAGTTCTTCTTCTTCCTCTTGTTCTTCTTCTCACGAGCTCCTCGTAAACTCCAACTTCTCGAAAGCCAAGCGCAGGGCACCAGCTTATTTACGAGCGCTGTGTTTCTGAAGTTAGGTCTCACGAAATTTCACGGTGTCGGAATTATTGGGTACAATGCCCCGGAATGGATCATCAGCTGTTTGGCCGCCATATATGCAGGGTAAGAGAAAACAGAGCAATCTCTGACTAAATACCTGACTAAATCTCTGACTAATATCTGACTAAGTCTCTGATTAAATATATGACTGAATTTTGGCTAAATATGACTATTACAAAACGTCTGACTGAACGGCGGTGACTAAAACTCCAACTAACTCTCAGACTATATCTCATGACTAAATCTCCGACTATATCCCATCTTCGATCAACAATAAACTAATATATCTACGCAGGTTTCATCAATCAGCTTCATCATCATCATCATCATCAGTCATTACAACCACCATCATCATCATCATTATCATACACATCACCACCATCATTATCGTCATCATCGCCACGCCATAGTCATCATAATCATCATCATCATCATCATCATCAAACTTATATCGACCAGTTAGTCCTGCACTGCACCATTCGTAAAATCACGGAGGCCTAATATAAATGCTTGGATATATGCTTAGCTGGATGTGATTACGTGTAGGGGAGTGGCGGTGGGCATCCACTACAATCACACGATTGAGGATTGTAAGAGGGCGGCCAAGATGGTCCAGTGCAACATCATCGTTGTCGACTCGGCTGAGGACCTGGCCAAGGTCCTTCAGTTCCGATCCAGCCTTCCAGAGCTCATGGCCATCGTTCAATATGGAAAAGAGAGCTCTCAGAAGACGCACGGAGTCACGTCGGTAAGTGATCGGTTGATGAATGGATGAATGAACGAATGAGCGAATTGATTGATGGACTAATGATTAAATGAACAAAGTAGTGAGTGAATGAACGGTTGAATGAATCAGTGACTGAACGCCGGAACTGAACTAATGAATGCAAATGCGAGATTAGGAATGAATATGTAGAATGTTTGAACACTTGAGCAATTGCGAGTTAAGGACTCGCTCAAGGTCCCTACGCGGCGGCTTGAGGTGGTTCGAACCAGCAACCTTCCGGCTGCAAGAATCGAACATACCCCTACACCACCGCGCCCCCATGTATATGAATGAACGAATTAAAGGTCTATGGCTCTATGCCATAAGCATCGTATGTCTTTCTCGTGGACAATGTTCCCTGTGATGGGTTTGTTGTCTTAGTCTTAGATTATTAGCAACTGAGATATATTATGTGAAGACTTTCCTGCAACTACTGTATAATAGAAACTCCTCTTCCCTTAAATCAAACACGGCTGTCTAAGGATCTGCCACTTAGGCTACATTGTAAAATGAGGTGGCACTTTCCTTCATCTCTTTCTTTCACCAGCTGGCATTAAAAAGGTCCATTGTTAGCCTCGATATATGTGACCTTTGACCGTTTAGCACGTCACATAATGGATTGGAAACCGGGTCACCTTGTCATCGCCGTGTTCGACTTTTGTAGTGGGACAATCTGCTCGAGATGGGAGAAAAGGTGACGGAAGATAAGCTGAAGGAGAGAATCCTGTCAATTGCCCCCAACTACTGCTGCATGGTCACATTCACGGTAAGATTCAACAGGAGACGATGGATAAACTGTTTAACAATATACCGAACTGACTTTCTCGACATTGACCGGATTATGGCTGGGATTTTGATGTGTCATCGGTTGGAGGCCTTGTGCATTGGATACCGACGCAATAGAAGTCAGCAATTATTTCTACTAGTATCCGGTACTACTACTGCTGCTGCTGCTCCTGCGCTGCAATGCTGCTACTACTTCTACTACTACGACAAAGACTACTACTACTACTACTACTACTACCTACTACTACTACTACTACTGATACTACTACTACTACTATTGACTACTAATAATAATAATAATAATAATAATAATAATAATAATAAATAATCACGAGACAAAATTCCAAGACCAATGAATTCAGACCAAGACCGATAAGTGAAAGACCAAGACCGAGACCAAGTTTACTGGCTCAAGACCCTTACCGAGACCAAGACCGCGTGGTCCAAGACCAAGACTTTTGCAAGACCGCGTGGTCCAAGACCGTACCAAGACCGCATCATCCAGGACCAAGATCTATGCCTCAAGAATAAACGCAATATTCAGTAATAGTGTTCATATTCCCATTTTACCTATCAGATGCTTAGTATATTTTAGTTATACTTTTGACCAAGTCTGTATGGTCTCATGAAGAGCACACCAAGCTAAACATCTCAAAGGTGCAGGTGTTGCGGAATACAAAAACTTTTTACCAGTGAGAAAAATTCCCCATCAAATACCTCATCTGCATCGTTTACCCGGCTACTGATTTTCCCATTCGAGAAACTGCATCAGTGTAAGCTTAACTAGTCACTAAAGCACCAGAGGTCATGGTTAACTGTGCCTCAACGTTTTCTTGTCGCTTCTGTTAAGAAGAGGACAAGTCCTCTCTCGCTTTGTCCTATATAGGCGGATCGTCGCATGAATTCGAAGCTATCTCAGAAGTCCCTGAATAACCGAAAATATCGACTGCATTTAACCATTAATCCACTCTAGTTCCCACCAGGAGGACAAACCAAATGGCAAGACCAAGACCAAAGGCGAATGACCGAGACCAGACGCCCAAGACCAAGACCACACCTTTAAGACCAAGACCAAAACCAAGACCGCACCTTTAAAGACCAAGACCGAGACCAAGAAGCTCACATTCGAGACCAATACCAAGACTTTGCAAATCTGCGGTCTATGACGGTCTCGAGCAATACCGCGGTCACAGACCACATCACTCTGAATAATAATAATAATTATTAAGAATAATTATTATAATAATAATAAATTATAACAATAATAATAAATAATATATAGTTATAATAATATATGATCTCATAATAATAATGATAATAACAATAATAATTATAATAATAATAACTTGGTCGCATTCAACGGCACTTTTCCTGCAAACCCTGAAGACGAGGCCTGACCCTCCAGACAAATTTCCTGCTCCTTGTAGCAATTTTTCCTAAATCCTGAGGGATCCTTGATACCTTGGGTAAAAAAAATAATAATGACTCTGAAAACATGCCAACATGCAAGCAGGCACTATGGGACAAACTTCTATTGTAACAGACTGTCAAGACACTTATTTTCAGATACAGTAGACCCATACAACACGGCGCGCTTGAAAACTGTTTCATCACCACACGTCAGTGACTGGCTATATGCTTACCGATCACATATTGGGTTGAGACGGGACAACGAGGACGTACGGGTGGCGATCCTCTTGCGCCTTGGGGCCGGAATATGTGAACCATACATATGCGCTTGCGGAGTAAGAATTGACGCAGAGGTAGTCATGGCCTGTCCTGCTCTCTCGGTTTCGGCCGAATAGCTCAATGACATTATACACCGTTCCCTTTCAAAAGCATCCCATCCAGCAAGGAACTAGCCTACCTGGTGCCCAAAAGAAAATCCTTGCTACCTTTCACCACCCATGGAAGATCAAGATAAGTTTCAAGTATGTATCGTATTTTTCTCTGTCCTGTAATGTATGTATGTAGAGCTGTATGACAGACTTTCATGTATTTGTATCTTGTAGAGCAGAAGATTGTGTGCCTCAACGATTTCATCCGAGTGCACACTTCATATGTCGCCTGGAAAATGCTAGGCGGAAATGCTTTGCTGGAAACTTCTTTGCTGACCTAGGAAGGATCGTGCGTTGTCCACTGGACCCAGTTGGACTTTGTTTTGCTGAACTGACCTAGATCGTTGTATCTAATAAAGTGCACTTTGTTGTTTGTGTCTTGGTAATCAGATTCGCAGATCTGGTCCACCAAAGGCTGTCATGATGTCAAAATCATTCCATGAACTTAAGGGATACCCCAGTTATCAGTGTGCTCATCAGGATTCGTCGTAGTCATTATCAGTTCCGCGGCCAATTTTGTGTAACTCCCAGCATTATATGGATCTGTTTTCGATAGCGTTCGTAATCCGTAATTGTAATTATCTGACGATTTATATAGCGTAATTGTGTATGTATATGTATAGAACGCTATACAAAATGTATGTATGTATGTATGTTAGTGCTGTATGATTATGTAATATGTGTATGTATGTATGTATGTATGTATGTATGTATGTACTTATGTATGTATGTATGTATGTATGTGCACAATTAATATAGCGTCTTTGGAGTAGCCTACTTCACAGCAGCGCTGCTATGGTTCTTCTTTGGCGACCTAGCCAGGATAGGTTTTTGTGAACTGACCCAGTTAGACCTTGGTTGTGCTGAACTGACCTAGATCTTGTATCTAATGAAGTGCACTTTGTTGGTTGTGTCTTGGCAATAGATGGGCAGATCTGGTCCACCAAAGGCTGTCATGATGTCCCACGATAACGTAAGGAATACGACCATTATCATCGTCATCATCACTTTTGTCGTCGTCATTATCATCCCTTGATAATCTTCGTCATCATAATCATCCTCGTTGTCTTGATCATCGTCATCATAATTTTGAACATCTTGTTCATCATCATCTTGATCACCAAATCATTGATCATCATGAGTCTTGATCACCTTCGTCTTGACCATCATGATCTATGATTCTTATGATCATGACAGGTCATATGGACGGCGAGGGTATTCGGCAAATACCAGAGCTTCAGCAATTCTGGTGGCGCCCACGTCAGCTTCCATCCCCTCAGCCAACCCGTGGGGCAGCTACTGGATATATTTATTCCCCTCATCTACGCCACCACCGTCTACTTCGTCCCTCGAAAGCATGTCAAGGTTAGCGTGAGGCAATTGAAATCAGTTAGCCAGTAGCCAATGGGATATCTGGATAACGTCGCTATAGAAGTCAGTAGTGAACGGGTATTACACGTGTGATCCGGTGTCCGATTGGTTAGGGCGCTCGGTCTGTAACGCAGTGAGTAAGGGTTCGAGTCCCGCCCGACGCAGTTACTGTGTAGGGATCTTGAGCAAGTCCCTTAGTCACAATAATTATTGCTCTGCACCGTATATCTGTTCTGTCGTGTGGTCGTGTGCACTTATGAGCTTTGGAAGGAGGGATATATCAGGCACAGTTTTATTGTATTATATGTATTTTCCTCAAGGTTGGCGTGAAACATTCTTTATACTGACAGAAAAGAGATGGGGATTCGAAAATTTACCAGATTTCCTAAGTTTACGAACGAAGGTCAAAGTTGTTAATCTGTACATTGCGTACAACATCAAGAAACAGTTGACGACTCATGAATTTAAATGATCACATCTGAATAGGTTTATGCCAAAGTAACAGCTAACATAATTTACATAGATTGATAAAGTCACATCGATTTGATATACTTCTCTCCTTCTGTCTCTCTGTATTTATTATATGCATATCTGTCTGAACGTTTATGTCGACTGTTGACAGCACAAAGTGGTCGATGTTCTGTGCGATGCGCATCCAACATTCTTTTTGACGATTCCATTCTATTACGAGGAAATCGTCGACCACCTGCAGATGTCTTTCGAGAAGAGCGGACCAGAGAAAATGTTGACCAAGATGGCAATGCACATCGGACGGAAGGCATTTATCAACGATAAAGAGGGGTAGACAAAAATTTTGCTGTATGTGTATACACTAGAGGTATGACGTTTTTACAGCCGCATGTTCCTGTAGCTTAGTTAGATGAACTTTGCCCATAAACAAAGGAATGAACTGTCATTTCCAAATCATTAGAAGAAAGTCACTTCGAAATCAATTTTTGTATATGTAACTGTAGAATGTATTTTGTAATATGCACAGCATGTATTATTATACAAAAAAGAGCTTAAAACTTTTCTAATACTTGTACAGTGTTTTGTACAATGTACAACTGTACAATGTGCATCACTGCTTATTACTTAGAATAAATAATTGCGGTTGCAGCTTGTCTATGTTTCTGCAAGCACCATGAAGTTCCCGCATCACTTTGATGAAGCATAAGATTAATTAGTAAGGACTGTAAGGTATGCAGTGTACCGACCCGTTAATATGCGCGTTCTGCGCACTGATTACCCGCAATGCCTTTTTGTTAGGTTTTAGTATTTCTGACAAGTTTTTGCAGTCATTTTCATGTTGTACATCTGATTAGTAAACAAATAGTCTGCCTAGTAATATGAAACGATTCGTAAACCAAAGGACTGCCTATGTGATTGATATGAAACGAGTCTTCATACCTTCTCCGAAGTCTTCCTTGTTGTATAGGTATAAGAATGAATGCAAGGATAGCGAGAATGGCTCTTGAATTTCATCTGGCATTGCTGATGTTTGAAATTGCGTTAAACTTAACCAATGGAAAAATCTTATTCCTCAAAGAATATGAACACCCGTGTAAAAGTAAATTTCATGTCATTTCTCCAGCCTGCTATATCGATTATTTCTTCCTTTCCATCCACAAACTGTGCTTTCAGTTCCTCATACATGTTCAAAAGTTGAGACACAAAAGGATATTCTCTGTTTGGAGACCTGGTGTTACCACCAAGTTCCTCGTCCATGACCAACCTGAGAATCCTGTCCAGAAAGTGATGCTGGCAAGTGGCAACTAATAAATTGTGGTTTACCTGAGAACATTCGTTGCAATTTGACAACATCTCCATTCTTTTTTCCACTGGTTGTATCAGCAATGACCAACATTGGCCATCTTTATTGCATTCCATAAGTTGTATTCATCAAGAACTTTGGTAAGTCCTTCAGCAGTAGTTTAGTCTTGCCATCTTTCAGACGCAGTGCACCCATATTTACTTCGGTGCTCTCATTCTTAAGTACCACACACAACCTGATAATCATTCTTTTCAATGTGCTTGCCATCAAACTGTTCCATCTGGAACTTTCCGATCATTTCCTCCTTCAATTTAGCAGCTTCGTTGAACATAGACTTGTAAATTGCCGCTTGACTAGGAGTTGGAATGTGCAACATTGTATATTATAGCCACATAAAGAAATATTAAAAATTAAGAGGTTTAGTTGTTTGACCACAGTGCTTTCTAAATAGACCACTCTTTGGATTCTTCTAGAAAGTTCTAAACAGTTTCAGGAAGTTCCAGATAGCTGTAAAAGTTCTAAACAGTTCCATAGAGTTTTCAACAGTGGTACTTATGAGTAGTAACGTTACATATACATTGTGGGGCGCGGTGGTGTAGAGGTATGTTCGGTGCCTTGCAGCCGGAGGGTTGCGGGTTCGAATCCACCTCAAGGGGTATATTTGGTGCCTTGCAGCCAGAGGGTTGCGGGTTCGAATCCACCTCGCCGCGTAGGGACCCTGGGCAAATCCTTCACTCGCAATTGCTCATGCGCTTCGGCGTGAAACTCCGATTCAGTGTCCGCGCTGTAGTCGGGAGCGTCTCTGAGTAGAAATCTTGAAGGGGCGCTATATAAATATCTGAAATGAATATACGCTGATTCCAACTTTACACTTGAGGGTGACCTTTCTACACAACTGAGAAGAATAATTAGTCTTCTTTCATTATTGCTCTGCAAAAGTTCATCCCTTAAGATAGAGGAAATACTTTTTTTCTGTAAAAAAAGTTATAGCCCTAGTATACATAATAGTTGTGTATTTATGTATGTATGTATATAAGACTATATAGCCTATGCATGCATGCATGTATGTATGACATTGTATATGTTATGTATTTCTACATGCATGCATGTACGTAGGCTAGTATAATATATCTGTGTATATTAATTTATCTTTAAGTTAATTAGAAGGAGAGTAAGTAAGTTAATTAGTTACTTTTATCGTGCCGGTGTCTAATGCACAAGTCTGCATCGATTATCGTCATCATACCAATTTTCTCAGGATCAGTCTGCTAAGACAGAGAGCTAGCCTCTCAGTATGGCTTTTAATCTATCTATATATCTATCTATCTTTCTGTCTGTCTGTTTGTCTGCTCTTTAGTCACTCTATCTATGTATATAGATAGATTTGAAAATCTATCTATCTATCTGTCTATCTATGTATCTATCTGTCTATCTGTCTGTCTGTCTGTCTGTCTGTCTGTCTGTCTATCTATCTATCTATCTATCTATCTATCTATCTATCTATCTATCTATCTATCTATCTATCTATCTATCTATCTATCTATCTATCTATCTATCTATCTATCTATCTATCTATCTATCTATCTATCTATCTATCTATCTATCTATCTATCTATCTATCTATCTATCTATCTATCTATCTGTCTATCTCTATCTATCTATCTATCTATATCTATCTATCTATCTATCGACTTATCTATTTATCTATGTATCTGCCTATTATTCTACCGGTTTGTTTGCCTGTCTATCAATCTATCTACTGTTCTTGTCCGTTGAACTCTTCAAGGAAGTCTCGTCCCTTCGGCTGGTGGTTGGCCAATCAGCTGGTATTCAAGAGGGTCCAACGTCGTCTTGGTTTCGACCGTTGCATCGAGGTCCACTCGGTCGGCAACTTGATGCTCCAGAGGACGTCCGAGTTCTTCACAGGTCTCAACATGGTCATCCTCAACGACTATGGAAGCTGTGAACTCTCCGGTTGGCATTGTCGTCTAATGCGCCTCCTATTTCACTGCAAAGTCCGCCACTGATCGTACTCTGTCAGTGCCAGTCCCAAGCCTGGATAAAGGAGAAGGGCGACGCTAATGATCTTTGTTATCACAGAGTGTCGTTAAACTGAAACTACTACTACTACTATGTCACTGCAAATTTAATTCTGACTATAGTTGATGTTTATCGTGTAAGTATCGTAGTTGATGACGATGATGATGATGATGACGATGATGATGATGGTGATGGTGATGATGGTGATGGTGAGAATAATAATGTAACGATGTTCTGATAATTCCTCAAACATTCTTATCTAAACTCTGTATAATTATACATGTGATTTAACTGAATGGAACTCTACATGTAACTAGGCTTTTGATTAGCAGTAGTGACTAGGCTAGTCTTATCTGCTTAATTAATGGAAAAGTACCCAAAGGCACTACATTACTGGATAAAAACAGATTAAGTTGGGGAAAATTTATCATGATAAAAGTGGTTAGGGACAGGGAGTGGAACCCGTTAATTGGACGAGTGTTTCTTGGCTGATGCGTAGGTCCTCATTCCGTCTCTCTTCCGGACAGACAACGTCTTGGATCCTCTGGAGTCGAGATGGACGGATGTAGCTCGAGGTTCGTCCCAATCGACAAGACAGTCTACAACGAAGTAAGAGCCCGCATCTAAAACAGCATCAGCAGGATTTCTGTTGCCAGAAAGAAACTGGAGCTAGAGAATTTAAAAGAATCCCAAAGTGCACAAACGGATGTCAAGATCTGATGTTGCTCAAATGCAGAAACAAAATATGACGACTCATAAGTCGAAACGATCACACTTCTAAACGGGTTTATGAAAAAATAAGATAAAACAGTTTACACAACTCTTACACTTCACTTTACACATTTTTTGAACTGATCCTCGAATTTCAGTTTTTTTTATCTGATGAGGTTAGATGAAGCGCCAGAGGTCGAACCCTCACGCAACACTCCCACGACAACTAACACAATGAGATATTGTCAGTGGCGTACGGATCTGAAATGGCCCAAATACCGCCATTGGCCAATTAATTTTGGATATGCTATTTTCGCTAAGATATTGCAATTTGTTGTAATCTTTGTTCTTTGTAACCTGTAATCTTAATAACTAGGTGAGAACGTTTACAGGAAATGAAGTTTCCTTTCCGCGCAACTGTATGCAACTACCAATGCACTGTGATCTCACGCGGCCTTCGTGTATCCGGTCACTCAGTGGCTGAGACTGGATTAGATTGGATTAGATTGGCGTTGGATTTGATTGGATCAGATTGGATTGGATTGACATTGTTGGATTTGGCTGAAATGCATTGCATTGACGGTGGGTTGACTTGTTTCTTGTGACCCAGATGCGAGTGAAGGGTCGACATGTGTTCATGGGTTACCTGAACGAACCGCAGATGACGGAGGATGCGTTTGATGAAGATGGATGGTACAAGACGACGGATATTGGATACAGAGACGAAAGCGGATTCCTGTGGTTCCTAGGAAGCATCTACGGTAGGACATATTCAACATGGACATGTTCGATGGATGGATGGATGGATGGATGGATGGATGGATGGATGGATGGATGGATGGATGGATGGATGGATGGATGGATGGATGGATGGATGGATGGATGGATGGATGGATGGATGGATGGATGGATGGATGGATGGATGGATGGATGGATGGATGGATGGATGGATGGATGGATGGATGGATGGATGGATGGATGGATGGATGGATGGATGGATGGATGGATAGATGGATAGATGGATGGATGGATGGATGGGTTTGGGTGGGTAGGGTATTTAGGAATTGGATGGGTGGGTTGGGTGGGTGGGTAAGTTATGGGTGGCTTGGTTGCAATGGGTGGTTGCTTGCATGGATAGATGGATGGATGGATGGATGAAGTGAATCTTGGTATCTGGATGGACGTACTGTGTGAATTGTTCATTGTTCCTTCTTTTCTTCCTTCCTTTAAATCAATCTGTTTGCCGTCTTTGTAGAGCTTTATCAGCTGTCGGATGGTCGCATTGTTGCTCCCCTTCCCATAGAGATGGCCGTCAAGAACCTTCTGCCGTTCACGGGACACTGCTTCGTCTGCGGACACAACAGACCCTATCTCGTCATGCTCTTCACTCTCGAAGTAACAGATCAGCCTATAGTACATAAGTCTATATATTTGCAGAGGCCATTAGAGGAGGAGTGGCAGCTAGTCAGTCAGTCAATCAACCAGTCACAGTCAAGCGATCAGTCATGATGTGGTAACTGTTTACTTCTATTGCGCCGGTGTTTAATGCATACGGTATCAACCGATGGCGCACCAAAATAGAGCCGTAAACAGGTCAGTGTCTATTAAAATAGAGTTAGGTGACTTAGATGCGTAATCGTAATCGACAGAGAGAGAGACACACACAGAGACAGACAGACAGACAGAGACAGACAGAAAGCCAGCCAGACAGACAGAGAAGACAGAGAGAGAGAGAGAGAGAGAGAGAGAGAGAGAGAGAGAGAGAGAGAGAGAGAGAGAGAGAGAGAGAGAGAGAGAGAGAGAGAGAGAGAGAGAGAGAGAGAGAGAGAGAGAGAGAGAGAGAGAAGAAGGGAGGCCGAGACGCTGCTGAGGGGTTTTATTTGGGACGAGTGAGATTGGAAGGGGTGCAGGCTGTGACAGATCAGAATAGGAAATTCTTCAAGTTGTGAGACTTTAGTTTGTAGTGGAAACCTGATGGGTGTTGGATAGGGAAGCGTCAGAATGACGGTGGGTGAGTGGCAACATTGGCGCATGGATCTTGGAATGTGCGCATTTCAGCAGAGATATCGTCACAGAGTGGAGGGACAATGTGGTAGATGACTTGGTTGGAGACCTTGAGAGGAATAGAGCGGGGTGGCTGGATGGCGAAGAGTTCGCGAGAGTAATATATAAACTTTATTTCGCCTCACTGAGACGTGTTTTAAAATGTCTTCCAGCAAACAAGCCCTCGTAGGAAAAAGACTCTTAAGTATTTTTGCTTTATCAACATATGGCAGGCTTATGCCAAAAATGGTTAAACCAACCCACAACCGTTTATAACCGTTTCGGATCCTGAGTGGCCGAGTGGGTTGGTAACCTGCTCGTCACGCCGGCGCCCCGGGTTCGCTTCCCGGTCGGGTCGGTTTATCAGAGATTAATTTCTCGGATCTTTTCTGCGGGTGGCTCGGTCGCATTTTAAACGTGGAGTACAATACAACACACAATACAACACATCACAATACAACTGGGGCGCGATGGTTTAGGGGTGTGTTCGGTGCCTTGCAGCTGGAGGGTTGCGGGTTCGAATCCACCTCAAAGTCGCCGCGTAGGGACCCTGGGCAAGTCCTTCACTCGCAATTGCTCATGCGCTTCGGCGTGAAACTCCGATTCAGCGTTCGCGCAGTAGTCGGGAGCGCCTCTGAATGGGAAATCTGGTAGGGGCGCTATAACAAGTGTTCAAATACAATACAAAATACAATACAATACAATACAATAAGTACGACCTATCCTAAGCACCATTGGCTTTGATACTTTGAATTTCATATCTAAATAGTGTGCTTACAGTTCACACACGCTAATCATTTTCTGAAAACAGGTCACTGATACAGACCATAACAACAGGCCATCCACATACATCACACATCCTATATACAAGCCATTTATAGAGCATCCCATTTGACTCTCTCTTAGATTAACAATAATAATCGTCTTCATTTACAGCAAAAAGTATGGGGGATAGAACCTTTCTTGTCTCACCCCGCAACTGATACCAAAAACTCTCGAAAACACACCATTCCAACGTATAGCTGCATAGCACTTGCTTTATAGGTTCGCGCCAGAACTTTGACGTGGATTCGCTATAGGATTTTCAGCTAGCAGAGTGATTTAAGCATGGGAGTGATATCGTGATGCTTGGGTGTTCTGTGACAGCTCAGGCGAGTGAGTTCTTAATTAACTGTAGACTACTTTAGTTTGGACGGATGCGATGTTTTGAAAAATGCAATTACTTTTAAGTTTTAACAAACTTACAGTGCACAATAAGTGTCAAATTCTCTGTGTCCAATATTTGTCTGTTTTGTTTATTGAAGGCGATGGCTGATGATGAGACGGATATTCCTTTGGACGTCTTGTCGAAGAAAGCGGAGATGTGGCTTCGCAAGATGAAAGTCAAGATCTCCCCCATTTCGCAGATGGTGGCAAATCCACCGGACAAACTTGTCGATGTAATCCAGTCCGCTATAGACCAGGTGAACACGAGCGTCCTTGACTTCATGACCGCCATTCGAAGGTGGAAGATCTTACCTCGAGACTTCAGCATTCCAACCGGAGAACTGAGTAAGAACTGAGAAGTAACAGAGGAGTTACAGACAGACAGACGTTGAGACAGACAGATAACGGACAGACAGACAGACAGACAGACAGACAGACAGACAGAAAGACTAACAGACACAGACATATGTACATGAACAAAGACACGAGACACAAGGACATATTATAGAGACACAGACTAACTTTATTTATTGTAAAACTTTATAGTCCGTACTTTTAAACCATAAACCATAATATCACAGACATGTCTATTCTTCCTTTCATTAGTCAATGACTGGTCGAGCACACATATCACACAGCGGGAGACGGATGCCGATTGGTTAGAGCATTTGTCTTGTATAACTGAGAGCATGGGTTCGATCCTCCTTCCCTGAGACTGTGTAGGGACCTCTTGAGCAAGTCCTTCTATCGCTACCGCTCAGCTTCATCTGTTGATGTTTGGACATCTAGGTGTTTCCCTTTTCCAGGATTAGACTACTCAGTTGATTACATTTCGTAAAGGTTGGATGCGATTATACAGATTAAACAAGATTAGGTTTGATCGTATTTCGATTTGATTTGATTTTTTCAGATATCGATGCGATTTGAGTTATGAACTTGTCTTCCTCTTCTCTAGATCCGTCTTATCGAGAGAGGCGCAGGTTCATCCTCGACCAGTACGCCAAGACAATCGACGTCCTGTATGCGCCAGTGGGTTACGACTGGTCAACCCAGCGCAAATCAACCCACCCTACCTCAACCGAACCCATTCCAATTAAACCCCACCCAACTGAACCCAGTTCAACTCAGCCCAACTGAACCCCATCATCCAATTCATATACGGACTATCGCCTAACATTGGCATTTGAGTCAAGCGGTGAAATGACTTTTGAATGACCAAATACATGGTGCACCTTCTACTAACAGGCGTCATATATTACATATGTATGTGTGTATGTACGTATTATGTTTCTGTTTAGTTATGTACGTATGTATGTACGTCTACATGTAATGTGACCGGATACTTAGTGACATGTAAGTACCTAAAAAAAGCGCTAACCCTAAACCTATTCGATAGGATATTAAATGTCACCAAGGCTAGAGCTTACAAAAAAATAAAATAATATACAGAAAACAAGAAGAGACGAGTCACCAATGGCGATCCCACGCACACACGTAGAACCCAACCAACGGATTCCCATCCATATACCTCAGAGTCTCTGGACGAAGCTGCGTCAATTGTGTAGAGCGACGACAATCGGTGGCAGCGTCCACAACACACGTTAAGACACCGTCCAGCAGTCACTCTAATATCTTCCAAGGAGAATCTATTTCGGAACAGATTCTCCCCAGGGGTTTCTGTTTTAGAATAAATTGACTAGAATAAACTGAGTATCGTTTCCCATGCAAGTATGGGTCAGACAGATGAACCAATTGTAACGTGTTTTTAATGTAACTTAATTTGGTCCATTGTAAGTAGCCTATACTGACGTATTGTTTTTGCTAGTAGGTGATCCCTAGACTAAGTGAGCTCATGCATTAGGCCTATCTCTTTCAGATGCCAAAGCAATTCAGCGATGGCCACTTAAGTCGAAATCCCGTCAAAACTTGCGTAATGTTTAGCTCCTCTTTATGAATATGCATCAGTGCCAGACCAAATAAGCGATCGGATGCCATCGTTGAATGTATGTAAGTCGTGATCGGTTCGATGCACTGAAGCTCCTCTTAGCTGACCCAGTGACCCACTGATACAGGCATAGTGAATCATATTATAAATATTGTGTTCAGATTTGGATAGTCTATAGATCCTTCGTCATAGGCGGACAGTCTTGGAGGAGATACTTTGTTTTCTTGCCAATGTGCTTCCACTTCAATAATTGCCAACGTTCTAGTTCATCTGCAACATAGTGCGGTGAAATAAACTGTTCGTAAGTTTCTTGAATTTTTGTCCATTGAGAATCTGTCATGAAGTCGACATTCTGAGGTAGTAAAATGTGAACCTTGAATTCGATCATAAGCATTCAACAGACGTGATTGAATTTCTGCTATGAAGTGATCCAAGAAAGGATTGTGCAGATTAATTGCGCAGTGCTGATCTACACTTTGTGATGGTGCATTTGCCAAGCACTCTTGTCATAAAACTGGGTGAATGAAAAACTGGTCGCTTGGTTTGCAGTTGATGAAATACATTGTTGCATTCAAACCAATAAGTAGCTCTATTGATTATAATCAATAGAGCTACTCTATTGATTAGAATCAATAGAGCTACTAAATAATTATTTAGTACGAATTTCTCATAACCGAGGAATTCCACACTGACTATAGGCCTAAGTTTTTAACTAGCCAACACCAACCAAACATTAGATATATACCAGGCCAGTCAGTATTCAGTCAACAAACTGTCAATTGCAATAACCAGTTTGTCATATCTGACATGCCGTTACCGAATTCCTTGTGAGGTGGACACTCCAAACTGTTATTCTCGTTTTGATTCAAAGAAGGTTTTCCTCAAGCAGGAAAATATTTGGCAAAGTTCCCGGACACTTGAAGTACATGTAGGCTATATGACTTTGCTCTTCAAAGTTTGGTAGAGACGAGCTTTAAGCTAAACAAATATGACGAGTTGTCTATAGTAACTTTGTCCTAACTGAAGTATAACTACAACTGGCCAATCTACCTCGTTTCGCACACTTATCATATTATATACGACATAATCTAGATTGGCTGCCAACTCCTGATCGCATACACTACAACATTCTTATGATTAAGCGATGTTCCATGACTGGCACTTCTTCAGAATTATGCATCAAGTCAGCTATTCGAATAATCTCCACACCGCCAGATGAAGCATCTGCGATGCGGAATAATCTCGTTATTCCACGCTCTCACACCTCGATACTTTAACGGCTTCTCTGTCGTAATGGAGAATTTAGGCTACCTACTGAAATTCGCTCAGTTCCACTTGTTGCTGACTTCACTTCCATTTCTCGAACAATAAAAACACGCATTTTCATTACAGCGCTATACAACGCTCTGCTTCGTTACAATATAATTATTATAACCGCGCCGCTGTCTAATTAAACAATAGGTTAGTGACGACAAAAGTTAGTGACGTCACCTACCCAGAATGCATCTCGTTACATCTTTTAAATAGGTCATGTTTGTTTCTCTTCGATTTAGTGAAAGTTGTAGCACGTTTCGTATAATTATAGAAAACAACCACAGCAACAACTATCAGTCGCTGTAAATTGGAAATTTTAAAGGATAGCCTTGGTAGCGAGTTTTTGTTTGCGATAATAGCTGACGTATCCTTGGAAAAAGGAGCTTTGGTTTTGGTTGTTTCAATCTTTGACGGCATTGTTGTTGAGCTGAACTTCAGAAGGATGCAAGCCAACAAAAAGGAAACATTTGTGAATGCTCCTGTTTCTAAAATAGGGGAGAGGTTCTTTGGAACGCCAGAACGCCCTAAGGTTAAACCAGGACAAACCAGCAGCATATTGAAGATTACGACGAAACCTAGTAAGAAACAGTCAATCGTAAATCCTAATCCTGAAATATTTTCAAGCGACCCTTAAAGGCCAAACTTTGGGTGATCTCATCCAATGTTTGTTGTTTGGGTAGGCCTACTGCTGTTAGGTTGCATTTAATTATACCAACAACAACAACAGCAGCAGCAAAAAGCAACAACAAAACAACAATGTATTCCTGCAATAATAACTGTTACTACTACTACTACTACTACTACTACTACTACTACTACTACTACTACTACTACTACTACTACTACTACTACTACTACTACTACTACTACTACTACTACTACTACTACTACTACTACTACACCACCACCACCACTACCTACCACCACCATACTACTACCTACCATACCTACCACCACCACCACCACCACCACCACCACCACCACCACCACTACCTACCTACCACCACCACCACCACCACCACCACCACACCACCACCACCACCACCACCACCACCACCACCACCACCACCACCACCACCACCACCACCACCACCACCACCACCACCACCACTACCAACATGCTGCTGCTACTACTACTACTACAGCTGCTGCTACTACTATTGCTATTGCCACTGCTAATACTATGGCAGTACATGTATATTTGTTTAATCGATCATTTATCTTGTCGTCAAAACGCAACACGTTACATAGTGGGAGGAGCTTTAACGATTTTAGAAACATGGCTCTGCATATACTGCTAAAACTAATAATAATTGTAATACTAATAGAAAATAATAATAATCTAAATATTTTAGTTTCGCAAGAAATGCCTGACACAAATATCATTTTCGTTTTGGTGATGATGCACTTGTGACTGAATTTGTCGATGTAGTAGGCTAACTAGCCTACGTCGTTCCTTTTCTTCTTCCTCTCTAGGTCTTGATGTTCCAGATCCTGCGGATAGCTATACGTCCTACAAACTGGATGAACCGGTGAGGCTGCAGATGTCGGACGAAGGAGCCCTGGCTCAGAAGCCGATCACGGTGATGACGGCGCTACAGATGACGGCCGACAGATTCAACGACAACGACGCTTTCGGTCAGACGTCCAGATTTATTTGAGGCATCGACAGAGGGCAGGCAGGGAAGAGAGAATGCGGGGAGGAATGTAGGAAAGGCAAGGAAAGGGAAGTCTGGCAAGGTGGAAGGCAGGTAAGCGGTTAAGCAGAGAAGAGGGAAAAGGGAAGACAGAGAAGAGAGAAGTAAGGAAAGACTAAAGGCAGAAAAAAGGAAAAGCTGGGAGGAATGACGGTCGGAAGGCAGGAAAATATAAGGCAGAGAAGAGAGAAGGCAGCGAAGAGCGAAACGGAAAGGCAGCGAAGAGGGAGGTTCGGAAAGAGGGAAAGAGACACGGAAGAGGAAGGTTAGGAGAGTGAGAAACAGGGAAGAGGGAATTTATAGATAAGGGAAAGCAGGGAAGTGAGGATTTATTATTAAGAGTTGGTTGCACACAATTATACATTCGAAACCTGGCACTTCGCCAGGATTTCATTTGATTCTACTACTGCTACCACTTCTCATAGTAGCCACTACAAAGACAGCAACAACTAGTACTTCTACTACTAATAATAATATCCAGCATTTCATAATAATAATAATAATAATAATAATAATATATATTATTATTATAGAATTAAATTTATTTATTCATATTATTATTAAACTTATGTACAGACTGATTAAAAGTAACTGTTTTCAATACATAGAACTTCGATCAGTCCTGGGCTTTAATATAACAACAGTTATATAACAACTCATGACACGCTCGAGACAAGCTACCTGTTTCAAAGACTCTCGGTAGCTCTCCAACGCGGAAACGCCATCTGCTTTTCTTCGACATTACCATGCTAGATTGTTCATAATAATAATAATAATAATAATAATAATAATAATAATAATAATAATAATAATAATAATAATAATAATAATAATAATAATAATAATAATAATAATAATAATAATAATAATAATAATAATAACTCGGAATATGGTTAAGGCCAAAGACCGTCGTTAAGTTATTTTTTTATGTAATCGTTTTGGCATTGTCTAAACTGTTGTTATATTAAATAAATAAGTACATGTATTATAATAATAATAATAATAATAATAATAATAATAATAATAATAATAATAATAATAATAATAATAATAATAATAATAATAATAATAATAATAATAATAATAATAATAATAATAATAATAATAATAATAATAATATTAATAATAACAGCCATGCGCCCCTGCCATCCCTAATTTTTGCAATCCTGAGGGATCATTATCTACCTCGGGGAAAAAATAATAATAATTATAATAATAATAATAAAAGAAATCGAAACACACGAAACAGACATTGTTAATGATAATAATTGTTATTATTATTACTATGTAGATATTATAGAGATTATAGGTACCTCGGGAAAATAATAATGAAAAAGAAAAAAAAAAATAATAATAATAATAATAATAATAATAATAATAATAATAATAATAATAATAATAATAATAATAATAATAATAATAATAATAATAATAAAATAGGTTGTCAAACATGTAGCAAATAAAGGAGCAATTTACTTAGACCATTGAGAGAAGGATGTGGTTCCTATTTGCGACCCGGGAGATTTTTAGACGGCTAAAGATTGCTGCTTTTACAGTGTATTTTTTTGTACAATAGCACGTGATTGAAGCGTAAGCTTATGTTTCGATTTCTCTTGTGGTTTTTCCAGCAGTGAATGTGGACGGTAAATGGCAGAAAACGAAACTTCGAGACATGTGTCGAATGGTTCGAACAGTGGCCAAAGGATTCCTTTATGTGAGATTTTTCTCATCTAGTAACTTCTATAGCGCCAGATTTGATAATTCTAGGATCCTCTGGTTGCCATACAATGCTAAGCGACGCTGGAGGTTGGTTTGGTTTTTATGAGGCGCCTTTAAAAATTACCTGCTGCATTGTAATTCAAGTAAGAAAGCATTTCAGGGAAGCATCCAGTACATATACAAGCATGTCAGCAAACATACATGCACTCATAGATGCATGCATTTCTACATAGATACCTACCTGGATACATACATAAATATACACATACATTACATCCAAACGTACATGCGTACATTCGGACATACTTAACTACACTCGACAATGAATTATCACTATTATTCCAGTGTGATTCTCCTTACAGATTCTATTTTTGGTAACAGTTATAGTTAATGGTTTTTCGTTGTAGTAATAGGGCCAGTTATAGTTAGTTTTCTAAGCCATAGTAATAGTCATAGTTACTGGAGTTTTTTTCAGGTACTACATAGTCACAGCTGAGCGAAATTGCCTACAGAGGCAGGAGCTGTGCGTATGATGGCGCGTTACACAATTTCCTTAGAACTTCGAAGGGCCTTTAAGCATGGGTTCATTCAGCTTCATGAGTATCGAGTACACGATGCTCCAATTCATTTTTGATCACTCTGTTCAGTAGGGTGGTCCTTGGTCACATGGTATAAAATGAAGTTCAAGCTAGAGTTCAAGACACCCCCTCAGTTTTTTACACCTGTTAATTGTATCATTCTTGCAAAATTTCAGCTTCCTACTCCAACTTGAAGACGGTGCTCACAGACCCTTCCCCTTTACCATATAGAACTAACAGTGCAATAGGTTAGAAAATACGCATAACGTCTTGAAATCTTAAATTATGATAAGATTATTAATTTACCAATGTAGACAAACAGTTGATATGTTATGTTAGCAATATTATTTGCTGCAAGGAAACATAAACAATCAACAACTCTCACATGATGTCCCAAGAAGTATGTGTCGCAGAACTTCATTTCATCAGCACTGCATCTATAGAAGAATTCTTCGTAGTATCAGTGGGATCAGCCGTTCTGTTTGTCTCAAAATGTTGCCGTAGGAACTGCAAGTTGTTGAGGCAACAACTTTCTCATCATCTGGAGGAGGCTGTTCAGTTCTTCAAAGAAATTAACACCGTGTTCGGCAATGCTCTAATCCATTTTTCCACGTTCAATGGTGATTGTCTGCGTTCTCACTCCACTCGTCGGGTGGAAGGGGAGAAATTAAACACCTATTTTATGGACTGGAGTAGCTTTGCTCTTTGTAGCAAAATCTCTGAGGCTTACTCTCTCGTGAAGTCTGTTTGCCCTGCCTCTCACAATCCGTTCACTGGTCTCATTGGACATTCTGCACAATTTTCATCTTCTGCCATTTCCTTCCAGCCATATTGTTGAGGAAGGTGATGATGATTCACGGAAATTTTCTGTTTCAGCATTTGGCTCCAGTCTCTGGAATTTGTCATATGCCACATTTCCAAAGCAGCCTTAAACCTCTTGAACATTGGTAGGTTATGTGTAACTTAAAGGCACAAAAGTGAAGACCTTGGCTAAGATCGCTTCTATGATATGGTGACAGCAAGCCAATCACAGGAGCTCTCGACCAATCATATTTTTCAGAAGAACACATGCTCCATTCAAGCGATCTTCTTCTTTTTCTTTTTCTTCTTCTTCTTCTTCTTCTTCGACTTCATCATCATCATCATCATCATCATCATCATCATCATCATCATCATCATCATCATCATCATCATCATCACCTAATTCTCCTTCTTGTTCTTCTTGTTCTTCTTGTTCTTCTACTGCTTCTAATTTTTAATCATTTTCCTGTTCATGCTGTTGTTCTTGTGCTTCTTGCTCTTGTTCTTGTGCTTCTAGTTCTTGTTCTACTTCTTCTTGTTCTTGTTCTTATTCTTCTTGTTCTTGTTCTTCTTCTTCTTATTATTATTATTATTTATTATTATTATTATTATTATTATGTATTTTTAATAATAATAGTAATTATATTTTTACTGTGCATTTATTCAACCCATCTATCCAATGACTAAGCATCGATCTATGGCGCTGTGCAGTTGTGAGTGAAGGACTTGCTCAAGGTCCCTACACAGTTACCGTCTCATAGAAGGAGGCTCGAACCCGTACTCTCATAGTTACAAGGCGAGAGCCCTATCCAATCGGATACGGTATCGCATGCGTATAAAGCATCAGTTGTCAACGTTTTAAACGCTCACTTTTGTTTCTTATCGTAAACTCCAAACGTCTAAAGAGTCACTCGAAAGCCAAGCCCAGGGCACCAGCTTATTTACGAGCCCTGTGTTTCTGTAGTTAGGACTCCAGAAATTTCACGGCGTCGGAATTATTGGGTACAATTCCCCGGAATGGATCGTCAGCTGTTTGGCCGCCATATATGCAGGGTAAGAGAAAAAGCAGAGCAATATCCGACTAAATCTGTGATTAAAATTAATCTTTGATAAAATATCTGATTAAATCTCTCACTTACATGTAATTTCTGAGTAAATATCCGACTACTTCTCTGACTATACCTCTGTCTAAATCCCAGATTGAATATGTGAGTAAATCTCAGACTAAATCTCTGACCAAGTATCTGACTAAATTTCCGACTACATATCCGACTAAACTCTGGCTGAATCTCTGACTTAATAACCGAATCAATGTCCAACTAAAACTGACTGAATATCTTACAAAAATTTGACCAAATCTCTGACTGAATATTTCTCTAACTCTCTTCTAAATCTTTTAAAAAATCTCGTTCCAGATCTCTGTCTAAATATCCGACTAAACTCTGACTGTATCTCTGAATATCCAACTAAACTCTGACTCTATCTCTGAATATCTGACTAAATCTCTATCTAAAGCTCTGAATAAATATCTGACTATAGGCCTTCTTGGAACAGCAAGCAACTAACACTTCGCAGGATTTCCATTTCAGCTTCGGCATCATCGCCATCATCACCATCATTATCATTGTCATCATCATTGTCATCACCATTATCATCACCATCAATTCATCACAACCTATATCGACGAATTCATTCGTATAATCACGGTGGTCTAATATAAATGCTTGGATATATGCATAGCTGGATATGATTGTCATCGCCATCATCATCACAACCACCATCATCAAAGTCATCACCATCACTGTCTTTCACCACCATCACCACCACCACCATCGCCATCATTTTCATCATCATCGTCGTCGTCGTCATTACATCATTATCATCATCGACGATTTAGTTCTGTACTGCACCATTCGCTAAATAACGGAGGCCTCATATAAATGCTTGGAATATAATTATATCTATAGCTGGATGTGATTACGTGTAGGGGAGTGGCGGTGGGCATCCACTGCCATCACACGATTGATGACTGTAAGAGGGCGGCCCAGATGGTCCAGTGCAACATCATCGTTGTTGACTCGGTTGAGGACCTGGCCAAGGTCTTTGAGATCCGATCCAGCCTTCCAGACCTCATAGCCATCGTTCAATATGGAAAGGAAAGATTTCAAAGGACGGACGGAGTCACGTCGGTAAGTGATCGGTTGATCAATGGCTGAATGAACAAATGAGCGAATGAACAGATGAATAAATGACGAATTGGCGAATGAATAAGTAAATGAATGAATATAATTATGGAGATGTGAAATATGAAATTAAATAATAATGCATGATTGAACGAACAGACGAATGCGGCATATGACTAAATGTGAATGCTAATGAATGAACGAACAACGAAAGAATTAATAAATGATGAAATGATTAAATGAATGAATGAATGAACGAATCGATCAATTAGTAAATGAATGGTCGCCGGATATGAACTATACAGGGTGGCTCAAAATAAAATGTCCCACCGGATAAAATGCAATTTCTCCGCAACCAATTGAGATTTTTATACCAAACTTTCACCATTTACAGAGGAATGATTTTCCAACAATCCATGAACATTTTACTAAATAATTTCCATAACTTCAAAAGTTACAGCTGTTTTAATATTCAATTTTATTTTTTCACATTTCCGAAGAAAAATTGACAGTTATTTACAATTTTCAATGTCAAATAAAATCGTCTTTCATTACGAAATCAGAATCTGTTGAGCAGTTTATCTCAAGGCATGTTCGAAGTGTCCACCCCTAGCTCTCACACAAGCTTGAAGTCTTTTTGTGAAGCTCAGTATGGCCTTGTTGATTGAGTCCTGCGGCAGCTGATTCCATATTAGCTGCAAGACTTTTTCAGCTCGTCAATGTTCTTCGGCTTCGGATGAAATGTCTTGTAACGTTCAAGCATAGCTCCCCAGACGTGATAATCAAGAGGGCTAAGGTCTGGAGAGTTTGGTGGCCATTCATCTTTCCCAATGAATTCACTGCAGTTGTTGGCAATGAAGCCTTGAGCCAACCTTGCCGTGTGAGCAGGCGCACCGTCAGTAAAAGATTAACAAATTGAGCGCTTAATATTATTTTAAAATATCTGCAATTATTAACTGTTT
The DNA here is from genome assembly GCA_020284085.1 of Aporrectodea caliginosa. Lineage (NCBI taxonomy): Eukaryota > Metazoa > Annelida > Clitellata > Crassiclitellata > Lumbricidae > Aporrectodea > Aporrectodea caliginosa. Next base: position 654,292 of record JACEVL010000524.1, read on the forward strand.
GCTTCATAAATTCTTTCTTTACAACTTGTAATGAAGTCATATGACGTCATGATTATTTGGGTGTTACAAAACAATTTCTCTGTGAAAAAATCTTAAAGAAATAACCATTATCTTTTATAGAAATAACCATCTTCCTCTGAAGACTTTTCTGTATGATCAGGCCTGGCTTGGGAGCGCCTCTGAGTAGAGCCCTTGAAGAGGCGCTATATAAATTTTATGATTGATTGATTGATTATTGGACCGTTCATCTGCGGAAATTTGAAAAAATTGAATTGAATATTAAAACAGCTGTAACTTTTGAAGTTATGGAAATTATTTAGTAAAATGTTCATGGATTGTTGGAAAATCATTCCTCGGTAAATGGTGAAAGTTTGGTATAAAAATCTCAATTGGTTGCGGAGAAATTGCATTTTATCCGGTGGGACATTTTATTTTGAGCCACCCTGTAGAATGCAGCTGCGAATGGATTCATGTATGAACAAGGAAATGAACGAATGAAAGGCCTAAGCTATGAGCATCGTATGCAGGGCTTAAAGTGTGCATGGACGGTCATGGACGGCGTCCAGGCACTTATTTTCAAGGCTGGACGCCGTCCTGCCACTTATTAGGCCAGCACAGCCTGGACGCCGTCCATGCAGCGTCCATGCAACAGACTAATTCCTCTACGACGTGTATAACAGAATAGCCTTTGTGAAACAAAACCAAAGAAATGACACACCTATAATGCATTCTGTTTATGTCTCTCTGTCTCTGTCTCTCTCTGGTCTATCTGTCCTATCCCTTAAACCTCTTTCTCTGTCCGAGTCTATCTCTCTGGTCTCTCATGTATCTCTTAAACCTTACTTTCTGTCTCTGTCTGTCTGTCTGTCTGTCTTTTTCTCTATGGTGTCGTGTCTCTCCTGTCTCTGAAACCCCCACACTCATTAATTATAATATTAAGCTATATTTGGGTATGGTAAACGCCCGTATAATGTTCCAGTATAAAAGATTCCCTTCCAGTGATACGCTCGCAACTTTGCCGTATAGGCTAGGTCTGGGTGGGCTGAAGGCATCTATGGAATGGAATTAATCAAATCATTGAATGTGTTTTTAATTTTGTTGTTTAATATCCGATTGCAGTTGTTGCCCGATTGCAGTCGTTGCCCGGGCAAGAAAATACCAAGTTACGCCACTCCATATAATGACAATGTAGACATATAATTTTATTCACCTTAGGTCTGTACTTTGTTGAGGTTGGCTCACACAACTTTAAAATACTTCCAGCTAGGCCACTGGTACTACCCTAGACTGCATAGCACGTATAAGATCTAACTGAAGTTGTAATTCAAGTTGCGAAACGACGAAACGTGTAGTGTTGTTCTAGTTACTACAATTAGTCTGCTAGTGAATGATGTCTGGTGGATCATCGACGAAAAAATTGAAAAGATCAGTTGCCCCACCTGGGGCAGACTTGTTTTCGTTCTGGAAGAGATCATGTAGGCCTACTGAAAAAGGTAAATAGATTGGTGTAAAATTTAAGAAGTTATGAATATTTATAAAGATGTTATTTTTTGCCAATTAAAAAATCACGTAGGACGCTCTAACGCCGTCCGTTCGGTAGAATATAAAAGAAATGTATGTAGACTAGTAGTAAAATTAGTAATTATAGTTATTATATGGCCATGACTGGCCGCTAATAAGTTTCTAACTCAAGTGCAGTAAATACGGACACCTGAGAACAAGTTTTGGGAGGGGTGGTTAGTTATAGGTAATAAAATTAGAAATATTAGTTAGTAATTTAATAATGCTGGTTTAAGTAAGCTAACCTAGGCATCTTCGAGCCATAAATACTATCACAAACTTGAAGATACATGTAGGCCACTACATTATGTGAATTGACTATCGAACTATTATGTTTAATTAAATCATTAACCTAATGAAGACTGACTGATTATCAGTGCTTTTTTTCTAGAAAAAAGGTTCCGGAACTCAACAAATTCAGAACAATCATAGGGGCACAGTTTATGCTAATATTTCTGTTTCATATAATTATATCAGTATCAATAAACACTGAAAGCACTTACATTAAATTAAAGTATATAAATAATTTTATATGATTTTGTATTAAAAAATTAAATAAATCAAATTATTTTTTAATGGCTGAAAAAAGGTAGGCCTACCGGAACGCCGTTCCGGACCGCTCCGGCTGAAAAAAAGCACTGCTGATTATCATCTATGAACTTAAAATGATGGCCTATCCACAATATGACCTCAAATTCATCTTCATGTACTTTAGCGGTTATTCTACAATAATTAGTTAAAATTAATATTGTTTTATCTGGGGCAACAAATCTGCAAAAATTAGCCCGAGATTGGCATACGACCCCTGAACTGCCCTTAAAATCTAAGGGTGACCCTCTGTTAAAAGAAGTTGCCCATGCCTGTAATAGACCTATATTCTCTTGATGTTCACATTGTTCAGTGAAATATATTTCATATAAAATGCGACCGGTGTCAAGATAAATATGCCAGGATTTTAAGAGCTTCACTAATCTTCCTTATGGTCAGAATGAAAAACCGGCTATCGATTATCGAGTGGGCTGTTTTGTTTATCAAAATGCATGAAACGTTGTTAGGGCTACTACCCCCGCACGGCTACTTTAAATAATTATGCCTCCTCTGTTTGGTGGGGATTTGCCACTGTAGGTGAACATAAACGCCTTAACGGTATTCTGAGAAAATTGCCCCTTTCAGGCTTCCTCCCTGCCGATTTTCCTAGTTTTGACAAACACTGTTCTAGAGCTTATTCTACTCTTTTCCGTTCAATTCTCTTAAACCCTTGTCACGTCCAGTTTATTCATGTAATATTATAAAGTCAAATTTTTCACAGATCTAGATGTTTTAGGTACTTTTATATCGAAATCATTGGTGAAAAATTTGAGGTAAATTAAAGCCCAAAATGTACTCCATTTTAACATCGATATGCTCAAAATTGCGTCGGCTTCTTGGGCTCCGCCCCAGACCCCGATGGGGAGCTTGCGACGCTCCCCCATACCCCCTAGTCGTTAGGGGCTTCTTGCCTTCGGCAATCGCAGCTTCGCGCCTTCGGCGCTCGCAATTCCACCCCCCCACTCAGACATTCTAGTACGTCCCCCCAACTTCAGGACCGTACGTGGTTCGCCCCTGGTAAGGGGCGTCCAGGCATTTCTTTTTTTACACTTTAAGCACTGATCGTATGTGTCTTTCTCATGGACATATCGTTCCTTACAATGGATTCGGTGTCTTAGTCTTAGATTAGCAACTGAGTCCATCAGGTGAAGACTGTCCTGCAACTATAATAGAAACTTCTTCATCCCTTAAATCAATCGCGGTTGTCTACAGAGCTGGCAGTTTAAAATCAGCTTACATTTCCTTCACCTCTTTATTTCACCAGCTGGCATTAGAAAGGTCAATGGATAGCCTCATTATCTGTGAATTTGACCTTTTGGCACGTGATCCAATGTATCGTAAGCCCGGTCTAGTGATTGTCGTGTTCGGCTTTTGTAGTGGGACCATCTGCTCGCGTTGGGAGAAAATGCGACGGAGGATAAACTGAGGGAGAGAATCCTGTCAATTGCCCCCAACTATTGCTGCATGGTCACATTCACGGTAAGATTCAACAGCATACGATGGATGGACTGCCTCTATAACGATCTAAGGAACTGACCTTCTCGATATGTTGATGTGTCATCAGTTCAGTTGGTGCTTTGGGCATTAGTCACCGTGTGACCGTGCGCGCATTATTAATTAAATTAATAATTAAAATTATAATTTTATAATATTGCTTCTCTGCGCATGTCATCGGCCATATCTTTTTGTTCCTAGGACTAGGACAGCCTTGGCTCAACGCCGGGCATTTGCTGTGGTTGGTCCCTCTACTTGGAATGAACTTCCCCTCATTAAGGGCTAAACTAATGACTAGTTTTTCCTCTTTGGTCTCTCGTTCTTTAAAGACGTGTTTCCCCCGGGGTTTCGTGCTGAGAGCGCTTCTGACTAGTTATTCTGATAGAGGCGCTATATAAAGCTTTAGATACAATACAATACAATACAATATCGGTCGACTGATCGACCTCTGTGTCATTTCGAAGGATATTTTCATCCAAATGCAGAATTTTCCCAGTAACTTTGAACGTGTTGGTGTTGTCTTGTTCCGGATTTATTCGTCAATTACGCGAAGGATTTTGTACATATAAAAGGCATTTTCTCATTTTTGTATCGTTTAGTTATTGTTCTGCCCCTGTGGCGTAATAAAGTGTTCATTTTCTTCGCTAGTCCCATATGACTGCACCAAGCCCATCCTTCTATTGAATGGTCGAGTCTGAGCCATACTGACCGTATTCTCCGCCTGTTTTCGTCTGGATGAAGGTCCACTGACGCGGGCCAGAGGAGTGACTTCAACCGTTAGTCACTGGTGTCTCTTCAATCTACCGACCATTGCCTTTTCTGCTGAGGTTCTACTCCTTGCTAGCCGGACGTACGTCATCTTCCACCAGTGAGGGTCTGCTCGTTGGCAGCGTCACCGTGTGTGCGAACGCTGTTTTCTGTCGTCGCTCTATACTCTATCGACGCAGTGGCGTAACAGCCATATAACGAGGGTGGACAAAGTCCAGGGGCCCCCGAGGTCCAAAGGGCCCCAAGCTTTTAAAACTGAAAAATAAATTTCATGCAATTTTTGTCCGTTTTTCTGTGACAATGATTATTAGGGAAAATGTCACATTATGCCAATAATGCTTTTGAGTTACATGATGTAAAAACCACATCTAGCGAATTTCATAATTTAAATATTGACGACTTAACACATCAAGAGTTTTAAGTGTTTTAGAAGACGTTTAGTCTGTCTTAAAATCAATGAAATTTAACTTGGAACATACTTAATTTTCCATTTTAGCCCAATTTTCCTAGCTTCCTTTTAAAATCTGTGATTGTGCCCACTCAGACAGTAGCCTACAATCATCCAAACCATTCCACAAGTCTACAGCTCTTGACGAATTTCTGTTCTATAATGTTCCGCTCAGCTTCTTAAATGCCGAAAGGGACTTGATAGACACATTTGCGAACAGAAAGCTAGAATAGCCAAATTCGTGAGGAACTACAGACTATACAGTATACAGTATACAAGTTCACTATATTACAGTAGCGTCAGTGGTGACTCTTTCAGCTTACTGTGCACTGTTTTGCTAACTGATGTAATATTATTCGTTCATAATGACATTTAACATCAGATCACAGGGCTGAGTCAGGGCTGTTTTTTGTTTTTGTGTTTTTTTTAAACCCCAAAAAACAAATTTTGGTTCTTTGGTTTTTAACAAATTTGAAATTAGAAATGAGAAACTTTGCGTCTCTTCAACTCTCTTGGCAATTGTTGTATGGTCGTTGTTAATTTCGTTTTATGATATTCTACGGTTCTACTGTTGTAGTTAATTTCATGCATCTGATTAATTTGAACGGTATTAAGCCATTTTTATGAGTTTCATGATCCGAAGTAGAAAATCTTTAATAAAAAAAATAAAAAATAATAAAAAAACAACTTTTCATTTAGAAAAAAACTTGTTTTTTGCACCCCTGCTCTGAGTATATTATCTTGAAATGGCGCTATAATTATAAATGTTCAATTATTTACGTACATACATATAGATACATAAATGGTAAGGGCCCCCAAGCTTAGAATGTCCAAGGGCCCCCGGCTAGGTTGTTACGCCACTGTATCGACGCAGAGACTCTGAACATCCATGCCATCTTCCACTGTCGACGGTAAGTAAGTAAGTAAGTAAGTAGTTTATTCACCACAAAATAAAGCAAAATGACAATACACAAATTTTACAAACCGAGTGGTGGGCTACCGGTGAAGTCACATAGGACTCATCTCGCCGGTCACCCTAAATCCTCTGATTGGTGTTCACTGTGAGAGGCGCTTTATAAATCTATATTATAAGGCGAAGTCTGTTTACGTTGTCCTTCCGTTTGTTTGTATGTTTGTCTGTTGTGTAAAGGCTCCGAAACGGAACGCTTTACCGATTTACAAAATTTTACAAAACATTATTACGCCACGTCTAGGTCAACGCGACTATTTTCAGCTCGCAATTTTATTTAAACGCCGATATATGGACATTTTAAATTTCCAACTTTCAACGAGGCTATCTTATAATACCGGCCATAGTATGGCCATTTGTCCACGTCACGCGGGCTAAATATGCAATTTTCAAATCAGGCGCTTTCGTTAAAAGACGCGAGTCGCTCCGAAAAATTACAATCGCAATAACGGCCGAACTTCGTCTATTATATTTAGCCCGGGAACAAATAATACGTCTATAATATCGGTCTATAATAGAAAATAGGTTATAGAAAAACGGCCGAGCTTAGTCTATTATAATTATTTAGCCCGGGGAACAAATAATACGCCTATATAAGGTAGAGATAACCCGTGCAGTACACGGGCAAAGCAACTACTTTCACCTCTAAATATCGTTTCCATTCAGATACATGGACATGTTCTTAAATATTTGAAACCCATCATCAAATATAGTAAGTAAGTAAGTAGCCTTTATTTGCAGCCGTTACAAATTACGCCTGGGGAAAACCCGGGCGAACGCCGGGTAAAAACTGGTAGTCTATAAATAAAATACAATACAAATTTATAAATACAATCCGTTGGTTGGTTCTACAATCTACATGCGCGCGTGAGCCCATCATTTGTGACTCTTTCAGTTTCCTGTGCATTGTTTCGCTAACTGATGTAATATATATCCATATGTATTCGCTCTTAATGACATTTAACATCATATAGGCCAGCGCAGAGAGCACCTATGAGTAGATGTCCTTGAAGGGGTGCTATATAAATGTTCAATTACCCTATCTCACCTTACCTTATACTATGTATGTATATAAGCATGCAATTATGTATGTATGTATTTATATGTAAGCATATATTTATATATAGCGCCCTTTGAGTACCTCACAACAGCGCTGCTATGGTTCTTTCTGCTGACCTACCCAGGATATGTTTTTATCGAAGCAGGACGTTTTGGCGCCGCCGTTTTGGCGCCGGACGTTTTGGCGCTAATAAACGAAGTAAATAATGTTATTTTTTAATGCAAAGAAATATCAGTTGCATAGCCAATTTCTTGTGGTGAGTTGAATTGATGAATATAGAATTTGGTAAATTAATACCATTTTTTTAATGCTGTATTATTTTTCGTTAGAAGGCAGTCTACCAATGTCCATGATTACTGCCACCAATCCAGCTTCTAGTGATGTAAAAAAGAAATTATTTTTATCAATCCAGCTCCCATTGAAACAATTATTTTTATCAATCCAGCTCCCATTGAAACAATTATTTTTATCAATCCAGCTCCCATTTCATTACGGTAGGATTAGTGTCACTCGTAATCAAGCCATATAGTCGGTCCAAACGGTGACACCTAGGCATCCGGCGCCTAAACGGCCGGCGCCAAAACGGCCGGCGCCAAAACGGCCGCGCCAAAACGGCCGCGCCCAAAAGTCACGTACCGTGTTTTTATGAACTGACCCAGTTAGACATTGTTGTTGCTGAACTGACCTAGATCGCTGTATCTAATGAAGTGCACTTTGTTGATTGTGTCTTGGTAATAGATGGGCAGATCTGGTCCACCAAAGGCTGTCATGATGTCCCACGATAACGTAAGGGATACGACCATTATCATAGTCATCTCCATTATTGTCGTTGTCGCCATCATCATCTTGATCATCTTCATTATCATCATCATTATCACAATCGTTGTCGTCGTGATAATTACCATCCTGATTATCTTGATCATTATCATAATTATCATCATCATTATCATCATCATCATCATCATCATCATCATCATCATCATCATCATCATCATCATCATCATCATCATCTTGAGCATCTTGAGCATCTTATTCGTCTTGATCTTCATCGCTGTGATCGTGACAGGTTGTATGGACGGCTACGGTGTTCGGCAAATACCAGAGCTTCAGCAAATGTGGTGGCGCCCACGTCAGCTTCCATCCCCTCAGCGATGCCATCGGGCAGCTACTGGATATATTTATTCCCCTCATCTACGCCACCACCGTCTACTTCGTCCCTCGAGAACTTCTCAAGGTTAGCGTCAGGCAACAGAAATCAGTTAGCCAATAGACAAAGGACATCACGATAACAGGCGCTATAGAAGTTGTAAATCTGTTGCAC